>PVJL010000423.1:0-426013 GCA_004026885.1 Lyroderma lyra
ATGGGTACTAGATTTGTTGGGGTGATAGGAGGAGAGCTGGGTTAAAAAGGGGAAGAAATCAAGAAGTACGAATTCATAGTCACAGAACAGTCACAGGGAAGTGAAGTGCAGCCTAGGGCACAGTCAACAACATTGTCATAACTACGTGTGCTGTCAGGGGAACCAGATGTATCGGAATGAGGATTTAGTAAGTTATATACATGATTCATTACTGTGCTGTACACCTGAACCAATATAATATTGTATAGTATGTCAAATGTATTATTGAAAAACAAAAAAATGACAAGACAGTGTAAGACTGGGAGGATATATTTGCAATTCAGATATATGATGAGGGACATAAATATGAGGGCTGTCTGGAAAGTATCCCGCCACATACTGTGAAAAATAGAGGCATTTGTGGCTGAATATTTCCTGGACAGCCCTTGTATATATGAGTATATCTAAGAATGTATAAGACTGCATAAAGAATTCATTCTTGTAACCAAATAATAAAAAGACAACTCAATTAAAACATGGGCAAAGCAGTTTGATAGACATTTGTCTGAAAAAGTGTATTAAATAGCCACAAAGAAATAAAAAGTGTTCAGTGTTATTAGTCACCATGGAAATGGAATCTGAAAACACAATGAAATACCACTTTTTACCTAATAAGGTGGTTATAATAAAAAATAAATAACAGTTGGCAAAAATGTGGAGAAATGAGAACCCTTATTAATTGTTCATGGGAATGCAAAATGGTTTCACTGCTTTGGAATATAGTTTGGTAGTTTCCCAAATACTAAATGTAGAGTTATCATATGATCTAGCAATTACACTATCAGATATAGATTCAAGAGAAATGAAAATATACATTTATGTGAAAACTTATACACAACTATTCAGAGCAGCATTATTGATAACAGCTCCAAATTGGAAACAATACTAAATGCCATCAAGTGGTGAATGGATAAACAAAATGTCTCTATTCTTAGAGTGGAACATTATTCAGCCTTTAAAAGGAATGGAGTATTAAAACATGCTGCAACCTGGATACACATTGAAAACATAATGCTAAGTGAGAGAATTCAGCTCCAAACCCCACATACTTTATTATTTCATAAGTGAAATGTTCATCATTAGCAGGATAAGACATGACTGCTAATGGATACATGATTTTCCTTTTTGGAATGATGAAAATGTTCTAAAATTAGATTGTGATTTTTGCAAAACTTCATGAATATACTAAAACCACTAAACTGTATGCTTTTAATGAATGAATTCTATGTCGTTAATTGTGTCTCAATACATTTTTTTTAAAAAGATAAGCAGCTAGCTTATGTTAACCATTTATGAGGTATTTTGATGTTTAGCATTTTTGAGAGGCTCATTTTTTAAAAGACATTAAGTATATGCTTTACTAGGAACATTACTGTAAGAAAGAAAATGGAACCAAGTAATGGTTGGTACTAGATATTCAGTAGTAATTGAACCAATAATGGTTAATAATAGTCATAATATTAATAATAAAAAATAACCTTTTAGTCCTTTGTTTTATTGTGGAAAACAGTGAAGTTGTGGTCACGAACATCCATTTGCAAAAGAATTATTTTTCCTTTTTACAAATAGATATTATGGTGTATTTAATGTTCTTTTTTTTTTTTTTTTTTTTGTAATTGCCATATCTAACAATATTCTTTTAATTTCACTGTCCATTTTATCCGTTATGCTCAGAGGTGAACAAAGCTGGGGGCTTCTGCAGATACCAATTGGGAATGTAAAATATATGAAAAAGCATGGACTATTTTAGCAGATGAAAATAAAACACAAATATTTTTGTCCCATTCATATGTCATTCGTTAACTGTCTTTGTGGATAATAACATGAAAAGATCAAAGATATAAGGGAGCTCAACCTAACTGATATTTAGATCATTCTTTTGTAGAGTGTTGAGCTAATAAATATAAGAGCAAGAAAGAGCAGAGTTGTTATTTTCAAGGAAATACTATTTAATCTGGGGAGAAACTTAAGAGGAACTTAAGAGGAAAATCTAACTGTATTTGACAAGTACCAAGTGTACAATGACACTCTGACAGCTGAGTAAAAAGATAGATTACCAGGAGCAGAGATAGTTTATAAAATCTTTGGAGAAAGAGAGAATGGTTTGATTAAAACCTTGAAAGATGGTATTACTCATGTATGAATATTAAAACTGAGGCTCAGAGGGTTAAATGACTCACCTAAAATTCTGTAGTACATGATAAATATGTTATTTAGTACAAACAAAAGTTTGCAAACTTCAAATCTGGCTTAATCTTCTCTGATTTCCTCCTGACCGAAATCTTGACCAGTGATTTATTAATGCATATTTATGCACAGTTGATCCTTCCCTGACAAATTTAGGATTACTAGCTGTTGAAGTTGTGTGTGTGTGTGTGTGTGTGTATTTTCTTTTTTAGTCTTGTTTTATTTTTTTATTGTTAGACTTACTGGGGTGACATTGGTTAGTAAAAATTACATAGGTTCCAGGTGTACAGTTCTACAATATGTCATGTATGTGTTGTGTTATGTGTTCATCACCCAGAATAGTTCTCTTTTCATCACCACATATTTGAGGCCCTGTCCCTTCTTTCCCACTCCCTCCCCCCATACCCTCAGATAACCAGTAACCACTAAACTATTGACTGTGTCCATGAGTTTTTATTTCTTTGTTGCTTTCAGTTTTATATCCCACATGTGAGTGAAGTCATACAGTTCTTAGTTTCTTCTGTCTGGCTTATTTTGCTTTGCATGATCATCTCAAGGTCCAGCTATATTGTCATAAATGGCCCTATTTCATCTTTTCTTATGTCCCACAGCTTCTTCAGGTAGCCGTCTATCAAAGGACCCTTTGGCTGTTTCCATGACTTAGCCACTGGGAACTTTCTACACTGCTGGTGGGAATGCAAACTGGTGCAACCACTATAGAGGATGGTATGGAGGTTGCTTAAAAAACTAAGAATAGAGTTACCCTGTGACTCAGCAGTCCCACTTCTGGGTATGTACCCCCAAATTTGAAAATGTTAGTCCACAAAGACACATGTACCCCAGTGTTCATTGAAGTAGTGTATTTGTTTTGAAGGGGCAGTCACTGCTGCTGGAAGCTCACTAGAATGGAAGGCAGGATCCCAGCTAAAGTCATGCTGCCATACCAAATGCCAGGAAACTACTTGTCATAGTGCTACAGCTTCCTGCCTAGAGGCTGTCTTTTCCAGGAGCTGTCTCTACTTCCCACAGGTAATTGAAATTCTGAACTGACGTAGTACCTCTTAAACGCACTGTGGCAGGAACTACAGACAGGGCTCTGTGGGACTCTGGGTGGGGGCAGATCTCAGCCTTGTCAGTCATTCGAAAAAGTCCATGGGGAGACAACTACAGCAGTGTAGAGGGTATGCTAAGTAGACAACTGTAACATTTTACTGACTCATGCAAGGAGACCAGACTAAAGAGATATTACATGTTTCTTGATGGCAGTAAAATATTGTAAAGATATAACTTAATTTCCTCTACAAAATAATTTGTGAGTTAGTCAATTGCAAATAAAATCACTGGCTTTTTTGTTAATTGGGCAAAAAATTCTTAAAATTTCTGTGGGAGAAAAAAATGAGTAAAAATAACCAGAAATATTTGTAGGAAGGAAAATGAGAAGTTCCTGCCCACCAGATGATGTTTACATTTTTTTAGCAATAAATAATTTTTAATTAAGGCATTTGCATTGTTTTTTTAGACACAATGCTACTGCACACTTAACAGACTACAGTATAGTGTTAACATAACTTTCACATGCACTGGGTAACCAAAACATTTGACTCATTTTATTGGGATACTCACATTACTGAGGTGATCTGGAACCAAACCTCAGTATTTCTGATGTATGCCTGTAATTTGAAATCAGAAACACCACTAAAAATGGACCAAAAACATCTATAGGATTTCAAATGAAGGACAAATACAAAGGGCCAATAAAGATATAAAAAGATTTTTTTAACTTTACTAAATTTAAAAAATGCAAAATAAACAATAATGAACTACCTTTTTGCCTATTATACCCACTTGGATTAAAAGGAATGAAGATATCTAATAAGAAAGGGAAGGGATACTCCATTGCTGATGTGAGTTTAATTAGAACAAACTGTGGATCACTGTTTGACAATAAATATCAAAACCTAAAATGTGTTAATCCTTTAATCAAGTATTCCCTCTTACATCCAAAAGATATAATGGGTTGCAAAGCAAAAGTGTTTATACAAAAATATGCATCACCATATTATTTAATATGCTTAGAATTTAGGAACAGCCTAATGTACAACTACATGAGATCAACTATACTCATCCACACAAAGAATATTATGGAGCAAATAAAAATGATGCTGTAAATCAGAGATACTTATTCTGTTTTCCCTAAGAGTCCATAGATGGGCTACGAACAATTTGCTAATCGCATGATTGTTTATTTCATATTTCCATATATGTAAAAGTGTGCATTTTGGGAGGCATAGTGTCACAGGGTTTGTGGTTCTTTTTGATTCTCAAATGGTTCTGTGGCTCATAGTTTAAGGAGCACTTGATGTAGTGTTCACAGTTTATTTTCAATTAAAAGCTTATCATTATGTCATAGTTTTGGTATGACATGTTTATACACATTTATCCATTAAATGGTGGGTGAAGTATGATTTCATTTTGCTTATTATTTGTATTGCTTATTTTTTTCCAAAAAATACTATGAGTATATACACACTTCAAGATATGAGTAGTGGAGTATAAAGTACTACCACAAGCTTTCACAAAAAAAAATGAGCTTAGGCTGCTAGATGACTTATGTGTGTTTTAATGTGGAGATAGGTGCCTTCCTTCAAATATTTGCTTGTGTGTTCCATTAATATACAAAGTTTTAAAAACTTGCATATGGTAAATCATGCAGATAAGTCTAGAATTTGGTGATACTAGAGAGGCTTAGAAGTGTCTGCTGCAACTTCTTTTCCCAGCTTCTGTTTGTAACTGAAATTCTACTAGAAAAATATTTTGATTGATGAATTATCTCAAAAATCCCTATTAAAGTACAGATTATAGGGAAGAAAGCAAGAGTGTTCACTCTAAGATTTGCATGAATCAGAACCTTAGACAAGCTAGCAAATTTTAGGAAATGGGAAGTCCCTCAGTGCCAGCATTAGGTGAAAATATTCCCTGAGCTCAGAAGAACTCAGCAGGAGTCTGGAATATCAAGATGTTTCATTATTAGTGCAGACCCAGTAGGGATTCTGCGAAGGCTAGGGGCCAGACATCTAGACAACACAGAAAGGAAAGGGACCAACTGAGAGCTAAGACCTAAAGCGACATTGAACGCGTGGCTCTGGATAGGGCCATCAGACTATTGAAGGTCCTTTTAGTCACATGATCCAAAGTTTAAGACTCATTCAATTTTAAAAATTCTATTTATTTTTGTGAGGATATTTATATTCTTTCTTATTAAAACAACACACCTACCTTTGCTTTTAAATAGCAAACCTTAAACAAATTGAAAGAGTGGTATGTCATTTTATACTCAGATGTTCAGTCCCCGTATTGATTTCCATATGATTTATATACTATGAGCTTATATTAAGATTTATAGGCCATATGCACCCAGTTTTCAAAGTGCTTTTTAAAAAAGTTGTGTTATCATTTGAAATTAATATTAATTTTACTAGTTAGTTATAAAGTCCCTAATGATCCATAAGAACAAAAATCTACTCGTATTGTTATGATGTCTGGTTGCCAGAAAAGAAAGACTTTTCACCTTTTCTGTTTAGTTAGCAAAACTGGAAGTTATTAAAAGTTGATCTTTTCACTTTCCCTTTTTTCCCTTTATTATTTTGGAATTGAAGTGTTTCTCCTTCGTGATCCAACAGAAAGGCCAGAATTGTAGAAGTTCTTCACTGAACTCTGAGATAAAACAAATAAACAACACATCATATGTACTTTATATTTTTAGGTTTTTTTAAATGTTAATACTAAGGGTAAACTTTTTTATGGTGTTTCAGATTTTTATTTTTTTCATTTTTATTTTTTGCTTTAAGAGAACTCTACATCCAGCAGCTGTAAAAATAGCATGGTTGATTAAAAATAACAAACATATAACAGCAAACCAAATTTTTCTACTACGAACGTAATAGAGTTAACAGATCTGAGTACTGGTAATAATTATGACATTAACTTCCGGTGGGCCTCAAGTTCCTCAGCTGTAATATGGGAAGGTGGATAACACAGGAATTAACTTTACTCGTTTACCTTTTTCCTTCCCTCCCCTCCCCACCCCTCCCGTCCCCTTTATTCCTTTACCTTCCTTTCTCTCTTCCTTCCTTTATTACTATTATTATTATTTATTTGGGGGGGGGGGCAAAGACCCCTTTGAGGATCTCATGAGAGCTGTAGGTCATTAAATACATGATGAATTTCCCCTGCATATCACCAGGACCAGCTTATGGATTGTACCTTGTAGAGTCCAGCAGGGCAGTGCACGTGCTTTACTGCTCTACTGTCACTGTATGGAAATTCTTAATTTTAAACAAGGCACTCAGCATTTTCATTGTGTGCTAGATCACATTATGTAGTTGGTGCTGCCTGACGCTGTTGAACTTGATTATGAAGCTTTGGTGTAGTTGAGTGGTTCTCAACCTTTTCCCACTTGTGTACCCCTCTTAAACTGATCTCTATAAATCGTGCCCCCTGTTTTTAAAACAGCTGTTTTAAATACTGATACTTTTGTTCAGTGTCTATCTTAATGTAAAATAGTGGAAATGAGGTAGTAAGTTAGGGAAGAAAAATTACTACACTAAAAGGACAAACCACAGATTTAATTTTACAATATTCATAGCACAGTTAAATATTAATAATGATGACCAAGTATTTAAACTTTAAATTAAAAAACTACTTAAAAAGAATTATGATTAAAGACAACACACGTACTTTTACTCAGTAACTAAATTGATCAAACAGTCTGGCTACAGATGTATTTATATGATGGGGAAAGTTCTAGAAATGTCACAAATGGAATGTTCTAAAACTATGTGTAATGATTTAGTAGAAGAGTGGTTTGGGTGAAGGGTTCATTGCCACACCCTCACCCATCATTGTGCGCTAATGTGATGTAATTTTGAAGTGTCTCCAAACTTAACATTTATTGTTTCATAACTAACGTTTTGCATTTTTTAACTTGTTTTTTCACCATTACTGATTACTTTTCGCATACTCCTGAATAACCCAGTTTGTACCCCCAGGGGTACATGAACCACCACTAGGGAACTGAAGGTCTAGATGGTCTCTTTAAAAAAAAAATCTTTTAAAGGTTTTGATCTCTCTTAACATACCATAAATCCTTACTGATGTTCACGGGTGCTCTTGAACTATGGAAGGATCTGCTTTAACCTTGTCCCTGAAAAAGTGTGCCCTGGGTTTCAGAAATCATTGGGTCTTTGCCTCAAAGAAGGGGATTATGAAGAGAGATGGCTTTATTTTTGACAATTTTATGCAGCAATGATAATATTCCTTCACTTATATTGGTATCGAATTAGAATTTCTCACTTGGAATGCTATACTTCATAGTAATTTATTTATAACTGGTATTAAATTAAAGTGAGAACATGTTTATTTCCACAGAGCAAATTTGGATGATGAACTAAGCCTAAAACATCTCATTCTATTATTTCAAAGAATCAAATCCCAAGAATTCATCTTTAAAAAAAAAAAAACAGAGAATACTCCTAGCTTTTTATGATTAAATGAACAATTCCTTTTTTAAACATTGTTTTCTACTTTTTCCCAACCATATGTTTCAACCACACAAAACTTGAAAAAATATAGAAGTGAAATATGAAAGTAACTCTTTATTCTGAAATTACTCCATGATTACAAATGGGAGATCAAAGCAAACTTTCTTTAAGTTCTGCAAGAACGGGTGTAAAAAAGTATAACTCACCTACCTGTGGTTTGAGGTTTTCTTTATGTTAATTTTTTGAGTAGTTCTAACCCCAGCTGAGTTAGTAATAAAATACAGAATTATGTACAAGGACAAGGATACTAGCAATTCATTTGATTATTAGAGACTTTTGGACATAGCTGGGAAAAAGATACATGGCCGGCCAGTTTAGGAAGAGATCAAAGGAATATGCTTTTTTCCATCACTCAGTACATTATATGGAGCATTTACATGAGATTTAGAAATATATTATGTTCACAGTTTGATATCTAAACCAGAGTAGTCATACTGTGGGGCTTGCCACTGTTGATGTCGAAAGTGGTCTGACTACTAATGTTTTACAGATAAAGGAAAATTTGATGTTTTTGTCTCCCTTCAGAAATGAGAGTTTCCTTGAGGTTTTTAATATTTTGGAGTCGTGTTTATGATGATGACGTGGGCATTTTTCAATAGCAGAGTTACCAAACTCCATGCTTAAAAATTGTTTTTTCACCTTTTAAAAATTTAAACTTTTATTTTGTAACCTTCCATATTTCTGCTTTTCCCACGGAACCCTCCTTTTGAAATAAATGACTCTTGCCAAATTTGAGATGGTTTTTCTAAAGGACAAGTAGATTAACTTGCCAGGTTATGTTTGCCATCTAGTTAATTTACATGAAGTCTAAACCAGAAGAGATACCTGAGCTGATTCTCCAATTTATGGAGAAAACATTAGTGAGAATGGCTACATAACTGAAGTAAGGATAGGTTAAGTAAATTTGCCTGTCAAAGTGATCATCGGAGTAGCCTTCATTAAGACAATTCTAACATCAATGTATTGGCCTGCTAAGAAGTCAGTTTACCATCAGTTTTTATTTCTTATAAGCTTCACACTAACTTGAGTTATGTTTATATTTTCACATATGAATAGTTATCATTCCAATGCATAACATTTTGTGATCGACCATTTGACTGGAAATGGGGTCATCTGATAAAAATTCAGATTGTTTTATTAAAACAGTTCTTGAAGGAAATAAATGATCGTAAACCAGAAAAAACAACAACAACAAAAAATAGTCCTATGAACTCCCCTCCCCTGAGGCAGAATTAATAGATTTGTAATATTGTAATTCAGAAACACTAATGCTCACCACTTACAGTGTTAGCTCTTCTTATAATAGAAACCCATTATAGAAAATGCTTCTAACAACCTTCAATTGTCTCTCTCCTTTAAGCAGAGGATATAATTAAATGCAATATTTGAAAGTGTAAATATGCTGTGATTAGAGTAGTCATTGTTCTCTATTTCCATAAAGTAAAAAGACAAATGATAGAAAATATTCTCACTTTTTGAAGCACTAACACTTTCTAGTGTATATATTTAGAGACACTGTGACTCTGATATCTAATCCAGTTCCCCCAAAATGTGAAGACCTGGGAAACTAGAAATAACAGCTTTACGTAGAAGCAGAAGTTGTTATCCAGGCATACATATTATTGGGTTAGACATGGGGTATAAAAGGGAGATGAAATAGAGAATTGTAAACTTAGGGAAGATACCTGTTCTCTGTTTAATAAACGTGGTAACTCAGAAATGTACAATGTTTACTTAAATCACCAAATTACATTAATCTTCCAACTGAGTATCTCTAGGAATCATATATTTTGAATATTCACTTCAAGTCCACGTTGGGAGTTCTAAAAGAAATTGTTATCTAATCTAATAACAATGAGGGAGTGAATGGCTCCCATTGAAAAATCAGGCTGAAATCCACATTTCTATTACTTTTTTTCCTGAGGTACTGTCATGGAGATAGACATACATCAATGAAATAGAAGCTTGATTTCAGAAATAAATCCATATGCTTTAATTGTTTTTCAATAAGTGTGCCAAGACCATTCAAGAAATGAGTAGTCTTTTTAACCAATGATATTGGGACAATGGTTATTCACGTGCAGAAATTGTAGTTGAACTCCTACCTCACACCATATAAAAAATGAACTCAAATGGGTCATAGATCTAAATTTTAAAATGAAAACAATAAAATTCTTAGAAGAAAACATAATGTAAATCTTCATGACATTGTGTTGGGCAATGGTTCTTACATATATCACCAAAAGCACAAACAATGAAACAAAAGTAGGTAAGTTGGACTTTCTCAAAATTAGAAAATTTTGAGCTTCAAAAGACACCACCAGGAAAGTGAAAAGATAATCCACAGGTGGGGAAATACTTACAATTCATGTAACTGACAAGGCACTTGTATCCAGAATATGTAAAGTACTCTTATAACTCAAAAGTGAGAAGACAAATAACCCAATTAATAATTGAGCAAGAGATTTGGGTAAATGATTTTCCAAAGAGGACATTCAGATAGCCAATAAACACATGAAAGTATATTCAACATTATTAGTTATTAGGGAAATGCTAATAAAAACCACAGTAAGATATCACTTAACCATGAGAATGGATGTAACTAAAAAAGGCATACAATAACTAGTATTCACAAAGTTGTAAGAACTTATAACACTCATACTTTGCTGGTGAAAATGTTAAATGGTACAGCTACTTTGGAAACAGTTGAATAGTTCTTCAAAATGTTAAACACATTTACAATATGACCTAGAAATTCTACTTCTTGGTATACACCAAGAGAAATGAAAATCTGTCACTACAGAAATTTATACACAAATGTTCATAGCATCATCATTTATAGTAGTCAAAGTAGAAACAATACTAATATATAATGAATTCACCATTGGTGGGCATTTACAAATAAAATACATATGTGTATGTATACACATATACAGGTAGACTTTAAAATGGTGAATTTTATGATTTGTGGATTTTATCTCAATAAATGTTATCTATGTATGTACACACATGATATATACATCTCAGTGAAGATATGTGTATGTATATGCATGAGTATGTACGTACAGTTGCCTTGGAAGATGTTAGAGGAGAGAATAAAGAGGCTGAAGGAAGCATTCTTGAGTTGCTATATCATGTTCAGTCAAATGACCAAATGACCCACAAGAAGACTATGTTTCATGAGAGCTCCCAGAGGCTACACCATTCACCAAAGTCATCATAGATACAGTGACAAGAGAGGGACCAACATAACTAAGAAGTTCAGTGGTAGCACTTTCCTACAAGCTGGCAGGGAAGGATGGTGGAAGAGGTAGCTACAAATCTGGTTTTATTTACATCTGTGAGAAGAAACAGAGTAGCAGAGGCCAACTGATGACTCCCTTTTGCATCCCATGGTACAAAACAAAACAAAACAAAACAAAACAAAAAACACAGCAGGTAGTAGGCCACTGTGTGTTCAGAAGGCAACACCTTCACCCTTAGGAATACTGCTCCAGCCCATTCATTGTCGGGCATGGACGTTCACTGAGTGGTGACCATAACCAGAACGTGTGCTGCATCAGATCCAGGTCATGACACTTGGTCTTAACCACCTGGCAGACATAGGGTGCTGGAGGTGTCAGTGGTGGGAAGCAATGGAGTTGAAGTAAATGGCAATCTGCAATGGAAGAGGGACAAATAGGCCCTTTGGATTCTGTAGCAGAACCTCACCATCTGCAGTAGATAATTATGCATCCTTTCTGAAATAGCTTTTGGTATACTACTGCATCCTGTAGAGATGGAAAAATTGAGCATGGGACACCAACTCGTTCTGCCTAGTGTGAGATAGGTTCTGTCAGACTTTCAAGTCGTAATGTTGTACAGGCCTTGCAACTGGCCATTGTAAGACAGGAATGGTATACCCCCGAGGGACCAGAGGGTATGAATCAGACTTTGAGCAGATAGTTGAGACCCTCAAGTCTCTCATAACTCTGTCAGTCTCCTTCCCCACCTGTATCTGTTTCTGTACAGGGTTTTATAGGACTCATTGAAAGAGGAGAAAAAAAGCCCAAACCTGGTTTATGGACAGCTTATGGCAAGCCAGAAATGGATGGCAGTTGTATTACTAACATTTTCAGGATTGGCCTTGAAAGATAATGGAGAGAGAAATGTTCATTCCTGGGTGTTGACCAGTGGCCTGGCTATCTCCTCAGGGGCCTGGATGTGAAAGGAAATGAGGAATTTTGTAGTAGAGCCTGTGATGTGGATGGAACTATGAAGATAGGCCTAAATTTGGAAGTTTGTATCACATATTAAGCCCCTCCAGAAGCATTCGCCATGGAAGAGGCACTGAACAACCATGTAGAAAAGATGACTCGGCCTTCATCGTGAGCCATTGCAGACGTAGCTCAACGGGCATGTGAGTGAAGTGGCCAGGGAGACAGAAATGGAAGCCATATAAGTAACTGACATCATGGTCTCCCATGGACTAATGACATCAAGCTACTCCTGCCTCTGAATATACAATCCATAGTAACAGAATCCATCAGTAATCCTTAAAATATTTATCCCTTGGTGAGACTAACCAGTCTCTCGGTGGCAAATTGACTACATAATGTGCCTTTCATACTTGAGCCAGTGGTCTATCCTTTCAAGGATAGATACCTATTCTGGGTATGGGTTCACCTTTCCTTTCACACAGCAGTACCATTGTCTGGGGTCTTATGGAATATCTGATATACAGGCAGAAAACTATGAAAGCGAAATATCAGAATAGGGGAGCCACTTTGCAACAAAGGAGATACAGATATGAGTCTTAACTCTTGGCCTAGTATTTCAAATACTCAAACTCTTTCTGGTAGAAATTCTTTTCCTCGTTTCATAGATGAGTCCACATAGTTTCTGAGGTTACTTAACTATTATAGTTAAATTGGATTTTAATAAAAATTTATTTCATGCTAAAGTTCATGATTCTTATACAATACCACTCATGAAGTTCTTTTAAACATATTCTCATTAATAAGTTCTAATAGACATATTCTCAAGAAGGTTAAAATATTCTGGAGCTTCAGGTTAAAAAATAAATAAATGACAAAAGTTGAAGCTCAGGTCATCATTTTTCACTTTTAACAGGCACACTCATAGTCCCACTTCCTCTTTCATTGAGACATTCTTGGTGTAATTTCCAAATACAGGTATCCCTAGCTTTCTGAAAGTTCCTGTAAATGCCACTAAAGATCTATGGTAGTACTTGTGTTCACTAACTGAAAGAGATCTAAAGAGGATTTTCACTTACATGAAAAATGATTGTAATAATGTGGGTGTTTGGTAAAAGTGAAACGACACAAGGTGAACTTTCAGGAAGTGAGGGACACTCTTCACTTCGTACCATTTCAGCTTATAAAAGGTTGCATAGGAGCGCTCTATTTTCAGATAGTGGGGGGAACCTGTAGTCTAAAAAGTTTTTCTATGAAACCGTTCTTGACTAGTTTTCCAAGTCTTGACAGTGTTTTCTGGGTAATAGCATTGCCTTAAAATGAATGACATGTAGGCAGTGAGTCATTATGTCACTCAAGTTGCCATGTAGACTGTGAAGAATATATAAGAGAAACTAAGACTTGCAGGGCTCCACAGCTACAAGTAAAACATATGGAACATGTGAGGTTGTATACAACTTTCTAGTATGTGGGGGTTATTGAGTGTATATGAGCAGTTATATAGCAGAGGTGTAAATAGGTATCTTGATAAGTAGGAGCTACCATATAGGAGAATTTATCCAAATGAAAGACAAAACATTGCAAAAAATTTAATGCTTTAAAGTCTTATATTTGTCTATGACAGTATTATTATAATTAAAATGAGTTCTCATGTTCTGGAATTCTCTTCAGGTACAAATAGGACATTACATTAGTTATCTAGAGGTGACAACCTGTCGATGTTATCAGAAACATACCGTTTGGCATGATAAATTCAATTTGATTGGCTTATAAGCAGGGTAAATATCCTCTCATAGTGCACACCAACTGCAAGTGTATTAAGTGGGACATGTTTCATTCATTCTGCAAAGGAAGGGAAAATTCCCCCCTCCTTTTCTTTGTTCTTACGGCTTGTCAAATAATTAAAATGACATACGAGAGATTAGGAGAAAATGAAGTTTTAATATTTACACACAGGTAATTTACGTAAGCATGAAGAATTCTAATGACAGTAAAGTGAAATGAGGTCTATGAGGGCCATACAGAAAAACATCCAGCCATTGTCAGTATAAGGAGAATGGTTCCATGGCTGAATACTTTCCGGACAGCTCTCCTATTTGTCATTCTGAACGAAGAAGGAGGTAGAGGTCTGTGACTTAAAAGCGAAGTCAGGCAACTCACAGGGAGGTGACAAGAATTAATGTTTAGGAAGCAAATGTTTTCTGGGCCACCTAGGTACAGTGGTCCACAGAGCGGTTTTGATTACATTGGCCCTGCTAAGTTTCTCCCTGTCTGCCACACTCAGTTCATATTACACCGTAGTTGTCTGTGGTGATAGCACCTTCCTGAAACAGGTCTGCTATTACATCTTCAGTGTTTTTAGGCAGTTAGGGGGAAGGTCACAAGTTCTCCTGGAGGCCTCTGGGCCTTAAAAATAACCAGCTTAAAATAATCAGTATCCCAAAGAGGCATATTTGGGGGTGGCATAATCCCTCTTTCAGTTCATTAATATTCTTTAGCTGGTCCATGAATTTATTTGAGATGGCTTAGTTCAATAAACTCTGACATTTCAGTGTGATGCGTTGGGGAGGAAGCAACTTTTTCTATACCCTTCAAGGTTCTTCCCACTGGTCTAGTAATTAAATCTCTGAGACAGATTAACAAGAGAAAATAACCAAATTTAATTATATACATACATATATACACAAGGGCTGTCCAAAAAGTATCCAGAAATGTAATATGAAAAATAGAGGCATTTATGGCTCGATTTTTTCTGGAGAAGCCTCATATATAAATGGGAACTCCACATACATGAGAAATTCAGGGACAGAAAGGGGAAATGAGGTATGAATGACATTCCAAGCTAAGGATGAGGTAAGGCATTTTGGGCTTCAGTGGTGAGTAAGGTCCTTCTCAGGTAGCAAAATGTGCTGCCTCCAAAATGTGTCTTTAGCATGTTGATTATGTTAATTGGGTTAATTTAAGAAACATTGGACCCAGGAGAAACTTGGAAAACTGACTAGAAGATACCCTTTTGTAAGAAACATTTACGTTTATAAGGGAAATCCCCCTCTCTGTACCAGGATGAGAAGAATGACTGCAAGTCTCTAGAAACTTACCAGCGGGGAAGGCGAGTACTTACATCTGCAAAACACCCCCACGACCTGTTTTAGTGTGCTTTTCCTGATAACTTCCTAAAACTGACTCCCCTCCCCCTAATGTCTTTTGTCTTTAGCCAAAGATGGTATTTAAAATGGTGGCCTCTATTTTGGGGAATTACTCAGTTTTCCTGGGTCACTACCATATATACAGGAGGTATGCAAAAATTTTTAAACTTTTGTTTGTTTGTTTGTTCTCTGTTAGTCTGTCTTATATCAGTTTAATGATTACATCAGTCAAGGAACCTAGAAGGGAAGAAAGGAAAAAATGTTTTTCCCTACATAATCACTTAAGTTAACATATGTTTGAACTGGGTAAAACAATTACATTAGCTCTTTAATACTCGCACAGCATGTCTATAAAGACTTTAGTACATCCATTTAATGATATGCTTTTGAATCTATGTATATGGAAAATTCATAGAAAATAGTGTTAAGCGGAACAAAAAGCATAATAGAAAATTGTTGATTTAATTAGTTTTTCAGAAAATATAATTATTAGGAAATACATTAAAATGTCCTCAGTGGTTCAATTATTGTTTCTATATTTCTACATTTTCCTTGTTATCTTTTATGATAAAGAGTTAATAAGGATCATTTTGCATAAACAAATACAAAAATGTTTATTCTAGAAAAATATAGAATGGAAGTATTACCAACAGAGGAATTCTTTAAAATAGTATGTCAGAAAGAATGTAACAGACTTATAGTTAATTAAACAGAGTGGAAATGAGGCATAACATGCATGCTTATTGCACTTGGAAGTAGTAAGAGATTGTTTATGCCCATTCTGGGGAATAGATCAACTATTAAGTGGGGAGTAGTTCTCACTTATGTATTGTATAAGAGATCGTGGCTTTGGAGAAATTCCATCCTTCAGCGGTACCATTACTTCTGATTCTGCACCCTATCTCATCAGGGAGGTGGGGAGGCTGCCTATACGCAACAGATAGTTTCTCTGTGATCTTATGGGACAGAAAAAATTTTTTTCCTCTATCTCTCTAGGCTCTTGGCTGAGACACACACTGCAAAAAAAAAACACAAAACAAACAAACAAACAAACAAACAAAAAACAGACAGATGAGCAGGAGAAAAGCAAACAGGAGTTTAATAACACATATACTTTGTTTGCATGGAGATACCCAGGAAAACTGAGTTAATTCCTCAACATGGCCCAAATCACCACCTTAAATACCATTTCCAGCTAAGGGCAAAAAGATGTTGTGGGGTGGACAGGTTGGGGGAGAGGCAGTTATCTGAGGTTATCAGGAAAAGAACTGTAAACAAGGTTAGGGATTGTTAGGCAGATTTGAGTTTCTGACTTCTTCATAAGAAGAGTTTCTAGAGATTTAGAATCATCCTTTGTTTCTCATACAGAGAGGAGGACACTTTTACTAGTCGAGATTTTCCTTATAAATGTGAATGTCCCTGACAAGAGAGGTAGCTTTTACTTAGTTTTCAGAGCTGCTCCTGGGTCTGTTCTTTCTTAAAAATAAGCAGCTCAAAATCAGCAATATGCTAAGGAGTCAGATTTTGTCTGGCATCTTGTGCTGCCCTTCAATCTCATTCCAGAGTTCTCGCACTCAGAATACTCCTGTTTTAATACTCCTCTTTTATGAGAGAACATAATGAGAGATAATGCCTTACTAAGTCAAATGAAAAATTATATGAAAATATTATATCTCAGAAATACACAATTATTAACATTTCCATTGAACATAAAGCGGCTATGTTATAAAGCAAGTAGAACCCTTATTCTGTTCAGTCATTGAAATCTTTACATTTCTTTCTACTTTGACATGCAAATAGAAGATAATTACTAATTTGATGACCACAATAAATTACAGTTGATCCTGAACAACACACGTTAAGACTACATGGGTCCACTTATACACAGATTTTTCTGCAATAGCTACTGTGAATGTATTTTTCTCCTCCTTACAGTTTTCTTAATGCCATTTGGTTTTCTCTAGCTTAGTTTGTTGTGAGGATATAGGGCATAATATGTATAACATACAAAATATGTGTTAATTGACTGTTTATGTTATCAGTAAGGTTTTTAGTCATCAGGAGCCTGTCAACCAAAATTAATTTTAGATACTAGGAAAGAAGAAAAATCATTTATTTGAGCGAAAGGAGCTGCAGGCTGGGAGACGCAGATTCGGGTAGTAACCTACATTGAGTCCCCCGGAACAAAGGAAAGGCTGCCTTTTACATGGCAATTCCCTGCTCAGGTTCTCAGTTCCATTTTATGTAAACGAGGGATCCAAATTTCTACACTTCTGAGTGGTCTGAATCACACTATCCTCTTGGGTCAGCATTATGCATCATGATCGGTTGTTACAGCGCAGTTCTGATTGGATAGGGCAGATTGGAGTCTAGTGGTAGAAAGACAACAGCAGGAACTCCCTTGTAATAGTTGACTCAGCGAAAACAACCAGGCACCATCATGAGGGAAGCTGAGAGTTCAGTCTCTTCGTACACAGAGTATGTGAGAAATGGCTGTCAGCAAATGGCTCTTAGGCTCTTACCGTTTGCAAAATGTGGGCTCTCCGTTGACCACGGGGATTCCATCTTAGCCGATAAAATCTTTCTCAGGGTTCACATCGAATGACTATTTCTTCTCAGTGTTCACAAGCCTGTACATGGTTAAATTTGGGGGGAATCAAAAGTTTTACACCTATTTTCAACTGCATGGCAGGTCGGCCCCTCTAACCACCTGCATTGTTCAATGGTCAGTGGCACAACTTTTACTCCTTAATGTGTGAGTGCTAATGAACATGTAAATACCTTTTGATGACCCAGTGTGAAGGAGAAATGATGTATTTCATCCAACAGAAATAAAAGGAACCAAAATATTTCTAATGAAATGTTTTTGCTTTCTCGGCCATTGGTGAACAGAATTCGTGAGCAGGCAGGGAAATACACCACCCAGCTCCTTGAGCTAGCTTCCACATCCTCCTGGGAAGATTGCCGTCTCCCCCCAGGGCGATCCGCCGCACAGTTGGAGAAACTCTGTCCCAGTTAGATAGAAAATCAGATAATTGCAAAAACAATTTGCAGTCTCCAGGTGATGCAGACAACAGAAGTAGACTGGAAACTACATTATTATGTAAAGTGAGAAAATATAATTAATGCGCAGGAAGTCTTTGTCTTTTGAAGCTGCAATCTTTATAAATACAAGGGTGAAGTGAAACACAGTTCGCTTTCTATCTCTGCTTCTACACGGGGTTTAACCTCAGTGATCAGACAGAAGTTGAAAGACAGTGTTCCCTTTTATCATCTAAAACAGGAGTCACATTAACATTAAAAAAATTAACACATTTTCATAGTAAATCTGTTGGAAATTTGTACTGACTAGTAATTTGGTGAAAAACATGGTCATAGAAATAAAATGATCACAATAATTAAAAAAATACTTCTTGGTTATTCAGTAACACATTTGTCAATTATAATGTTGAATATTCTGACTCCAAATTTCACTTTTAGTTTGAAATTAAGTTGTTTTAGGACTGGGTCTTCTGCTTTAGTCTATCCTGTGACTAACTTAACTGTTCTTGTAATGCAGCTTTGACCTGGGTATTTATATACGAAACAAGTTTGTATTATGTAAGAAATTGAACAATGACTTCATTGGTGTTTTATATTTGATATTTCCTCATTTATGTAATTACTATATTTTAATAGCAATTTGGAGCCCCACTATTGAAGTTGGTTTACACTATTTCCAGATGCCATATATGATTTGAAGGCTATTGAAATACGTTGTTTAGGATTTGGTATGGTAAGATTTTATTCTTACTTAATTTCTTATCTCCTCTTACCTCCTCTAAGAGTCACCATTTATTAACAAAAGCAATTCCATACTTGACACTTTTAGTAATTTTACTAGAAAATCAAGGGCATCATTTTGAGGTAACATGAAATACTTAACAGTAAAATACAGTGGGCTCTCAGGTAACTGGCACCCATGGAGATTGGTGGGTGCTGGATAAATGTAAGTAGCCTCTCTATTAACCGGAACCCAAGCAGCTGGCCCTGTCAAGCACCCGACCAGAAAATGGTGCCAGTCGCTGGAGAGAGAGAGCTGCGTGCTTGAGTTCCGGTTAACGGAGACTGCTGTAGTGCTTTCTGTGAAATAGATGATTCTTTCCTCGGTGTCTGTCTTCAGTGTGCCTGTTCAGACGCCAGTTTAACAAACAAGCATTCCAGTGAAACACAGACTCTCACCTTTAAGTTGAACGAACTGACAAAATGGAATAGAAAAAAATGGAATGGCAACGGAATGCAGAATTGTAGAATCAACTATTCGACTGAAGGACTGTGCTCCCAGGTTGAATTCAATGAGAAAAAAATAAAACAACTCACATGGGCTTTTAAAATGATTCTTTATTTAATTTTTATGTTTCACAGAGTTAAAATGCCCCGTAAATGTGAGCACCACAAAACCGCATTCCCCTGGTGCCTCTCCTATCCCCAGATTTCTGTTCTGCGTAACCTGACAGCGTCAACTCCAAGTGCATCTGCTCGTATTTCCTTCTCCCTATAGAAATAAAACCCTGCGGTTCCTTGGTTCTTTAAGTAGAGACAACTTACGGTTTTAGCTGGAAGACGAGGACTCCTCTCTCTCACTTCTGCACCCCCACACCCTCTCCTCCCTGTCTCCCAACGTGGTTATATTACAGTTATTTGTCAGACTCGTGTTTCCTACCTACGTTACTGTGACTGTAGATATTAGTCACATAAATCCTGTACGATACTCTGATTTTTTCTTTCTCCTGTAACTCTGCTTTTTTTTGGTATTACTAATGACTTTTTCCCCTTCGCCTATGTGCCTGTTTGCCTTTTAGAGGCTTTCCAGACTTTTCCTCAGACAGTTGATGGTGTCTGCCATCCTTTCCTGTTTAAGAGTGGGCACTAAAAGGGTCACTGGAAACCTTGTGCAGAGCTCAGTTTCACTGATTGCTGAGCTTTGCTGTAAGTTCATCAGACATATACCCAGGCATTTGGTTTGGAATTTGCATTGAATCAAGCATGGCTAGCTTCTATATCAAACCCACCTTCAAGTGTGTAACCCACCTTAAAATGTGGCTCAAACACAAGAGAATTTTTTAATTCACTTTTCTGGTTAATGGGTGATTTCTTTTTCTTTCTGGAGTGATTCAGAAACACAGAATCTCTTTATCTGGGAATCCTCCTTGTCCCAGGGTTCTGTAGTACCCACATGGCAAAAGGAGAAAGAATGTTAGAGACAGTACATTGTTTTTTAAAATCCCTGGCCCAGAAGTCACTCCTATCCTATCGTATCTTCTCCAAGTAGAGTGACCAGAACTAGTTCGATGGAGGTTGGGCTGGGAAATGTAGTCCTCAGGCTAGGCTCCCGCCTCCCACTGACAGCTGTGAGGGAGAGGGTGGTACTGTTGATGGCAGCTGGCTGTCTCTGACAGGGAACCATCAGCATCGTAGACCTGTGCTGTGTGCCTTGCCTGGTGAATACAAACTGTATCGCTACAGTCTTTTAATTAATACCGTAAGTTGTTGCTCCATAAACTTTAGCATGCATACGAATACATAGTAACACAGATTCTGATTCCATTGTCTAGTACAGACTCAGTTTCTGAATTTCCACCATCTCAGGTGCTACACATCTGGCAGTCCATGGACATACTTTGGGCAACAAAGGCCTTTGTTACAACACCCTGCCTCCATCTGATCCATTCATTTCTTAGCCCAGAGCCTTTCTGATTAGACTTTCCAGTGAATAAGCATCTTCTCTAATGCTGGTGTGTGTGAGAGTAATTTCCTGGTGGAAAGGGGTGGTGAGGTCCCAAGTTACACGGCCTTTCATAGTAGATTTAACAGCACTAAACATTAAAAGAGGTAGTTTTGAGGAGTAATAGGGACTCCGGGTATCAATTCTGCAAGGACTATGAAAAAGTGACATGGATCATTCAAACTGTAGTTCTCGGGCTCCTTGAAAATGGCAGTTAGGACAAGAGGCAGTGACGACCACACCTCAGGGTCCAGGGTTTAGAGGAGGGAAGGAGACAAGCACCAACGGAATGAGTTGTGTGGGTGGCCTGATTAGAACAAGCAAGTGATGGGAATGCTCAGAACTGAAGACATGAGTACTGAGTCCGAGAGACTAAAGCAGAAAAATTTCAGGAGTTGTGAAAGGGGAAGAGATGGAGAGAAAAAGGACAGTGGTGCATTCTGAGAGTTAAAATGTGGGGAATGAGGAATAACCTGGAGACCTGAGCTCCCTGTGGTGATTGATATAAAAGGAGATAAAGGTTACAGTTAGTTTCGTTCTGATGCTTCCGGATGGACAGCGGTGGAGTTCAGGGAAAGGGGTGGGCTTAGAGGTGGGGTGGTGTCAGCAGCAAGTTCTGGGGCTCCCAATGGGCCCCCCTCTAAGGGAAGGTCTAACTCAGAATGTGTCAAGGAGGTTTACCAAGGAAAATGAAATAATGTACTCGGCAGGGGAAGGAGAATTGAGATAGGTGAGCAGTGCGGAAACCCCTCGTACCCTTACTGTATAAATGACACATCTTTTGGTTTCTGTTTGATATATTTTCTGCACAAAGGTGGATGTTATCACAACTTGGTTTTTTATTCTTATTTCCTAAATGTGGCTAATTGTTTTACTTAATATTTGTGGATGATTTTGAAAATCATATGTCACTTCTAAGGGATAGGTAATTTGGAAAAACCGTGGGCCCGAAAATCTCCTGAAACTTAAATCATAGATAATCCATCAGTGTATGCTGTATGAGTGGGTTGTTTAAAAATAAATACATCATAAATTCTGTGAGCAAAGTTAATAACAAACATCAAGGCTGTGGCAGGAGCCACAGCCTCTTTTCTTCTAATTAACTAAAAAGGGATTGATTTAAAATTCATGCTATCAAACAGAAGGCAATTTCTGTATTATCCTCGGGCAGTTAAACATGGGTGAGAAACACAGTCACTCCATTATACATACTTACCTTCACATTGTTAGTTTATTTCATCATCAATCATTCACTCTTTTCATTCAGGAAACATAAGTAACAGAGCGGTTCATTTATGGAACGGTATTTTCAAACTTAGCAACGTGTGAAACCGAATTCTTCACGTTGTTACATTCGGCTTTCTGTAGTGCGCGGAATTGCAAACAGGTGCTGGGACAGATACCAAAGTGCTGAACCCACAGAAGGTGAACGAAGAAATTGCTCCTTAGAATCTTCTCTAAACACGAAGTTCTGCAGTGATGATTTTAAACTGTCTTTTCCTTTTCTCCTCATGTAAAGGATTCTCTTAGCATTTAAGATACCGAAGCTGAGATATTGGAAAAGAAGCGATCTCTCTTGTTTCCTCTTTTTCAAATTTGTAACTACTTCTGTATTCATTCTTGCAACAGGGCTTTCCAAAGTACACATAAATAAAGTGAGAATTTATGCAAATTCTGAAACTTAATATCCTGGGTAAAGGTAGACTATTTTATTATGTAAATAGTGCCTAGCGTTTATAGACTCAATTCCTCCCTGGCAGCTTCTTTATCAAATGACCTTAACTTTTAAAACATTGCAGATCATTTGTATACTTGTAAATTTAATCACTTGCTTGATGACATTTGGAAAGGAATACATTCAAGTCAGACTTGGACGTGTAGGGGGATGTTTTCAAATAATCAATGGAGGGCATGTTTTCCTTTTTAACAATTGCTTTATGTTGAAGTTCTTTCCTGTATTGCATTTTTTTTTCTTTGCACTGCTGATCTAATTGTCTGCTGACATATCCATTATCTTTTATAATCATTTTGAAAAGCAAAAGGATTAGTTGCATATGAATTTTACCACTTTTCTTGGACTTGCAACCAGTTCTCCCTGATTGCTTCTTTTTAATAGCCTACAAAATGCAATTAAAGAGCTCTAACACCAGGGTGGGTGTAAGATGGCTGTGACCAGTAGAGAGGCAAGTTAAAGACCTTGAAAATGATACTGTGCATACAAAGAAAACTACTTTCCTTGAGGGGAAAAAGCATGAACAAACGAAATCACATGTCTGAAATATAGGAAGGCATTGCAGGGAGAAAGAAAAATTGAAAAAATTTTTTTAAATTGAAACATCTGCAGTTATTGTAAAACTTCTGAAATTCCTTTGTCAGCCACATAGATGAGATTATCAAACATATTTTCAATGACAGGAAATGTTTCTATTGGCATATCTTTCTACTTGTAGACTCTAGAGATACTTCTCAAAGTTATCACATTTACATACTCCTACATTCCTTTAAAAAAAACAGCAACCTCAGGGAAGTATGTCTTCATGAAACAAAATGTTTTTATTTTTTAACACTGCAAAGAAATAAGGCTGTTTGATGTTGTGTAGACATGTGTAGATTGCTATTGTTTTAATTTTTTCACTTATCTTTCCTTCCCTCCTTCCCTCCCTCCTTCCCTCCCTTCCTTCTTTTTCAAAGTAAAACATCATCTAATTCAGTCTTGGGGAATGAATTAAAGGAATCACTCTCCTGGTGAGATGTTATATCTTCTGAGTAATAAAATGTCATATGGTTTTCCCTTAAATGGCTTGGATGATGTATGGGGCATAAAAGAATACATTAGCTTTCTGTGTATGCAAAATGACCAAAAACTGGTTTATGCCAATTGGAAATCAAAGGATATATTATTCAAGTACTGAAAGGTGTGTGTGGTAGTTAATTTTATGCGTTAACTTGACCAGGCCCTGGGTGGTCCAGGTTAGCATTACTTTTTGGTGCCTCCATGAGGGTATTCTGCAAGAGATTAGAATTTGAATCTGCAGACACAATGAATTTGATTGTCCTCCTCAGTGAGGGGGGACGTTCTCCAATCCTTTGAGGTCCTGATGGGAACAAAAAGGGGAGGGAGGGAGAGTTTGCCTCTCTGGCCAGCCAGTTTGAGCTTCACCCTGTCTTCCCTTGTCCTTGGGCAGCAATTTCTGCCATTGCTTTCCCTGATTCTCACGCCTTTGGGCCCTTCTTAGAAGGACAGCACCTGCTTTCCTGCATTTCCAACTTGCAGACAGCTGGGATTGAGCCCCTTCTTTCAGCTAATTCTTCCCAATCTCTCTGTCTGTCTGTCTGTCTGTCTCTCTCTCTCTCTCTCTCTGTCTCTCACTCACTATCACCCTCACTGTCTGTCTCCTTTTGGGTATTTCTAGTTTTGTTGGTTCTGTTTCTCTGGAGATCCCTCCCTGATTAATACAGTAATACAGTACATTTTTCATTTCTGAACATTTTTAGTAAGAACACAAAATGTTCTATTTGATTGCTCAAAATATTCGATGATGGGATCTATGCTTAACGCAAGGTTGGAAACATTTCCAGGAAAAACCCAAAAGGATGGGGAGAGGGGAGGACGAGAAAAGAGAATGGAGGCAAAAGCAGAGGTGAGCAAGGAGGTGGGAGGAGATGGCCTTTTCCTCTTTCTGGGTGAGACATGGACGAGGTAGTCCCTCACGCATGTCCCTGCCCAATACCGGTCGCACACATGTGTATGGTGTGACCAGTATTGGGCAGACCTTGTTACCTCAATGGCAAGAGCTCAGCTGAGAGGCTTTTCAGCCATTGCTTCATAACAAAAGACAAACAAACAAAAAATTCCTTAGGTAGGCAAGAGCAGAGCTTAATACAGTTAAAAATACAACTGACCTCAGTGACTGAAGATCTAATTTAGAGTAAGAGTTAATGAGGACACAACTAGGAATTGTCAAGGTCAAAATGTGGACTGCAGCGCGCAGAGACGAGGGAAGACGGCCTGAAAACCCCACGAAATGAGCAAGAACTCTTTAAACTCTGTGACTTGCTCGTGCAGTGCCGGCTTAGCACAGGAAGTCTGCTGTTGCAGCTGACATTCATCACTCATATTCTACCAGCTACTAGTTCACACAAGAAGCTAGAGAACTTCAAAGAAATAAAAAAGATTCAATGATAGGAAAGTGGGGAAGGATTCATTGGATTCTCTGGTAACACACAACAATTAAGAAACTGATGAGCACGTAAAACAACACACAGATTGTAGAATTGTACGCCTGGAATCTATGAAATTTTTACTAACCAATGTCACCCCAATAAATTTAACAACAACAACAACAAAAGAAATTGAAAGAGAACCCTCAGTTTTAAAACTGACAAATAATAAATTACCTGATATGTTTAGGAAAAAAAGTGACAAGTCTCTTCTTATCCCATTTAAGAAGCAGTTTTTCTCAATTCACTTTAAAGTCACCATTAAGAATTTTTAATATGGATGCATAGTATACTTTGCCGGGGAGTAACACTGAAAAGCAAGGCAAATCAATTTAACAATCCAGTATTTATTAAATATCTCCTATACAATCAACTCTTTTCTTGAAATTATAAAATAATTGGACTGTTTTTCTAAATTTGAATAAAGTAATAGGGGGAACCATAATTTTGTAATCTAAAGGTGAGTCACATATTTTGAAAACTTATTTTTGAAGGAATCTCTTTCAGTTAAATCTCAAAACTGAAGATGTAATTCTTGAAAATCAATAAAAAGTTATAAAAATCTCCATATTGAATCATTTCAGAGAAAGGTTAAAGCCCTCACTGTATTTGTGATTTTATTGTGTAACACTTACTTCTAAAGAACTGAGAAATGACACGAGTAAGAAACAAAAGTCCCTTGTATATCTTTAAAAATTTTTTGTATTATGCACAGTAGGCAGTGTGATAATGCTGTCATTTAATGACTGTCATTTTAGAGACCATACATTTAGGCAGTTGTCCTGGTTGGAAGAGTTTGAAAATGGCTCTGTCCTGCACTCAGAGTATCTCCCTTGTACAGTGGTAGGTACCGTACCCTACAATTTACCGGGTCGTAGAATGTGGACATCTCATGTCCATTGCCCCTAAGCAAGGGAAGTTCTGCATAAAATGATATAGTCAATTTGTCTGTAAATTCAGGCCGAATACATCAGGCTATTTATTGTTAGTAATTTATTCTGACTCAGAACTAGAACTTGTCTTTACTTTCACTTTTTCCATTTTCCTTTGTCTTTTCATTTTCCTCCCTGCAGATAATCTTCCCTAGTATCCTTTCCAGCCCGTTAGAACTGTCTTCAGCCAGCCCCTCTGTCGGTCACATTTAAAGGAGTGGTTTCAAGCCCAGCCTCCTGCCCAGCTTCCCCCCACCCCAACCTGCCCCCCCCCGCCCGGGGACTGCACTGTGGCCCCCGTGGGGTTAGAGTGTCAGCGAAGGACAAGCCCCTCCCTGCACTGCTGTGATGTCTGAATGTCTCTGTGCTCAGGCCCGTGCGAGCCTCTTGCTGGCCCTTCTTAGCACACCAGTTAGTTCTTGTTCCATATTTCACAGAGTGGATGTCGGCCCAGTTCTGGTTCACTGGAAATACATTACTTTCACATCAGTAATTTGTTCTTTAGACTTGACTTGTCTACACAGCAACCTCTGAAAGAGTGGTTGCCCAATGAGTGCTTTCCCCCGAGTTCTTCTGATGGATCCCATTCAAATATATGAACACAATGAAATCATGTTTCAAAACTCATCCTAGAGTAGAATTTAGAACAAGTCAGATCTATGTAGACACTAGCAAAAACAACTTAGCTACCAGAATATCAAAATAATCTCATTACGTGTTTCTCCCGTATTGATGTCCCCAAAACAGATTACACAGGGTATGTCAATGTGGTGTCCGTGGTCACACTGACTGTGAGGGAGCCTGAAGTGTCTGTATCTGTGATGTATGTGAATTGATATGAGTCCAGAATCTAAGGAAAGTGAGACTCAAAGCCATAGTGAGCCAAATGAATGAATGAATGAATGAATAAAAACTGTTGTTCTCACTGTGAGCAGAGTTATTTTCTTTATCTTTGTTTAATACCTAACTTGAGTCGCGTTAGGAAGCAGTAGTGGTGTGAAAATCCATAACTGAACTACACAAATTAGCATACAAATTGATGTAGATGAACCAGGTCGGCTTTGAAGTCCAGGACACATGAGTTGCTGAAGATGTGCAGCACCCCACACACTCACATTGCAGAAGAGGCTTTAACAAAACTGGAGTTGGCTTTTTTCAGCTCTCACTTGGTCAGATAGCATTTATTTGATGTGAAGAATGGACTCTGAATTATCAAACAAACAGTGCTTTTTTTTTTCTAATGTGGTAAATCTCTTTGGATTCATAACACCTCATTGGAAAACATAGCAACCTCTGAAATTTGGCTGCCAGGTGAGAAAATATCAGGCAGAGGCGAGTTATTAACAGGAGGGAATACATCACTTTGAACTCTAAACACTCATTCTTAGCACATGATGCCTCTTACCGCAACAAACACGATGACAGAGGTATATGATTTATAAAACATTTTCTTGTTTACCAAAACAAAGTGATAAAATTGAGTTGATGGATATAGTAGCTGTGAGACAAAATCAGTCTGTGTCTATGGCAGGTGTATATAATACAAACCCTAAAATAATGTCCTCTATTTCTTAACTCAGGTGCTGGCGCTGTTTATGTTGTTCAGTCACCTGGCAAGTAAATCTTCTCTCAGTACTCCGAAAATCTAAATCATTACTGTTGATATTTAGGAAATTGAGAAGTATGATTGCTAACTCAAAGAAAGGTTTCAAATGTATTTTGTTTTTTGACTGTGAACAAAAGGGTTGCTGTGGTAGGCAGAAAAATGGCTCTCCAAAGATGTCCATGTCCTGATCCCTGCAGCCTGCTCATATGTTCTCTTCTGTAGCAAAAGGGACTTGGCAGATGGGATTAAATTAACAATCTTGAGATGGGGAGATTATCCTCATTTACATGGGTGGGCCTGGTATAATCACAAAGGTCCTTCTATAGTCCCTCAGGAGGGGGAGAGTCAGAGAAGGAGATGTGACAACAGAAGCTGAGGGCAGAGTGATTTCACTGCTGGCTTCGAAAACGGAAGGGGGTCATGAGCCAAGCAACGCAAGCTGCCTCCGGAAGCGTGAAGAGACAGGGCGACTGCTACATCTCTCCGGAGCCCCCTGAGGAGGAATCCAGCCCTACCGACACTTTGATGTTAGTCCCATGCAACCCATTCCAGACTTCCAATCTGTCAAATGATATTTCTGCACAGTTTTAAGCCATGAAGTGGGTGGTAATTTGGTACAGCTGTGATAGGAAACTGGTATAGCCTGTGGCCTTATGGCCGCTGTTGGGTATTGTCCAAAGCAGGGGTGTCCAACCTTTGGGCTTCCCTGGGCCACATTGGAAGAAGCATTGCTTTGGGCCACACGTAAACTACATTAACACGAATGATAGCTGATGAGCTTTAAAAAAAGTCGCAAAAAAAATCTCATGTTTTAAGAAAGTTTACGAATTTGTGTTAGTCTGCATTCAAAGCCATCCTGGGCCGCAGGTTGGGCAAGCTTGGTGTCCTGAGTGTCCTGAAATACAACTAAATGCGTGGAGAATTACACGATATGTGTACTTTAATTTTCTTTTTTTTTTAAATTAAATTGGTTTGGGTGTTTCAAGTGTACATTTCTCTAATACATTGTCCTTGTGTTGCACTGTGGGCCCTCCACCCAGAGTCAGTCCTTCCATCACCATATAGCTGATTCCCACCCCCCACCACACCCCTCCCGCCTTACCTCTGTAACCACTGAACTGTTGTCTGCGTCTATGAGTTTTTGTTTCTGTTTGTCTTGCTCCTTTGTTGCTTTCAGTTTGATATCCCATGTGTGAGCGAAGTCACATGGTTCTTGACTTTTTCTGTCTGATTTACTTTGCTTAGCACGATAATCTCTAGGTCCATCCATGTTGTCACGAATGGTAGTATTTTATCTTTTCTGGTGGTCAAGTAGGATTCCGTTGTGTGTATGTACCACAGCTTCTTTATCCAGTTATCCATCGAAGGACACTTTGGTTGCTTCCATGCTGTTTTTGACATTTCAAATATAAACTTAGGCAGTGTTTCTAGGTCCCGTAATAGGATATTTAGTAATGTTTAATGCTCTAGAAGAACCCTGCGTTCCTGGTTCTTGGATGTTTTTACTTCAACAAGTGAAAGCCCTCCTTCGTGGTCAACAATTGGTCTTATGGATATACTGACAATATTCCTCAAATTTGTCAGTATAGAAACAAATACAACCAGTTTAGATGGATTCATGCTCTCTGGAAAATAAATAAGCAATCTTTCCCTATATAAAAAACAACCAAAGTAATTTTTAAAAACACAGCAAGGGAAAACTGTAAGTTTTCTGTCAGTTGGCTAAAGAGTAGATTGCAATTAACAAGTAGAACAAAATATTGTTTTTCTGAGTGATTTTATGAGCTTTATAACACTTGGCAATAAAAAGAGGATTCTTCTAAAAATAATTAGATGAGTGCTTCCCAAAGTGTATTCATCTAGTCCCAGGAAGCTCACTTTAAAATAAAAGGGCATGGGGCGTTACATTTGTCAGTCAGTGCATACCAGCGGTACCTCCTTCAACTTACACAGGGACGTGCTAGGAAAGCCTGCCCTAAAGGGTCATAGTCATGTTTAACTAAGCTTTCTCCAGTTGTTTAAAGGTGGATCTCTTTTATTTGTTAATGGTAAGGAAAATGATGAGTCAAATGAAGACCAAATCTGTTTCATAAAACCAGTGGTAAAATGGCTTATTGATCAAGTTTAAATTCAGGAAGACACTTAAATTGTGATGAGGCATAATCCCATTAATTTCGTGTTTGCCATACCTTCTCATCCCCATTTTACAGATGCAAAAACTGAGACTAGGGAGGTTGGGTTTCCTGTCCTTGATTATGTTGAATTTAAATTGTAGAAATAGAATCAGTGGGAATAGAACCAGTCTGTGCATAGTGTCCTATGATACCTTGCTGCTTTTAGTATTTTGAAATCTTTACAAACGGTCCTCCTACATTTTTTTACTCATATGAGTAAGAGACTTCCATTTTACCTTAACGCAAACAAAGTTTCAGGAGATGAGAGAAAAACATATTGTGCATCTGGTGGATTATTTGTCCTCACTTTTCCCAAAAATAGTACTTTTCATACTATAAATTACAAAATGTGATGAAGTTGTGACATTTTAAAGAAAATGAATGAGCAGTAATAATTCATAGACTCTAAAAGAATTGATAATCTGGTGATAACATCTTCTCTATGTATATTGAGGAACTGAATTATCTGTCAATAACAATTTCACTGTTTTCTAATTCAGCCTTTGGAATAAAAATCAATTGTACTAGCATCTTTTAATTCAATTAAATTTAATAATTAATTGATCAAGAAAGATAAATAGTAAGACTCCAATAAGGTATGTTTCGAAAATGAAAAAGAGTGACTTTTTTATATAAATAATTTGCAGTTTTTCTTTGGTTTAAGGCAATAGAGCTGTATCCTGCTTACAAAAGGCAAGTGTGGAGTGGTCATGACAGTTAAGATTGTTAGGCAGCAGGTGACTTTATTATTCTTATACACATGAAGTTCTAACACTGTGCCATGTTTGTAGAGCCCAGAGAGACTTGTCATGCATAAGGTAGCACTGGTTAATCATAGGTGACCATTTGTGTAAGATAATATTATCACAGTTATGGTATATAAATAAATACAAAAGATACTTTACACAATACATTTTTATAAGACTTGTTGTGTCAAAACAGAAATGCTGAAACTGACCCTACACACTCTCTTTGTGTTGCCTGTCCATTAGCTAGCTGTGCCCAGAGATTCCCTTCAGCCAAGTTCATCTTCCCATAGGACTGGGGCTTTGTCCAATAACAAGGAGATTCCCCGAGATTTAAGATCTCCAGGTGGTGAAACTCTAGTAGTTCCAGAACAACTCTATAAATTGGTGGCCCCCAAATCCACCGTTGATGATTTATTCCTTCAATGACAAAGCTCTTTTCTCACACTTGTCACATTAAGAGGAGACTTACAACAGGGAGGGCTCCATGTTTTTCTGCAATGATGAGAGAATCAGCAGTTCCTGGAACATTGCTTGCTGGCATTGGCCCTATGTAGGTTTTCTCAAAAAAAGTGCATTCCTTAACCCATGTCATATATCATGAAGTTCATCTTGAGTTCTGGTGCACAGCAGGTGAAGACCAGGAAGGAACATGATTTGTATAACAAGATTCTATGATGTTTCAAAACATAGTTCCTAAACTGAGAAATAATTATGCACTGACTTTTACATAAAATTAATGAGAGTTTTAGCCTGAAGGAAAATGAGACAGTTAAGTGAAGACCAATATTTAACAAAGCACTTTGTCATTTTATGCAGGGAAAAGGAACATAAAGTGAAATATTATGACAACTGTAGATATATGAAATTATAATATGCTTCATTCTGTTGAATGAAATTATCCAATATTTCATTTTTCAATATATGATTTATAATCATAGTTTTACAGCTTTTAAAATTCTCTTCTTCATGTAAATTATTCTAAATCTTTTAGATTAAATCTGTAATGCTGGCTACATTTTTACAAAGTTAAGATCTTTGAAAGCACACTACTTCTAATGCCACCATATTGTATGTAAATGGCCAAGTATAATGTGACAGAGGGTACATTCTAGTTTGCCTGGGACATTTTTGATTCCTTTCTATTGTCCTGGCATCCATATAGGTTAGCGTTTTTCTCAGATATTTTATTTGTTAGCCAAGTATTTTTATATTTTTGATTTTAAGCAGTAGGGGTATTATGAAATGAAATAGTTTATTTTCAGTTTTTGTCAGTCTCATAATCTACCTAACTGTTTTGGTTATTTAAGAAGATGAAAGTATTGCAGAGGTTACATTCATGTATTTATATATCTTTCTATAAAGCATGACTTTCACATAAATAAAACAACTCTTCTGTAGTAATCGACTTGATTTCTGAATTCTAGTTTTCTTACATAGCATGAAGAATGCAGTGATAGATCTTAACGTCTTGGCTTTGTTTGTAGAAGAAATACTTCAAAAATGGTTAAATTTTTTTCAGTCCTTTTTAATTATTTTGGTATAAATTGGCTTTAATAGGACTACTGATCAAAAAGCTGCCATTAAATGAACACCCATTCAGCCACTGGAACTGTGCAAGCACTTTGCCCTTATGTGTTATCATTCCATAATATTTGATGTTCATTGTCATTCTGAAGTAAATATCTTCATTTTGCAGTTGAGGAACTTGAGACTCAGAAAGGTTGAGTGATGTGACCAAGATGACAGCTAGTGATCGCACTAGGACTGACTTCAAACCCTGTGTAGTTTTCCTTATATCCCACTTTTCTTGGTACTTAGCTGTTGCTTATATCTATTTATGCTGGGTAATATTGTTGTTTTATTTTTAAATTAAATTTATTGGAGTGACATTGGTTAGTAAAATTATATAGCTTTCAGGTGTACAATTCTATAACACATCATCTATGTATTGCATTGTGTGTTCACCACCCAGAGTCAGCTCTCCTTCCTTCACCATATATTTCACTCCCCCTCCGTCTTCCACCCCACCCCCACCCCATTACCCTCTGGTAAACATGAAACTGTTTTCTGTATTTATGAGTTTTGTTTCTTCGTTTCTTTGTCTTGTTCCTTTGTTGCTCTCGTTTTTATATCCCACATATGATTTGAAGTCATATGGTTCTTGACTTTCTCTGTCTGACTTATTTTGCTTTAGGGTGATGATCTGAAGATCCATCCATGTTTTCACAAATGGCAGTATTTCATCTTTTCTTCTGGCTGAGTGATATTCCATTGTGTGTATGTACCACATCTTTATCTAATCATCTGTCGAAAGACACTTGGGTTGTTTGCCTGCGTTGGTCTCCGTGAACAATGCCGCAGTTTACATAAGTTAATGCCATCAAATTTTTCTTTTTGTTTTCTCATAATTGAGAGAAAATATAGCCGTGGAAGTATATTTTGTTAAAAGTGAAACATCTAACATGCTATTGGAATTTCAGTTAAAATTCAACATGAATGATACAACTATTTTAACTGATTTTGGCAAAGCTTTATGATAAACATAATATTCACACAAAATAAGAAACCTACAGAGCAGAAATATACTTGTGATTGGATTGGAAGCACACATAAATCATAACCCTCACAAAGTAGGTTATGATGGAAATAGAAGCTTGAAGTCAAAATTTGTAATTTTTGACCATATATACCTCTAGGGTAAATTAACTAAAAATGTTATGACAGAACCAATGTTGAATAGACACATAAACAAAAGCTCAGTTTAGCAATACTTATAACCTTCTCTTTTTTCTGTAATACTTTGCATTTCAGAAATGTTTGAGCTGTAAATACTTTGCAAGTCAATCCAAGTGCATTAAAATATTAGCGATTTTTTTTTTGTAAATATCTGCTAAGTTTCTATTGTGTTATGTTAAAAAGAAATTACATCTTTAGCCAAAAGAGCGAGCTGCTAGACAATAACAAATTTAAAGATTTTAGCAAATTGCAGTGACATGAAAACAAAACTCACACACAGGAAGACACTAAAGTGTATTTCTCTAATCAAGAAAAGAATGAAACAATTCGAATGGCAGTTCAAGTGATTTACAATATTTAATTTAGAAATTCTAAATTCTACTTTGAAATATTTCAAATTGTGGATACAATCTTTAGATACTTCTACTTTTAATTGGATGAATTGTGCCTTCTGATTTTATCTTCAGTCTATCTCTAATGATACTATCAAGTTGACATTTATTGAATATTCAAAAAAATCTTAGATAAGAACTTCATTTCATAAATTTTGTCTTGTGAAAATATTTATTGAAGAAATAAACTCTGGGGGCAAAAAGGCAGTGACTGATAATGTCCTGTATTTGTAGAGTTTGTTTTTGAGCTCACAAGGTACTTCAGCATATAGAGTGAGTATTCTTAGGATAAAAAAACATGGAGAATCTTCAGGAAAACTTGTTAACAATTTAAAATTTATTGACTATAAAATACATATTTGAGAAAAATATTAGGCAACTTGATAGAAATTTAACAGCAATAAGACTGTATTTTAAAAAACATTTTACGGAAAAATCTCTTGGTATACTTTTAGAAGCAGATACAGCTAAGAAACTGGTTAAAATGTGAACATACTTGTATGCCGATATGAATTTGTTATATTATTTTTAATGGTTCAGAAGATTAAAGACAAGAATTTTTAAAATTTGCTTTAATGTATATGGATATTTCTTAATTTTGTAGAAATAATATTAATTTTAGAAATCATTTTTAATGTAACTCTTATACAGGTCTACCAATATAATGACACTGATGGATAGTCAATAAAATACTTTATAAAATTTCATTTTAAAATTATTTCTAGTCTCATTTATTGTCAAAAATTTCCCAGTTTGGAACATGAAATTATATGGTCTCTGATGTCGTATGGTCTTACAATTCTTTGCAATTATTCTCGGCCAAGATTTGATTATCTGGTTTCAGAGCATATCACTGTTTCTTCCATTGTTCTTCCTCCCACTGATTTCAGTTTCCTTTTTATTGAGGTATATTTTTCCATTAAGCATGTATAAGTAATAAATATTTTTACTGTTTGAAAGAAAATGCCTTTATGTCATACGTAATCTTGAACGATGGATTGACCTGGCTGTAGAATTCTTAGGTGACATTTATTTTCTCCTACTTTTTAAGGTAAGGTTCCATTGCGTTTGAACCTCTGTTCTGCTGAAAACTGCCAGTCTAATTGTGTCTTCTTATGTAACTCATCTTTTCTTTCTGGTTGCTTTTAGTGCTTTGTCTTTGCCTTTTGTGGGGTTCAATTCGACTTTCAATTGGATGTGAATGTCGTCTTACTCATTTCACTTGGGAGTAAGTGGCCCATTTTAGTTTGATAATTCCTGCCTTCACTAAATTCTGGATGATCTCAGCCATTATTTTCCAAAATATTGTCTCAGGGACATCCCCTCCCTGTTCCCCTGTTGGAATTCCTCCTAATAAAGGTGGCCAACTCTCCTGTCTGGCCAGACGGTACCATTCCCAGACTCCTTCCTCTTACACACTTTCACTGAAAAGACTAGAGCTGCTAAATACTTTCCAACTTTCTTGAAACTAGGACTCACTCACCAAGTGGCACACTGAACCAATGAGATGCTAAATGGAATTGTGTTGTTGGCATTTCCGGGGAAACTCCTTCTTTCATGATGAAAAGGGACAGCCCACTCGTGTTTCTCCTTACCTTGTCTTTTTTCCTGCCACAAATCAAAATGCAACAAGAGGAATTTCAGTGGCCTGTATTTGGAGATGGCATTTATGATGTCCTTGACGCACAAGTTGATTGTTTATTAGGGCCTCCCTTCAAATTTCTAATTATACAACACACTAACTTCAGTGTTTCTTTAAACAGTCTGTGGAAAGGATCAAGATGCTGAGGATTGGGGTACTTTACTTGAGATCAGCAACACAGTGTGGGTGAGAGTGAGGGAAACATGAAAATAAAGAAAGATGTCAAACAAAGTGTTGAAATACATTACTGCCCGGGTACCAGTTCACAAATAGACACAGAGATGCGCAATAGGTTCTCAGTAAATTTATTCACTAGCCACATAAAATGTTTTGAAAACATTGAAAGGAGGAACTTCACATGGGAGTGCACTGGAGAGATGACAGAGGGTCTCCTGCTTCTTAGGAGATCTGTGATACACACATGATGTACTTCCAGATCTCTTGTACATACATGCCTTGGTGTCCAGCCCCTTGATGGACATCCATCAAGCTGTACCCCACAGTGTGGTATTTCATCCAAGACTAAAAGAGAGGAGATCCTAAAGGTGGGGTGGGGACCCTGAGGGAGGAACAGCAATATTTGGTTGCATGTAAGAAAACACAGAACTTGGCTATTGAAAATTCCAAAACTTATCCTGAGATATTTCATACATCTTTTTTCTTTATTTTCTATGATAGGTGATACACTACTGTGGCCTATTCATATTACTCATTTATTAATTTTCACCTTCTAGTAGTTCCTCTGCTGTTACTTTATGGGTGCACAGTGTGTGAATAAATTGTAGGAGTGTAGCCATCATGCCTTGCCTGACTCCCTTAGATATTAATATCTTTTTGACCAAGGTTCATCATTGGTGATTTTGACAATTTAGACTCATCTCTATTGGATGTTCTCCACATGTCAGTTAATGAGGGTCATTTTACCTAGTATTCTAGTGGTTGAGAGCATTAATTTTAGAGTCAGATTTCCTGGATCTAAATTCTAGCTCTGCTTCTTATTGTTGTATGACCTTGTGAAAGCATTTAAACCACGTTAAGATTAATTTTCCTCTTCTGCCAAATTACAGTACTAATAATACCCACTTTTTATGGTTATTGTAAAGAATACATACTGTATTATGTGTATAACATTTTCATGGTACCTGGCACCCCGTAAGTCCTTGGTGGTGTTTTTATCCTCAGAGTCAAACCAGAAAAACAGAAAACAGTAAAAGATTCAAAACAGCTAAGTTAATATATATAACTTGTTCATAGGTAACAGAAAAACAAAACAAAAAAAAAAACAAAAAAAAAAAAAAGGGAAACTGGCTACACAATCCACCAATCAGCAGTAGCAGGACGTTACTCCCATTTCTGGGACAAATGTTAGGAGAACTCAGGGGCCAGAATCATGTGACTGGAAGTTGGCGCCTTGGAGGAGATGGGGCCACTGCCTGATGGGCAGGGATGAGACAGTGCCTAAGACAGAGATAAACCACAAGGAGTCTGCTCCTTCTTTTCCTTTTCCCTTCTGATATCCAGTTGGGAGCCTGCTGATAACGGATCCGTGGAAACACATTTTTATGGGGTCAGATCACTGTTTTTGCAGAGCAGGAAGGAGAACTGAAAGAAATCGATTGGAGGGCACACAGGCCCAGGTTCTGCTCCCTCTTATCTGTCCTTACTGGGATCATCATTGCCAATATTTCAGTCTTCCCCAGTTCTGTTGTTCAATGTTATTCCAAGATTTTTCTTATCGTTTGGGATTACCTAAAAATACTTTCTACACTATTGCATTTTAGTGCAGAAACCATACACAGTTGTACAAAGTCCCTTTTTCATGGAAAAATACTCAGGCATTCCAGGAATAAATGAGATTGATTCTGTAAATCCATATGACTTTATAATCAACTCTTGACAGTTTACCTATATAACAGTTTACCCTCTAATTTCATTTACTGCGGTTCTGTTAAGATTAAATCACAATTTTTGTGCAAAGCAAAATTCTATTATCAGCTTCCTGTATCAAAGAATTCATATGATCAAAGGTTATTCTCATGATAGTTTCCAACTATGTTTTCTTTATACTCTTTATCAGTTGTTATTAACAAGTGATTCATTATATGTAGACATTGTTCTTGGTGTGTTTTTCAAAAGCCAGTTAGTTTTAGCATTAGTGAGTCATATTTTTAAAATTGCATTTGAAATCTAACATCTGTCATTTAATAAATAGGAAATTTTAAGTGTACTCCCCTTCAAATGTAGTTTAATGCATGTAATTTCATGCTGGTTTTGTAAAAAGAATACCTTATTTTCTAGCTTTGGAATTTTTTTCATGAGAATTTCATTAAACTGATACATGTTCAAATGCAATATAATTTGTATGAGGACATCCCACTATAATTCCTCTACTTTCCCAGCTATAAATATACATCAGAACTAGAAAAAGATACTTTTATTATCTTAATCTGTGCTATTTCTACAATTATTCTGGTTTTCACAGCGAACACTCACACATGCTTACAAGTTTTTAAGATTAAAATCTCTATCATACTGTTTCCATCACGATAGTGCACGTTTCCTCTGCATGGACACATCCTGTATCATGCTCACCACACAAATACACTGCTTAGGCCTGTGAAGCTCTTTTGTTATGTTCAGGATTAAGAATTTCAAAGATAGCAGGTAGACATAAATGGCAGCCCCAGTTTCTCATCTTAAATTGAATTTAAGAGGACTGGTGTTTTGTCAGAACAGCTGCAACTCCTATTCATGAATTTATGATCATTGAACCTCTCCCTAAAGCACTTTGCAATCCCCACGTGATATCTGGGTCTTTCTTTCTACTGAGACATTTATAGACTCTGATATGTGTTGAATATTTCTTAAAATTGGACTATGTTCCAAACATTACTGGTAATTAGTGGTTTGTAGTGCAATATATATTTCACCATCCTTGTGATCACTGTGTCCACAGGATAAAGAATCTGAAAATTGCCTAGGCTCAAAGCTAGGGCTATTGCTAATAAAGTCTCTATGGAGAGAGGAACTGAATCCAAATTTAAGGCAAGGAAAGGTTGTGAATGTGAACCAGATTTAGGGTTTTTTCCCCTTACCCCCCCCAAAAAAAAGACAGAAAAGAAAGAAATAAAATCTAGAAATCTAAGGAATATGTCGAGTTTAAAATCAAGAACATGTTCAGAAGTCAGAAGAACATAACCTATTGTAAGAAAATGTAAGGGACTATGTTGTAGGTTGAATTGTGACTGGGATTTTCTTTTTTAGCCTTCTTAAGTGTGGTTACAATTCTCCCTGAATCATTTATAGATGCATAAGTCCGCAGAATGATGATATAGTAGATATTTAACTGATATAATAAAAGTTTTGTTAAATCTCATGTATTGGAGATGTGTTTTATGCAGATCCTGCCAATAATAGGATTTAGATCTATCTAGTTTATCCTTTTGCTAGTTTAAGAGACTCAATCTAAATGCTAAGCAACCAATTGTTTTGTTTCATTTTTATTCTTAGTGAATTGTATGTTTTAAAGTGCTGTAGAAATACGAAGTGCAATAAAAATATAATGTGAACCATATATTTAATTCTAATTTTTCTAGTTGGATCAGTTCAAACAGTATTTTTAAACAAATTTAAGCTGTGTTGTCTACTTTCTTACTGCCTATTCTGTCATAGAGATGTATCGCAAATATTTTCTTTGATTCTTTTACTTGCTGTTTCATTTTCTTAATGATGTCCTTTCAACAGAAAAATGTTTTAAAATCAGATACAGCACAATATATAATTTTTAAAGGTTTATATTTTTTTACTTGTCCTCCCAAATTTTCTAAAATTTTCTTCTAGAAGTTTTTAAATTAAATTAAATTAAATTAAATTAATTTATTTTACTGGGGTGTTATTGGTCAGTACAAATTATTATACATAGGTTCCAGGTGTACAATTCTATAATACATTGTCTGTGTGTTATATTATGTGCTCACCTCCCATCACCTGTGTTTGATGCCCCCTCCCTCCTCCACCACCCCCTCCCAGGTAACTACTAAACTAGTGACTGTATCTATGAATTTTTGTTTGTTTGTTGCTTTCAGTTTTATGTTCCACATATGAGTAAAGTCATATGGTTCTTTTTTTTTTTTTCTCTCTGGCTTATTTCGCTTTGCATGATGATCTCAGATTTCATCCATGTTGTTGCAAATGGCAGTATTTGATCTTTTCTTATGGTTGAGTAATATCCATTCTGTGTATATACTACACGTCATCTATCAAGGGGCACTGTGGTTGTTTCCATCGACTTGGCCATCGTGAACAGCACTGTGATGAACACTGGGGTACATAAGTCATTGTGGACTATGGCTTTCAAATATTGCAGGTAGATCCCCAGAATGGGGATTGCCTATGGTAAATCCATTCCCAATTTTCTGAGGAATCTCCACACCGTTCTTCGTAGAGGTTGTAACAGTTTGCATTCCTACCAGCAGGGTGTGAGAGTTCCTTTTTCTCCACATCCTCTCCAGCACCTGTTATTCCTGGTCTTGTTGATAATAGCCATTCTAACAGGTGTGAGGTGGTGTCTCATTGTGGTTTTGATTTGCGTTTCCCTAATAGCTAGTGAAGTTGAGCATTTTTTTCATATGTCTTTTGGCCATTTATATTTCTTGATGAGAGAAATGTCTGTTCAGGTCTTCTGCCCACTTTTTAATTGGATTGTTTGTTTTCTCATTGTCATTGTATGAGTTCTTTATATATTTTAGATATTAGCCTCTTATCAGAGGCATTGTTTGTAAAGATTTTCTCCCATTCAGTTGGTTGTCTGCTTTGTTGATGGCTTCTTTTGCTGTTCAGAAGCTTTTTAGTGTGATATAGTTCCATTCATTTATTTTTGCTTTTGCTTCTCTTGCCTTTGAGGTCAGGTTCATAAAATCCTCCCTGAACCAAGGTCTATAAGTTTAGTACCGATGTTTTCTTCTATACAGTTTATTATCTTTAATCCATTTTGAGTTAATTTTGGTATATGGTGACAGTGTGAAGTTCAGAGTCATTCTTTGGCGTGTGGTTTTCTAATTTTTCCAGCACCATTTACTGAAGAGGCTTTCTTTTCCCCATTGTATATTTTTCATTCCTTTGTCAAAAATTATTTGTCCATATATTTGTGGGTTTATTTCTGAGTTTTCAATTTTGTTCCATTGGTCTGTATGTCTCTTTTTCTGCCAATACCAAGTTGTTTTGATTATTATGTTTTGCAGTATACATTGAAATCATGGAGCATGATGCCTCCAGCCTTATTCTTTTTGTGTAGGATTGCTTTGACTAGATTTTTCATGAAAGTTTGGGTCAAAAATGTGGGTGTGAATTATACATGGGAGCACATTGTACATTGCAAAATATGATATGTGCTCTTTCAGAACTATACTGTTCTGTATAGATGCTTTGCAATCCAGTAGGTCAGAAAATCCACCTATGATCATGCCCATATGATAGGGAACCCACCTTGGGCTCACAATTCCATAGTAACAATCTCTGTTACATGCTACCATGTATTAACGTTACCCTTCTTAGTTTCTAGAACTGACCGTAGCTAGAAAATAAGGTGAGTAAAGTCTGTCTTCATTCTATATTTATTTTATTCCTTGAGTTATATTTTTATTCTTCCCCTTATAAAAACCTTTCCTGGAGAAATACTCTGGAGAGCTTATCAACACTAATTGCTTTAATTATTATTCTGCCAAGGGGAATTTGCATTTAACAGAGGTTAAAGGGGTAAAGCACTAGTAATAGTAGAATTTTAGCACTTGAAAATTGGTTGAAGAAGGGCTCTTTGGGGAGAAAGGTATGCAAATAAAGGAAAGAAGGTGATGCTTTTAGAATCAGGCCCTTCAGGAAGTTTTCTCCATTCTGACTAAGCCAATTCAAAATGACTTCTAAATAGGACCATTCATGTTAAATCTATTCTTGACTTAGACCAGAACAAAAACAGAAAGCTCAAAAGCTGATATACGTAAAATTAAATGGAGTACACAAGTATAGACTATTTGTATTGATCTATAAAGGGTCTTGAGTCAGCATCATTTGATTATACTATTTTAGTCAGCATTTGCATCTGATACATTATGGTTAGCTTTGGAGTCAGGGCAGCAGGTTAGCTGGTCCTACATTAATAGATAGGGTACACTTTCAGAGACCAGAATACAAAATAGAGTTTAAATAATAATGTACTGCTTTAATAAAATTCATTTATACATCTCTTTTACTTAAGAGTTCGATAAATATCAACTGATTATGGTATATTCTTTTAAAAATCATTTGGATATATAAATATTGAATATTCTGACATTGGAAGGCAAGGTAAAAAAGTCAACATTAGAAACCAATCCTTTATATTACGTTTACCAGATAATTGAGAAACTATCAATTTGTTTATACATGAGTTTCAAAATATCAGAATGTGAGAATTTATAAAGCACCTGGGATACACAAGGGCTGTCTGGAAAAAATCTAGCCATAAATGTTTCTGTTTTTTATATTACATGTCTGGATACTATCCTGATAGCTCTTGTATGTTACCCAGGTAAACAGTAACTTGTCTGGGTACCAAATAATAGAGAAAAAATAAGAATTTAATTGAAAATGTAAGGTTCTTTTAAAAATTCATTTTTATTTTATTGTTTAAATTTTTTTTTAATTTTTTAAAATTAAGTTTATTGGAGTGACATAGGTTAATAAGATTATATAAGTTTGAAGTGTACATTTCCATAATACATCATCTGTATGTTGCATTGTGTGCTAACCACTGAGTTTAGTCTCCCTCTGTCCTCATGTATTTGACCCCCTTTACCCTCTGCACCCTTCCCCCTCTCGTAACCACCATACTGTTTGCATTGAGTTCTTTTTGTTTGGTTTGTTTGTTGCTTTCTTTCTTATATCCACTTATGAGTGAATTCATTTGATTTTTGTCCTTTTCTGACTTATTTAGCTTAGCATGGTACACTCAAGACCAATTGATGTTGCAAATGTCAATATTTTATCTTTCTTTATGGCTGAATAGTATTCTATATGTGTACCACATCTTCTTTATCCAATCAAATGTAAAGTTCTCATATTTCATTTTTATTTCCTTTAAAACATGATAATGTTGATCTGGGATTCATACAATTTATTTAAAAAACATTTGGGTAAATCATAAGTTATTATATAATGACAAAAATTGCCCAGTATATAATATTCAGACAACATCCTATTATTGATGGTCCAGTTTCCAAACTTTTTCAATAAAAGTGAAATACATATATAAAACAATGTGAAAAATACTCATATAACAATATACATATTGTTGTGTATAAAATGGTTAACCAAAGAATGAAAGTGTTACTGAGTAAAGCATTTTTGCTGTTTTCCATGCCAGTATACTTATATAATATTTTGTATTATATAATTTTAATATTTTGTATTAAAATTGCCTAATATTTTACTGATGGCAAAGAAAGTATCATCAAGGAATTTTAAGGATAAACTAATCTATATATGATATGCATTATTTATTCTTTCTTAACTAGTTCTTCTTATAATAGTGTTAACCTTTTTAAATCCAATACAGATTTGTACATAAGAAGTGTTAATTATTTACATGTGGTGAAAGGATAGAAATTAAATGATACTATACTGAATCTTTTGTAACGAATCTTTAAAAAAGATGGTGTTCACTGATGTCTAATAAAAAAAAAGTTAATGTAAAAGAGATCAATACATCTGAGACCTGAGTTTTAGCAATTTTTGGCAGTGATTTTAGTACTGACAGAGTGTCTATGCATAGTAAAGGAAATGACCCAAAGAACAGGGGCCTGGTAACTACTTAAGTCCTTATAGGTCTGTTGTCTACAACATGGACATTATCATCATGTTCAATTTGTGTATGCAGAGTCTTTTTGTGCCATGATAGGGAGCTTGGCTGAGAAGATACATCCCCATGACATGTCCACTTAGAGACAACAATTTTACAATGACTCCTCAAACAAAAAGCAATGAATAATAGAAGAACATTGACTTTTGGGGGAAAAAAAGGGCTCATCCTTGTTCCTGTCATTTAACTGGATCACATTATCTTGGCAAGTAAAGAACAGTAGTCAGTCTGTCAAGAAAGCAAAAGGCATGCTGACAGCAGAATTATGCTAAGTATCCAAATAACACTGTAAATGGAAAGGTTCTTGGCTCAGCTAATCCTGCATACTTGCTGCCCGCACAGCGGAATCATTGGAGTATAAACTATGAAGTTGTCTGACTAGTTAGAATTTATATGAAACTTGGTTACATTTAGCTGGTATTATAATTCATTCTACTGGATTACTGCTCATCCGTGAATGATCTTTAAACTTGGATTTAGAGATTAAAGTTTTGCATTAATTACCTGATATTTCTCAAGATGAAAAAATGCTTTTTAAATTGTAAAGTGATATGCGAATGTAAGGTCTTATCATCATCATTATCATCATCATCATCATCATCATCATCATCATCCTGCTGGCATAGGCATTTAGTTTAAGCCCCAGAGTGGCTAAAAAGCACAACATTCTTTTTCCTTATATTGCTGATATAACCCTCATGCCTGGTTGGGTGCCCTCAGGGCTGTCATATGTCAGGCATGAAGTTGAGCCAAATTCCACAAGGTGACATGGTGCAATAAGGGCTAAGCTTTGTGGTCAGAGTTAACGAGGCAGAGAGTGCAGACAGTCCCAGTTTCCTGTCATCCGATGGAGTGTGAGATCCATCCCAGGCCTAGATCAAGTACCCTTCCCCCTGCGAGTGTCCTCACACAGGGGAAGTTTGAAGAAGGGATCTCCTTAGGGGAAAATAAACCGGCTGTGTGGCAGAGGCAGTCTTTACGAGATGGTCCCACTGCCTTACAGAAGTACCTTTGAAGGCCAGGTGCACTGCATCTGCTGACCAGGGGACAGATGGGATGTTTCATGCCAGGCAGAGGCAGCAGCTAATCTTGTAGAAGGCTGAGCTTGGTCCCTTCTCTAGCTGGGACAATAAGGAGTGGTCTGGGACCCAGCTAGCTCATTAAATTTCTTGGGTGAATTAACCAGTAATCTTTTTTATGTCAAAAGTAAAAAATACTTAACTTAGAAATCTTTAAAAACTATAAAGAAGATAACAGAGAATATAAATGACCAATAATGACTCCATCCAGAGATAATTATCATAGATATGTTGGTATCTGTTACTATGCAGGCATGTAAATACATGAAGTTGGGGGTCATCTAACTGCATGTACTCCCTCTTTGGTTCTTCTCTTTTCCTATAAATATGAAAGTCTTCTCTGTTGTTCTTTCAGAAAGTCTGTGTTTTCTGTTTACTTTGGCATATCTCATATACCTTTGGTGAAATGTATTTTATTTCAAATGTAAAGCATTTTAAATTGTCATTATTTATACTATCATCTCCATGTACTAGATTTGTAAGAGCTCTCCAGAGATGGCTGCAAACATGACATGATATTAATTGAAGCATCTCCTCTTCTCCACACATGTCAAAATAAGTTATGTCAGGGAAAATAATGCACATGTCTTACCTGATAGTAATTTCCAGTGTTGAATATCATCTTCAATGAATACTAATCACTACTAACTGGAATTTGATTGAAATGGTAAAGAGGTAGACCCGTTCTCTTTCATTAATTGATTTAAGTTGGATTTTGGCCAAGTCTTACAACCTAAATGACCAATAATAAGGGAATGATTAATTGAACCTTAGCACATCCACAGAGCAGTGTAAGGCCAATAAAATGGTATTTCAGAAGAATACTTAGTAAAATTGGGGACTACTTATAATAAGTTTACTATTCGTGCATGGAGAATAAAATGTAGATTCATTACTCTGGAGTCCAAGGTCCTACATAATTGGGCCCCTGCATAACTATAATTTCCATCTTAAATACCTGTCTTGCTCAGTCATCATATTGCACAGAGGCCTTTATTCTATTTCTGCAACATTCCATGATCCTTTCACTATCAGGACTTTGTATCAGCTGTTCTGCAGCCTGGAAGTCTCTTTCTTATAAGCGTTCCTTGGCCACTTACCTCACTGGTTAGCACGGCATTCTGCCCTTATCCATGGTTTCAACTGTACACAGTTTCACTTACCTGTTGTTTGCAATCATCCAAAAGTATTAAATAGAAAATTCCAGAAATAAACAACTTGTAAGTTTTAAATTGTGTGCTGTTCTGCGTAATGGCATGAAATCTTGCACCATCTATTCCCTCCCGCTGTGACATGAATCATCCCTGTCCAATTTATCCAAGCTGTATATGCTCCCCGCCCACCCAGTGGTCACTTAGGAGCCATCTTGGTTATCAGATCACCTGTCATGGTATTATAGGTCATGCATTCAAGTAATCCTTATTTAATTTGCTAATGTCACATTCACTCAACTTGTATTATAGCATATTGTAATTGCTCTGTTGTATTTTTAATTATTGTTAATGTCTTACTGTGTCTAATTTATAAATTAACCTTTATTATAGGTATGTATGGATGGGAAGAAATGTAGGGCTCAGTACTATTTGCAGTTTCTACCTCCATTGGGAGTCTTGGAACATATTCCCTGAAGATATGAGGGGACTACTCTGTATCACATTGCCAGTTACTTATTACTTCACACTATGTGATATTGCCTTCCTTATTTCTTGTTTATCTTTTATACCTCTTACTAGAATACAAGCTCCTTGAGAGCAGGAACCTCATCTGTTTTGTTCACTGTTTCATTCCCAGTGCTTTCAAGAATTCCTGGTACTAAGTAAATGCTCAATATGTATTTGCTGGATGAATAGCCCAGAAATCTTTCTTATGTCAAAAATAAAAGGAAAAAACACTTGTTTTAGAAATCTTTAAGAAAGATAAAGAAGAAAAAAGATAATATAAATGACCAATTATGACTCCATCCAGAGATAATTGTCATAGACCCGTTGGTATCTCTTAAGGCACAGATACGTAAATACATGAAGTTGGGAGTCATCTAACTTCATTCCCTCATTTGTTCTCCATTTTTTCTTACATTTTTCTCTCTTCTCCCTTTGAAAAATAAAATAAATTTCCTCAGAGATTTCTGTATAACAGTACAGTGATCATTTTAATTTTCTCAATAGCTTATCAATGTATTTGCCCCCAAAATAGTACTCTCCCAAAGAGGAATTTTGGTACTTATATTTTTCTTTACATCCAAAATGTGGAGTAGAACACAATGATGGGATAACGTCGAGTGCTATGGGACACAAGGAGACACAACCACTTGTTGTTGTGGGTCAGAGAAGACCTTCAGGAGGAAGTGGCTTCTCAGCTGAAACCTGAAATGTGTCCAAATCAGCCCCACTGAATTTATAAACCTGGAGACCTGGAGGGAGGGAGGGAGAGCCAGAGACTCCTCAACAGAGCACTGTCTGCACCAAGGTTCCGAGATGAGCAGACACTGAGTTTTAGGAGAGATACAAGTTGTTCTGTGTCACTAGTGCATGATGTTTGATGGGACTTTGGATGCTGAGGACGTAGGCAGAAGCCAGATATGGAGGACGCTGTGCTAAGCAGTTTGTCTTGACAGCATTGAAGCCTTTGAAGTGCTTTCAGCACGGACGTATCGTGATGAGCTTTATACTTTACAAAGATCTTCCTAACTGGTCATGGAAAAATATGGAAAGAGAAAAAAATTTGTAACTTGTGTGCCTATACACACGTATAATGAATAGTTTTTCCATACATTTAGAAGGAGAAAGCTTACATATATTTTAGACTTCGTTCAACCATCCAGGCATCAACCATGGGAAAAAACAAGTAAGGGGAAAGTGTCTTTTTTAAAAAATATTTTTTATTATTAAATTTATTGTAGTGACATGGATTAGTAAAAATTACATAGGTTCTGCATTATGTCTTCTATGTGTTGTATTATGTGTTCATCACCCAGAGGACAAAGTGTCTTTGATGGCTGTTTCTAGTGAAATTCTTACTATCTGAGCCAAAAATTTTGATGGTTGCCATCACCAAGTTAGGTGAGAAAAGTCACCATGAATTTTAGCTGGCATGGTGGCGGTCCTAAGGGTGGCATAAACCACCGTCTTTGCTCATATATGACAGAGCCGTCTGCAGCTTCCTGGTCTAGATGGTCTTTACATAGTCAAGAAGCACCAGCTGGACCTCTAGCAGCAACCCCACTCTACTTGGTTCCAAAGGTACAAGATATTAGTGTTTCCTGCCAAGACACATTCTTCCTGCATGTCAGACCAATGACCGATTGGCTGGCCTTCTCCACTGGCTGTTCTCAGCACAAGAACTTTCAGACTTTGCTTGATGTCTCCGGCTTGTGCATGGCACCTTTCTCTCTTGTTGCTTATTTGCATCTCCTTCCACCCTTGTTCACAAACATGTCTTTAGTCTTTTTGAAGATCACGTTGGTAGAAGCAAGGTTTTAAAAGAGATAGAGTGGGAAAATTAATGTGAATATTTAAGTCAGCATCATCTCTTAGAAATTTATGTAGTATGTCACAGTGTAAAATGGGATGTTATTTTATTTGGGGCACGGTGGCAGCCTTTTGTAATCCACAGCATCGTCAGTCTAGATCATGTGTACTTGGTCTTCATTTCTTCCCATTTACCTTTGTGCTTTCAAGCTCTCCTCTGTAAAAAGTGGTATGCACTGCATTAGGGTTGTTGTGAAGAGGAAATGCTTGGAAGAGTCTGGCACATACCATACCACATGCTGAAGAAGCTATTGTTATATAGGGAATAATACAGTTTTACAGTCACATTCATGAGACTAATATTCCACCACCCACATATACTGATGGTAAATGGTAGGACTTAGGAGGCAATATATGCTAATTTAATCAGATTTAATACTGTAGTAATGACTCTGGAAACACATGTGCTCACATCATGAACAATAATATAGTCCGTGAATTACCCTCAAAGAGTCATCAATATCTTAGCGACTCCAGCCGAGAACTGGGGACAGGTTACTTTGCAACATTGGCTTCCTCTTTCAGCTGTGATGAAGCGAGAACCTCTACATTGGAGTGTTTCTCAGTCCTTCTCTTCCTGGACGTCCATGCAGATTATTGTTCTCCATGGAAACTCTCCACCCACCCATCTGTTTCTTTCGGTTTTTGTGATACAGTTTTAAGATAATAGATAGAGGTACCCCCAAGAATGGCACCATCAATTGAAGACAAGCAGAGAGAGAGATGTAAATTGAGTATCACTGCAAAGCATTTTGTCTACTTGGGAGAGAACGAGGAGAATAGTGGCTTAAAGACAAGTAAGTTAGGGGTTCAGAGTTAGGGTGGGGAGGAAGATTTTGAGGGTATCAGTTGTAATTCAAGGATAGGGTATTGATAATGTGAAATATGAAAACATTTTGAAGAATTTCAGAACAATAAGAATTCATATCTTTTTTTACCCTTTGGCATTGTTTGAGAGATTGGCAGTCAATAGTGTTTTGTTTTTTTTTTTCTGTTACTTTCAGTGGCTAGATTTTCTTTCTTTCAATCCAACTCCATGCTTTAACTCGTCATGTGGGGTTCAGTTTTTGTTTGAATTATACATCCTACAGTGTACATATTAAGTTCCCTTCACATTTCTTAAACCCTCCATGTCAGTCATACCCATCAAACCATGCAGAGTCCATCTGTCTCCTCTCCAGCAATCTTTGTCTCTATCCCTGTTCCGTCAGACGAAGAACTGACCCTTCTTCAGTTCAAGTTCACTTTTTCCACCTGTTCTAACAATATTGTTCTTGCATTCAGTTTACAAATGTGTTCTCAAAGCACACTGTCACACGTGATTTGTCAGTGCTTCATGTCTGCAAGCAGGTGCTCTCATTTTCTCCCTTCTACAAACAATCGTTTTTAAAGACACAACAACAATACTAGTTCTTTCGTGTCCAACTTGCTACTGGACACTTTGATCTGACTTTTCTTTTTTCATTTTAGTAAGATAAAAATATGCCCTAGTAATCATCAAGTCCCATGACTGCCTTCTATTTAATTTGACTACTTTGTGGCATAATAGTATTGATCGTGCTTTTCTCTCTTCACTGTAATACATCATTTCTATTACCTTCTTTAGCTCATGAATTATTCTTTCTCTGGCTTTCCTCCTGCTCTGTTCTTAACTATTGGTAAATCTCATGATTCTGTCTGTGACACTTAAACCATCAGGCATGCCTTTGTGTGTGATATTGTCCACCTCTACAATTTTTATTAATACCAAGGACCTTGCCAACTAAGCAAAATTTAAAAGGCCAAATTAAATTCCTCTCTGGAGTGCCTGTATTTCCTGTTTCTTTAAATGAAATCAGTGGCATTATTATTAATGAAGATGTCAAAAATTGAAAACTCAAATATCATTGGAATGCCCTCCTTCAGTGCTGTATCATTTAGCTACCAAGTCACTCATTGATTCTTTCCATGTTGACTATAAAATGCGTCCCTCTCCTCCATAGCTCTAATCAGTTAAGGTTTCCCAGTTCCTGGTTTCAATTATTTCAAGTGATCAATCCTACTTGTAATATCTCTTACTCTTTGATTTATCTTTTTCATGGACTTGAGCATGGAACCTCATGCTTTAACATTTGTTTCAAATCTCGGCCAGATAAGGATAATCCACAGGTCCTTTACAATGAGCACAAACTCCTTTTCATTCAATTACCAAACCACATCTCATTTTTAACTATATTAACTCAATCTTAGAACGGTATGCAGAGTTGAGGTTACCACTGTCAAAACATCATGTACCTCTCTAAAGACAAACCACACAGCTTTGGGCAGTGTTCCATAGCTATAAACTCTGGGAAGAAGCTCTAATGGGCAAAGCACTTGAGCACAGACAGTAAAAAGAGGCCAGTTGAACCTGTGGCACTCCAGAAGCATAGTCATAAACATTTGACAAGTGCTGATAGTGGCTCATAAAGGGCTAACCACTGGCAACACTGTGGGGAAAAAAGAGAGGAGCTACCTGGCACCTTTATAACTGCCCCAACCATTTCCGAAAGCTTTCTCTTTTACTTCCACTCTTCTCTTCTCTCGCCCAGCAAATACGCAGAGTCCCTTTCAACCCAGGTGCTTAGGACTGGCCCAGGGACCCTTTGTATAAATGGCTCACCTAGACATTTCCTGATCCTGAATTTTTGCCAAAACTCATCTACCCTGCTTATATTCATATAGGGCAAGCAGAATAATTTCTGTGGTTGACTATCCAACAGGGTTTTCTCCTTCTTTTATTTGCTTGTAGTAGATGGTATAGTAGACTCTCCATTAACCAGAATGCAAGTAGCTGGCACTCTCAAGCAATGGGCAGTTGCTCAAGAGTGCCATTGCCTGAGTTATGGTTAACAGAGAGTCTTCTTACATTCATCTAGCACCTACCCATGCCCATGGCTGCCGGTTACCGGAGAGTCTACTGTATTTTCCAAAGATGGCTGCATTGTATCTCTCATCTAATGTGCTGTTTTAGAACCTTGCCACTGCCATAGCAAGAGGTGGAGGTTAATTCCTCTCCTAATTCTGAACAGACTTGGGACTTCCATGTATTCAAGAGAGTATGGCAAACATTATGCTATGTCATTTAAAGGCTGGCCTTAAGAGAGTGCAGGGTTCACCTTGTTAGCTGAGTTTATCACCCTTTGAGCCCTAGGCTTTGATGTGAGCTGTCTGTTATAGCTGCCTAGACGGCCATGCTGTGAGGAAGCCCCAAGTAGCTCGTGTAGAGAAGCTACAAGGAGAGGCCACATGGAGATAGATATACCTGTTTAGTGTCCAGAGAATTCAGTCATTTGCTGTTCTCATTTTTAAATCCCTGTCTGACTACAGTCACATGATATATTCTGAGTCAGAAATGTCTAGCTGACCTCAAATTTCTGATCCACAGGAAGTGTAACAGGTAAAAAAGAAAGTGTTGTTTTATTTAAACAATTAAATTTTTGTATGACTTGCTATATATAAATAGTATCTGGAACACTGTCTAAACACAGATTTAGTTCATATCTCCTCCCCTCTACTCCATATTTGAAGCAAATTCTGTTTTGTCCAAGTTAAAGTGTTCCCAGTCTCCAGCTTGGTTTAACTCTTTTGCTGTGACATTCAGATTATTTCTGAATGAATATATCTGTTTGCTAACTGGGGCATTCGAGTTTACCCCACAAGCTCAAAAAAATCCTTATAATTCAGTGTGAAACTGTTTCAAGGACTTTCCTCCATTTACAAGATTTTTAAATACATTTTCCTGTGGCTTGCACTATCAACAACAAAGACATTTTGTATGCCATATTGTGTTAACATTTTGTAATAAGTTTTTAATGTCATCAGTGCCATCAGATTCTCATTTATTTATACTTAAATCAAACTGATACCATTTAGTATGTTTTGAGTATTTTTTGCTAAAATTCAATATAATGGTAAATTTACTATCATTTAACAAAAATTTTAAATAAAAATGTCATATATATGCAAAGTAGCTCAAAATGTTACTGTTCAATACATAAAATGATGAAAATATTAACTTTTTATTCTTGTGGCTTTTTGACACATAAAAAAAAAAACTTGAAGTAAATTAACGCCATGAAAGGGTTAAGGATCAGCCCGGTTTAGAAGTGACACGGGTATGGCCATATCTGCTGGGAGACCCCAGGAAAAGAATCACACGTGTAACCAAAGCACATTTTTTTTAATCAGATATCTCCTCTAGACATGGTGCTCATCTATAGAAACCATACTGAGGGTGACAGAATGAAAAGAGAGAAGGAACCTGGGTCCTTGACATTGTTGATCAACTGAATTAGCCAAACCTGGAAAGTCGTATTTGACTATCTTCTGTATATGAAGGAATATATTCTGATTTAGTTAAGTCATTTGACTTCAGTTTTCTGTTATTGGCTGCTTCAATCATCATAACTTTTTTAGTGCCTCAATATTAAATGCATGAGGTAATCAAAGATTATCACTGTATCCCTCACATTATGATTTAGAAATAAGGATACTCAGAATAAACAAGGTAAGAAAAACAGTGAGAAATTGGCAAAATAATCCAAAAGCAGGGTGGAGAATTGATTATAAAATTTTACCAGGCTATAAACTCACTAGACACATACGAGGGCTATCCGGAAAGTATCCAGCCATGTGATATGAAAAATAGAGGCATTTCTGGCTGGAGTTTTTTCTGGACAGCCCTTGTAATAAGCTAATACCAGGATTTCTGAAGGCATGCAGTGTTATTGAACTGGGGAAACCATCAGGAATCATCCAAGTGTTCAGTCTCCAAGGCCATGGCCTTTCACAGAGTCTGGGATAATAGCCGGACTAATTGAACGAAATTGAAACCACATACAATGTTTGTCCTTCTATGGAGTAACCTAAACCACAGGCAAAGTGATGGAGTTATGGTGAGTGAATTGAAGAAAACTAACTTAAGACATTCACTACATGGTGGGCTTGAGTTCATACTCTAAGAACTTAGAAGAGTGAGAAGAGAGCTTACTAGTACTGAACAAGAATGAGCAGTAATAACTAATCCTAAGTTAGTGTTTATTTTTGTATTAGGCATAATTCTAATGGCTTTTACATTTACCAACTCATGTCCTTCTCACCAAAGCCCTGTGGAGCACATAGGTTAATTCCTTTACAATTTTCAGATAAGGAAACAGACACAGAGAGGATGACTAGCTTGCTGCTCATGGTCTTATAGCTAGTGAGTGCAATCCTGAGGTTTGAACCCTACACATTCCAGCCCCAGAGCTCATGTTCTACCCTCCATGCTGTATTTGGAGGAATATTTTCACCGTTAAATTTGCTAGAATTTGTTCTGATTCTGTTAGACCGGCTCAGGAGCTGGGCAGAAATGAACTCTTCATCCAGAGATTATGATCGATCAGACTTCGAGGAGATAAGAAACCTCCTGCCATGGAGATGAAGAGCATCCCAGGGGAATTTTCTTGTTTTGCACAGAGGCATTTCAAATAGAAAGGGCCTTATCAAAAAGAATGGTGATGTTGTGATAGAAATTCAGACATTGACATGTCTGAAGTCCTATATATAAATGATCCATGGCGGAAATATTATATTGCTGTAAGAAGTATTTGGGGGCAGAATCATTTCTTTAGCTTCTGGAACCCTCACAGGGATAGCCTGCTTTGATGAAAGTTAGCTTTGGGTAGGCTCGACCAAAATACTTTGAGGTAGTTAGTCTGAGGTTTGAAGCTACTCTCAAACAAATAATATTGTCTACAGCAGCACCCTTAAATACCTTAGTGTGTGTAGGAGGGGTAAAAAAATGAGATGATATATGTAAACTGCTTGACTTTAGAAATTAATGCTGGGAAGAAGATTCTTAAGGTACGTCCATTAAAAGCACACAGTGACTGAGCAGTGACAGTAGGAGAGATACATGGTGGAAGGCATTAGAAGCTGTAAAGATACTTGTGTGTAGGGAGTCAAGTAGCAGCAAACGCCAAGAAAAAGCAACCTGAGCAACAGAAAGTTTAAACATTTGGGGCTAGGAAGAAGGAGAGAAAAGTTACAGTATCTGAAAAAAATGTATTTCCTCACATTGGAGACTATTTTTCACTCACAGCATGCTCAGAATAGGACACCTATTCAATGATTTCGACAACTAACAACCATATCTTATATCAAGGCTGAAGGATAAAATGCAGAAATTCAAGTCTGAGTCATCCATCTTGGAAAAATTGTTCTGAAATCAAAATTCTGTTTTGCAATTTGTTTCTTCTCATAAAAAGAATCTTAGACTTAGAACTTGACCTTGAATGGTATAGTGTCATTTTACATACAGAATTACATGATTTCAGTAATCTTACTCAATTTTATGAACCAGCGATGATTTTATAAGGAGTTTGCCCTTAAGTGACCTCAGGCCTTGGCATAAACTAGGATTTTCTTTGGTTTGGACAATGTAACATCCCATTGGGCATTTCTGTGGAGTCTGATTATTATTGCAAGGAAATGTTATCATTTTTTATGGCCAGAAAGAATTGGATAGGGAACTCCTGCCAGAAAATTGTATTGCAGCATCTAACATGTGAGTAAAGGGAGAGGAGGAGGAGGAACACTTTTATGCTGACATTTCCTCTGTTTTAAGAACTTTATGGGTTTGTAGTCTATGTTTGGGTGTTTAGAAGAATCATCTAGCAAAGGCAAGCTAATATCATACTTAATTGTAAGATAATGAACACTTTTTCCTAACACCAAAAGCCAAGGCTGCTCTCACCACTGCTATTCCATATCATCCTGAGTGTTCTAGTTGGTGCAATAAGAAAAGCTAGAAAAGCAAACAAACCAAAACTCATCGACACAGACAGCAGTTTAGTGATTATCAGAGTATAAGCGGGGGAGGAGTGGGGAGGAAAGGGTAAAAGGGTTATATGGTGATGGAAGGAGAGATGACTCTGGGTGGTGAGTACACAATGCAGCATGTAGATGACCTGTTACAGAATTGTACACTTGGAACCTGTGTAAATTTACTAACCATTGTCATCCCAATAAATGTAAAATTTTTAAAAAGACAGAAAAGATAGATCAATAGAATAGAAAAGAAAACCCAGAACTACTGCTACGCATACACTGCCGTCTGTTAATGACAGAGGCACCACTCTAATTCAGTGGGATAGGAATGATCTGAATGGAAAAGAAAATAAATCTTGATCCATAACTCATTATACAACACAAAATTAATTTGACATGGATCATAGATCTAAGTGTAAAAGCTTCTAAAACAATAAAGCTTCTAGAGAAAAAGCTATTAAAGATATATGAATTGGAAAATGAGAAACACAACCATCCTTAGATATTTGAAGATAGCATGATCAGCTACGTATAAAATTCCAAAGAATTGACACACAAGAAAATTCTTTGGACTAATAGGTGAGTACATCAAGGTCACAGGATTCAAGGTTAACACTCAAAAGTCAATGGCTTTCTTATATACCAGAAATGAACAGTAGGAATTTGAAGTTAAAGAAACACCATTGAAGTTAAAGAAACACAAAAAGGAAATAATTTGATATAAATGTAAGAAAGTATGGACAGGATCTGTGTGGCCAAAACTAAAAAGTAACTCTGATGAAAACAATTATAGATCTAAATAAGTGGAGAGATCGTCTGTTCAGGGATTGTAAGACTCATATTGTTAAGATGTCAGTTCTTCCCAATTTGCTCTATAGATTCAATGCGTTATCAATCAAAATACGTGAAAGCTATTTATCAGATATCAACAAACTGATTCTAAAGTTTATATGGAAAGGCAGTAGACTTAGAATAGCCAACAAAATACTGAAGAAGAAAATTGGGGAGCTCACACTACGAATTTCAAGACTTAATATAAAGCTACAGCAGTTATATAGCATTGTTTTGGTAAATGATTAGACATATAGGTAATTGAACAGAAGTGAGACCAGAAATATAGCTGTAGTCAACTGATCTTTGACAAAGTAGCAAGCATTCAATGAAGAAAATTTATGAGGTGTGATCAAAAGATACAGTGAACGTTTAAATAAAAAAATGATTATAGTAAAAGACAAATTGCCATTAATCTTTCTCAAAATACTGCTTCTTCAACCAGTGTGTCTTTTACTGTAATAATTTTTTTAAATTTAAACATGCACCATATTTTTTTTATCACATCCAAATTGATTCAGATCACATACTGCTTCTGGTACAGAAATTTCTGTCAAAACATTATAGTGTGTCCTCATCCACCTTATTCACTGGATCTGGCACTGAGTGACTTCTGGCTCTTCCCCAAAGTCAAAATGACCATGGAAAGTGAACATTTTGAATTGATTCAGGGCATTGAGGCAGCCACAACAGTGCAACTAAAGACACTCATGAAAGAGACGTCCAGAACTGCTTCAGAAAGTGGCAAGAATGATGGGAAAAGAGTGTTTGGAGCGAGGAGGAGTATATTGAGGGGGTTAATGGCAATGTGTATTTTACTGTAATAAATTTTTTTTTTTAATTTAAGCATTCACCGTTTTTTTTACTACACCTTGTATATCTTCAACAAATGGTACTGGAACAATTGAGAATCCATATGCAAAAAATAAACCTAGACAATTTACATATTTTACAAAAATTGGCTCCAACTGGATCATAAACCTCAATGTAAAATACAAAACTTCTAAAAGAAAGCATTGGATAAAATTTAGATGGCCTTTGGTTCACTTACAAGTTTTTAAAATACCCAAAGCATGATCTGTGGAAAAGAAAAGACTATTAAAAAAAAAAAAAGAAAAGATTATAAATTGAACTTCAACATTTTGCTCTGAAAAGATATAGTTTTATGAGAGAGAAAAAAATAAACCACAGATGGGAGAAACTCATATTTATAAAAACATGTATTTGATAAAAGATTTGTTTCTAAAATGTACAAAGAACTCTTAAAACTCAACACTAAGAAAGTGAACAACCCAGTTTAAGAAACAGGCAAACAATCTAAAGAGACATCTTATCAAAGAAGATACACAGATAGCTAATATTGATAGACGTATGAAAAAATGCTCAACGTCATGTGTCATGGGAGAATTGCAAATTAAAAAAAGGATATTAATACTATCACATTCCCATGAGAGTATTTAAAAATTTAAAAATGACAACCGTAATTGCTGGTGGGAATGAGAAACAACAACTCTCATATATTAACGATGAAAATGAATAATAATATGGGCATTTGGAAGACAGTTTGGGAGCACGTTACAAATTTCAACAGAAACTTACCAAACGACTCAGCAATCACGCTCCTAGTGTTAGAAAGGGTTCCTATATTTTCTGATTAATATTACCTCCATTTCATGTACAATGTGGACGTTTTGTCACCAGCATATGTATCAGCAGGGGAGATTCTGTCTTGGCAAGAGCCTGAAGCCTGATTTTAACATTGCCCAAAGGGTGGTGACATTCACCCTCCTCAGCAAATGAAACTTTTATCTGTTTTTAAAACAATCTACAGAATATTTATCTCTCAGCTCACTTCAGAGAAAAGACCTCCTGTGAGCGGAGTGAATTATTTTCCCACTACAATAGTGAGACTTAATGACATTTTTAGTAAATAATCATATCCTGTTTACACATAATAAAGTATTGCCATTTATAAGATTTCTGGTTTAGATTTACAAAAATGTACTCAATCAGCAATGAGAATCACAGTTTATAATTGTTCGATATTGTTTCCCAAACCGTTTGTGGTAGGAAAGGTTAGTGACTGCTGCTGGCACTGCGGTAGCAGAAAGTTAATGATTCTCTGGTCTTTTAGGAGAGGTCGACTGCGGTTCTTGTGCAGAATAATACCTCAGGCTGTGCTTGAAATGCTTAGCTCATTTATCTCTCATCAGTTAGGTAAATGAGATATGGAAGGGGTTCCTAGTTTCTAAATAACTTTTTATACACTATTGAAAGCCTTAAAGGGTCCTAAAATGCTTTTTCGTGTTAATGAAATTTCACTCTCATAATTTGTTCCTCAGTCGAGGAGGCTCATTTTTCAAGCCTCCAGGCCAGCTGCTGCCTTCACACTCAGTATGCCAATGTTTATGTGTTTCTTTTTAGGGTGTATTTACTTGTATATGGGGATAATTTGAAAGTATATGTAGATAGTTACGTGAAATGTTAACTTTGGGATAGATAAGTGAAGGGTTTACTGAAACTCTGTACTATCTTCCCAGTTCTTAGGTAAATCTGAAATTATTTGAAAAGAAAATGCTGTTTTTTTTAAAATACTACACAGTAAAATACTCTCCTTTTACTCCAAAGAGATTGCGATATACGTCTGTTTAGCGTAAATTTTGAAATGTATAGTCCAAGAACAATGGCCACAAAACGTAATGCCCAATAAGTAGGTACAGCCCAAAGTTCCATCTGACACTGTATATTTTTTCCTCAAAAATCACTGTCAACACAAGGGTAGCCCAAGACAGGAAATAAATGACTGTGTTGAAAGTCTCTTGGGTCTCTATACTGTGATTTCTATTAGCCATTTTTATTGTGCTAGATCCAGAGTTCATTCACAGAAAGACAGAAGACAGACTCTATTGTTGTCTCTTACTGCTCGTCCAAAACCCTTCAGAGTTCCCTGTGCCACAGAAAAATCTCCTAGGCAGAGTGAAATTGCTTTTTTGTCCTTCACTTAGGTAAGATCTTAGGGACAAAGTAATTAGTTATGATTTTCTTTTTGATAGCTCAATGACTGACTAAAAGTGATTGAACTATACTTTCAGAAAAAAGCAGATACAGTTTCACATTTAAGACCCACCCCTGTAAAGGGGTGATTGCTATTTAGAATTGTTCTTGCCGATGAATGTTTCTTTCCTGCAGGATATTAAGGAACATCCCAGGACTGATCTCTTTTATTTTCTCATTACAGTATTTTTCTTTTTAAATAACAATTCCACTAATTAGATGAAAATAACATTAAGCATTTTTAGATATGATATTTAAATATATTTGAAGGGTTAGGGCCTGAGATTGTATTGGACTTTCAACCAAAGATGAACTCCACCTTGGTCTTTGTTATATGGTTCCTTTGGGAATGTGTCACGCTATTGATTCAGTTAAAAAGTGAAACTTGCTCTTAATCCCTGGTCAAGGGTTTCATGACCCTTCCTTCCTTGAATTAATTATAAGTTGCTCTATAACTATTTCTCATCTTTTTCCCTTTCTCTTAACTGTATTCATGGTCTTCCTCTAACAGAGCTATAATTAATGAGTTTTCCTGACTGTAAATCTAGGTGGATGATCTTACAGATTTCCATATTCGAAGTTGGTACTCTGGAATTTGCTTGCCTAGGTTATTGGGTTCCCATTTCGGTCATCCTGTTCCCTGGATGGGATTTGAAGGTTATCGTATCTACCCTGTCTTCTCTTCTTGTTTCATCATTTCACGAATAGCAGGTACTGACTGAATGAGCCAGACTTTTCTTAATCTCCTTGCTTGAACACAGTTCTCACTAATAAGAGGGACTCTGACATAAGCTAAAACTCAGAAGCCAGAGTTAGTATGAGGAGGATAGATGGTCTTACACCCATAGAACTTAAAGAGAAACTAATGGCAGGTGGACCATTATAGGCTCTTGGACCGAGGAGGACTTTCAGCACTGATAAAACCAAATCAAAGTTAGGGGCACAGGATAAAAATCAAATGCTGACTTGGACACAGCTACAAAGGATGGGCCATGATGTTCGCGAGATTGATGAGAAAGGGTCAGGAGTACATACGAAGCTGGTTAACTGGGATTCTCTGACAAGGAAGCCATGCACAGGATGCTTGGGCTCATATTCATGCACCAAGGGAGAAGAGGTGAGGTTGGCTTTGAAAATAATTCTGTTAAACACAGACCCTTTTAAAGTCATGCTAGCTTCATTATGTAGCTATTAAAAAGCAATTTTTTTGTTCATATTACTTTGACCATATCACCTTAGGCCTTGCAAGGCCTTTTCTTCCTGCCAAGAAACAAATTAAGCATTTGTTAGAGGGTCACTAAGACATCATTACAGGAGCAATAGCTCACTACAGGTTCTCATCATTAGTTCAGTTGGTATCCTCTCTGTCTCTTAAAAGCTTCATAGAATCATGGATTTTTAATAAGTCTTGCTCTCCGTGGCAACCTCAGGTTTGGTACTGCTTGTAGAATTTGTTTTCTTTTTTATTCTGACAGCTTGTTTTTTATAAAATGATAAGTTCTTCTTATAATAAATCCTATAAATGGATGTAAAATGGACAATTTAATGCAGAATATAAATTATTGATAGTACTGACTCTTCATTCTTTGTGGTTAGCTTTTCCCCCCTTCTTTATTGTTTTGTAAGTTCCAGTGTTAGGGACATTATGTAGTTCAATAGTTAAACCCCGATGAAATCTAAAAACAATGTCACTGAGAGGCCTGTTCTGTGAGGCTTTCTCTTACGTACTTCCAATAGTACACTAACGGGGACACTATACAAAATGGAACTCTCCATCTCTGTTGCTCAGGAACAGAGGCCATGCCACAGTGGCTCAGACAAGGCCTTGGGACACTGAGATAGAAGCTACAAAATACCCATGTCGTAAATGCATCCTTATGCTCCCTTTTCACATTTCTGAGAAGGAATCTCATTGCCTTTGTTTTTACATGCAAGACTGTTATTCCACAAGCACTTTTTATATGAGACAGATCTCCTTATGAGATAGTCAGGAATTTTTTCATACAGATATAATCAAATGAGGTAAAACTGTAGTTTACACTCATTTTCTAAGGCACTACTAACAATATTGTGTGATAAACCATGCCGTTCTATATCAGTATTGTAATGCATAAAAATTATGTTTTAATGACTAGCTCTAAAATTATTTGTATATGGGACTAGTTGTAATATAACAGGAATTCAAGCATGAATAGAATAATGAATTTTATCATTAAAATTCTGTGTCTTTCAATGCAAGGCAACTCTTGGTTGCTGAATATCACACTGGAATGCTGCTTGTAAACAGTTATAAATTATACCTTAAGATTTCCTTACAGGGTCCGCTCTTCATATTCAATTAGAAAACTCAACATACCTGTGTCTCCACTTGGATTCAGATAATGTATGTAGCAGTCATAGTGCAGTTCATCAGTTATGCCCAGCTCTTCTCTGCCATCTCAGTGTTGAGAATGGCTGCAAGGTCTGCTCAGCACGATGTGATTTGAGCACAAGGGGCTTGTGTCGTTGCTGGAGTGAAGCATTTCTGTACTAAGCCAGCATGTGATCCACTACCCGTTATCTTCTGTTTCCTTCAGTGACACCAATATTCTAGGAAATGGCTTCATTGATAGCCTAGGTACCAGAATGAGGGTTACCCAGAGCAAAACCCACAGCTGACCTGCGAAGGACGTGACATATGAATGAAAAATCAACTTCTATGTCATTAAGTAGCTTGAAGTAGTTTGTTGTGAATCTTAAACTACAAGACATTAGTATCCTAACTGATACGAAATGAATGTTGCCATAAAGGGAAAACACGTAGCATTCGTTTGAGGTCTGTCTGGCAGATAGAAAATATTAATAAATGATTACTAGATATTGGAAAACATGGTATCTGTCTATGTTGGGGGTAAAACAGTGTACAATTGTGGCTGAGATAACATGGACCATATGTAGGTCAGAACCTAACCAATCTGCAGCCCTAGGAAGAGATTGGAGCACTGTGTTAGGAGCCAGTGCTGGTTGCTGTTTGCTGCACTTGGTCATGTAAGAGCTGAGATGAGAAAATAATTTACAAGTTTGCAACAGTAACAAAGGGAGACAGAAAATCCACAGAATCTTGTAGTGTTGAAACAGGCACATGCTTCTCAATTTCAAAGTAAATAAAGTAAAAGTAATATAAAAATATTTAAAGCAATTTGAAGCAATATTCAGAATTCTATTGGACATTGACTACTTCAATATGGAAATATTTTTTAAAATAATAATATGGGTCATATATGACAAACCCTCAATATCACACTCAAACATGAAAAACTGAAAGCATTCTCTCTAAGATCGGGAACAAGACAAGGATATTCCCTCTGACCACTGTTATTAAAGATAGTATAGGAAGTCCTAGCGAGACCAGTCAGGCAAGAGAAAGAAATAAAAGGCATCCAAATTGGGAATAAAGAAGTCAAATTGTTACTATTTGCAGATGACATGATGATTTTACATAGAAAATCCTGAACACTCCACCAAGAAGCTATTAGAAACAATAAACCAATACATTAAATTTGCAGGATACAAAATCAATGTACTAATAAGTCCGTTGTGTTCCCATATACTAACAATGAAATTTCAGAAAAAATAAATGAAAAAGACAATTCCCTTTGCAATTGCAATAAAAAGAATAAAATACCAAGAGTAAACTTAACAAAGAATGTGAAGGACCTATACACTGAAAACTATAAGACATTATTAAAAGGAACTGAAGAAGACACAAAGTAATGGAAAGTTAGTGCATGTTCATGGATTGGAAAAATTAACATAGTTAAAATGGCCATATCATCTGAAGCAATATACAGATTTAATGCAATCACAATAAAAATTCCAATGGCATTTTTTAAAGAAATAGAAGAAAAAAAATCAGATTTGTATAGATTCACAAAAGACCCTGAATGGCCAAAGCAATTCTTAGAGGAAAAAAAAACAAAAACAAAAAACAAAGCCAGAGGTCTCACACTCCCTGACTTCATATTATACAAAGTATATAACACAAAAGTTTTGTTTTAGTTTTTATCAAACTGAAAAACTTCTGGACAGCAAAAGAAACCATTAACAAAACAAAGAAACAACCAACTGAATGGGAAAAAATATTTGCAAACAGCACCTCCAGTAAGGGGCTAACATTCAAAATATATAGAGAACTGGTATGACTCAACAACAAAAAATCCCAAACAATCTAATTAAAAAATGGGCAGAGGACCTGAACAGACACGTCTTCTAAGAAGACATACAAATGGCACACAGATGAAAGAATGCTAAAAACTTCACTAGCTATTAGGGAAATACAGTAAGACCACAATGAGATGCCACCTCACACTTATTAGAATGATTACTAGCAACAGAAAAGTAGTAACAAGTGTTGGAGAGGCTATAGAGAAAAAGGAACCCTCATACACTGCTGTTGGAAATGCAAATTGGTACAGCCACTATGGAGAGTAGTATGAAGTTGCCTCAAAAATGTTAAGAATAGAATTGCCATATGACCCAGCCATCTGTCTTCTGGGGATCTACCCCCAAAATTTGAAAACATTTTTCCATAAAGGTATATGTAACCCTGTGTTCATTACAGCACTATTCACAGTGGCCAAGACTTGGAAACAACCAAAGTGTCTTTTGATAGATGACTGGATAAAGATGTGGTACATAGAGACAATGAAATAATATTCAGCCATAAGACAAAATGAAATATTGACATTAGGGACAACATGGATGGATCTTGAGATCATCATGCTAAGTGAAATAAACCAGACAGAAAAAACCAAGAACAATATACTATCACTCATATATGGGATATATGTGAAACTGAAACAGCAAACAAATAAGACAAACAAATAAACAAAAACTTACAGACGCAGACAACAGTTCAGTGGTTACCCGAGGGTAATGGGGGTATAAAAGGGTAAAGAAGGTCAAATATATGGTGATGGAGGAATTGACTGTGAGGTGAGCAAACAATGTGATATATAGATGATGTATTATAGAAGTATACATTTGAAACCTATGTAATTTTACTAACCAATGTCAGCCCAACAAATGTAATGAAAATAAAAATAATGAAAATAAAATATTGAGAACAATTTGAGTAGTAAACGCTATTTGAAACTTAGCCTTACTGCACAAATCAAACTCATGTGATTAACACACACAAGGGTGACTAACAGCAGGGCCCGGCTAACTTCATGTGGTAGAAACATGAATGAGCAGGAAAGAAATCTCTGTGGTTCAATACACTAAGTCTTCTCGGCTTTTTTATTTTTATTTTTATTTTTTTTACCTACAGCCTAACTTAGCCTATCCTAACTAATAGTGAATATCACTGAAAAATCTCATTTTGTTTCTCATGTGGGAAAATAAAAATAACTAGCTTATCCTTAACCATCATCTTGAAAGCCTACTTTACTGGACACTGACTTAAGTTGATTTGAAATTCGAGGATGAACTGAAAAAATTTAGAATTTCTTATATCCATAATTTACAAATATATATTGTCATATATTTTAAATTTCTTCACTCAGATGCTTGTCATATTTATATAGTTTACCTTTTTCAGATGAGTTTTCTTACTGAGTATGAGGCATCACTCTTGTGGTTGATAGCATTTGTAGAATTTATGTAAACCAGTATATTATGTAATAAATGTTGACTGTGGGATAATTTTAGGTGTATCCTCTTTTATCAAGAAGTTTTTTTAATATGTTTTTCTGCTATAATACAACACCTGGATTTCTGTTTTCTCAACCAAACTGATTTTTTTTTTTTGGTTTTGTTTGAAATATACTTACGATGTCTGATACCTCACAATCATTTACACTTCCCTACTCCTCTTGATTCTGAACATAGCTGGAAAGAAATCATATCTATTATCTCAATGATTTCTTCTTTGTTAGATACACTAATTGAGTACTACAGGTTCAACTTTTATTTTAAAAATATGTGATTCTGCTCTCCACATCCTGTTATCTTCAGCCACTGGCAACCACCATTCTCTGCTTTGATGTATTTATTTGACTGTTTTAAATACCTCATATAAGTGGAATTATGCAGTATATGGAAGTTGCTATTCAACCACCACCAAGTTTTAATTATCTAAGATAATTAAGTTCTCCCTAGAGAACATTGTGCCTATAGTTAACGGAACTGTATTGTACACTTGAAAATTTGTTGCGAGGTAGATTTTTATGTTAAGTATTCTTACTATAATAAAAATGTGATTGAAATGTTTAATTTTTTTATTTGTGGAGGTACTATATTATACTTTTGAGATTAAGTTTAGTGATACTGTTTTGAGAAAAATCTTAGGTTTAAGAAGAAGGGATAAAATTTGTTATAGTAATTTTCTTTATTCTATATTTTCTTAAATATGAAGTACATAATTTAATGTATTTAATATCAATCACTATTATTAGTGTATTACAACAGTTTATTATGGACTACTTTATTTCCAGAGTTTCTGACTGTGGTCTCATAATAGCTAGTAATTCATAAGATTCTATAAACTGCCATGATAGATTTTAATGCTCTTTAAAATAAATGAACATTTCCAGTCATTGTTTGAAATACATAATACTGTGTTTTATAGACTTTCCTAAGAATAATAATAACACAAAGTAAAAATGATATGTATTTAATTTTGAAACATACATTCCAAGTTCTTAGTTCTTATGCAGAAATAATAATGAAAAAAGAAAATCTGAATTAATAGAAAGTTTGAATTTTAGAATAAAAAGTTCTTTAATTAAATCTATAACTTCAGTTTGACCAAATCAATATTGAAAGATTAGAAACTAACTTTAGGATTCAGGTAGAAGGATGTAAGAATTTATGATTAGCACTTCAAATGATGGAATGTAAATGGATCCTTGAAATGTGCTTAAAACACTTTGTTCCTAAAATCATTGAATTCTTTTTTCAAATGTTATTCTTTGTTGGACCCAAATTATATATTAAATTAAATGAATAAATTGTTGCCAGAGTGTTGAATCCAGTACAGCCTGATTACTATCATTTTGTTTTGTAATATATTTTATTTTTTTAAACAAAATTGTATAGAAGGTTGGACAGTTAGTTTCTTGAACTCATTCTAGAAAAAGTGCTACATACCTCAATCCTGAATATCATTAAGGTCACCTTCAATGTACTCCCCTAGGGAAGCTCTGCACCAATGCCAGTGCCTAGTCCACTCATCAAAACAGTTTTGGAACTCTTTTCTGGAATGGCCATCAGAGCTGTCATCATCCCCAAATCTGACAATTAAGTTCATGGACTCGCCACAATGACATCTTACTGAGTTGTTTGTACAGTGCTGCCCACATAAGTGCACAGTGGCAAATTTGCAAACTTAATTTTTAGATTTTGAGTAAGATGGCAGCTCTGATGGCCATCCCAGAAAGAATTCCAAAACTGCTTTGAAGAGTGGACTAGGCTCTGGCATTGGTGCATAGCTTCCCAGGGGGAGTACCTTGAGGGTGACCGTGGAGATATTTAGCAGTGAGATATGTAGCACTTTTTCTAGGATGAGTTTACAAAATTAATTGTCAATCTCATATATTTAAGATGTACAGCATGGTGACTTGACATATATATACATAGTGAAATGACCACTACAGCCAGGCTAATTAACATACCTCCTCACCTACTTTTTGGTTATTATTTTATGGTATGTGATAAGAGCATCGCATTTTTAAAGTCTTTTTTTTTTTTTTGGTATGTGATGGGAGCATCTGAAATCTACTCTTTGAGCAAATAGCCAGTGTTCAATACTGGATTATTAACTTTAGTCATCACGCTGTACATTAGATCTCTAGACTTATTCATCCTACATAAATGCAACTTGGTACTCTTTGACCAGCATTTTCCCATTTCCCCACCTTTCCATCCCTGGTAAGCACCATTCTACTCTCTGTTTCTACATTATTTCAGCAATCCCTGCTTTGGGTATGTACCCAAAGAAGATGAAGGAGGTATTTGCACTACCATATTTATTGAAGCATTACTTACAGCAGCTAAGATGTGGAAACAACTTCATATCCTTTAATGGATGAATGGATAAAGAAATTGTGATAGACACACACACACACATTATATATAACGGAGTATTACTGTGTTTGGAGTATTATTTAGCCTTTACAAAAAATAGGGAGCTTCTACCATTTGAAGCAACAAGGATGAACCTGGAGGATGTTATGCTAAGAGAAACACACACAGTTGCATGGTGTCACTTATATGTGGATCTAAATCCATCAAATTAACATTATTTTTTTAATAGAGGAAATTTAAGCTATATCATCTGGATTACTAACTATTTTATTATTTTTGACTGCTGTGGTAGCTAACACATAGAAAGTGAATTGATTTGGCCGAGATGGGTGGCTGGCTGGTTCCAGAGGAAGCATTAGAGCCCAGCCCTACAGACCATTGCACAGCGCTCCGATTACATGCTTGTGCTTTATAAAGCCCAATTGTGTAATATTCTTATAAGTATTGAAGCCTTTTACTTTGACAGGTTGAAAGGACTTGAGGATGCCACCGTGGGGCCGAAGTAGGGATGATAAAAACTTGGAGAATGCAGGCATCGATCCTGCTACCTCTCGCATGCTAAGCGAGTGCTCTACCATTTGAGCTAATTCCCCACCTTAAATATTTTAAATGAGCATTGCTCAAATGGTTGTTTTCATTTGAAGTATTGCAGTCAGACAAAGTAATCAATAATCAGTGTCTCAGGAGATTGTAAATTTGCAGATTTCTTCATTGATGATTAAATTGTCATCCAATTTACATGAAAATTTTGTGTTGATGTCATTCAAGACAGTGAACATACAAAACATAAAGCTCTCTTTATTTAAAAAATTGTTTATAAGAATGCTGATTGACATTTTTTGTGGTATATTCAAATACGAAAAGTTTGAACATTTTCTTTGAATTAACCAGCATATTAATTTAGGTACGCAAAATCTCATTTGGCAGTATTAGAAAAATGTTTATATAGTTCTGTTTTTAGTTAGAATATATTTTTATGTAGGGAAGTATAACTTTCATAAAGGAAGATTCTATATTTATAATTTTGATTATTCTGTAGGAACCTAGAAAGTCCATATATGTAGTAGAGTATGATTTTGATGAGGTGATGATGTGTGTGAATTTAAATAATTTAGTGGTTTTTTTTCTTTTCATTTAACCAGATAGGAAAGCTTATTTAGTGCCCCATAAACAGATCTCAGTACACTTTTCTTCTCCTCTGCTTGTCATTTCATAGGCAGGGACTCTATTAAAATGATAATAACTTTGCACAGTGTACCGGGCTCTTGATTAATGTTTCCAAAGAAGTAAAATTTCATATGTCGTAATTTAGTAACTAAATTTATTTTAATAATTTTATAAGTGACTTTAGTCCTGAATTTTTATAATCACTTAGGATCTGAATGGGACAATTAATTTTTCACAAAAAAATTGCTGCCTTTAGTGAGGAAAATTATAAATTACACAGTGAAATCTTTTTATATGGCAACTTTCATATAGGAAATGGATATTGAATTTTTTTTATTATGATTAGAGATTGCATTATGGAAGGGTCCAACTCTTAGAAAAATAATGTTCTGTAAAAACTGTTCTTACTTTGTATATGAATTATGCTCAAAAGTTTTTTATAAAATATTTATAGAGAATTCCAATTGTATGTTCCCTGAGAAAGGGTAGTATTTGTAGTAGCTGGTGAGCAGAGGTCTCAGAACAGCTTTTCACAACTTTTCCCTCAGACCATTAGTGTTCGCAAGTTATTGATAGGTATTCCTAAGAAAAGGGAAATGTCATGAATGAATACATTGGTGAATGCTGGGGTTGAATAAATTTAACAACTTTTCTTACTTAGGATTCTTCAATGCCTTTAATGCTAATTGTGCATTAATATGCATTGTAAGATACAACATAGGTGTTCCTGAAATGCATTTCATTATGAGACCCTAACACATTTGAATGCCCAATAGGACATTTTATTTTATGTAAGGTGACAGTAGTGCTTATTAGGTCAAGCACTATTTAGACTACTTCATATGTATTTACTTTTTTAAAGTTCTGTATGTAATCTTTTAAAAAGTGGAATTTTGCTTACTACTTCCAAATGTGTGTGTCTGTTTTAACATACACATAACATTTTAAATAGATCTCACTCAGTGGATATGTCTCATATTTATCCTGTGGCTTTCTGAACCTCTGGGCAGGTAATTCTATTCATTTGTAAAGCCCAGTTTGCAAAGTGTTCAAAATACCTCATTTGGTCTTTCTAAAGCATGAAGCAGACACTCAGAAAGCCTCACTAGCTCCAGGCTTCGAAGCCTGAAAGGGGAGATTCGAATTTGGGGTCTCGGACAGTGATAGCAGATGCATCCCGTGTCTGTGGAATGGTAGAGTATGATATTCTGTGGGAAGTTTGCTTCTGCTTCCCAGTCTCCCATATTTTTCATTTGTTCTCCTTTGCTCTCTCTCCTTTTCATGTTTAACCTTTATTTTCATTCTAAGAGGGTCTTCTCTCTTCTCCTTTTCTCTGTGGCTCTTCATCATTCTGGACCTTCTACAGAAAATGAGTCGTAAAACATTTGCTCCATTTTCTAGTCAGCAATAAAGACTACTAGTTGGTAGTATTCCCCTCCCCCCCTTAATGTTTTTGGTTTGTTTGTTTGTTTTTAAGTTTCAAAAAGAAAGACAGAATTTTAAAATCTCCCTCCTTTGGTTCTACTATAGTTATCTTTTGGCATTAAACTTAAAAGAGATGAAAATTAATTAAAAAGCAGATTTTTTTGAGTATGCAAACATGAAATAAATTTCTAATTCCCTGTATTTTTGAGGAAAAATACCAGACTGAACATACTAGTCATTTTATCAAAGTTGCTCCATGGCATCCAAAATAAGGGTGTTGGGCTTGCAGTAGAGACCTTCTGTCCCGGGACACCTTAGTCCAGTCCAACAGTGGAGATGCAGTAAGAAAATAAATACAGGGAGTCAGGGAAGAGGGCGAATGGGAGAGTCCCCATCATGGTTGAGGGGCTGGGGACAGTAGCGGAGCCCAGCCTACCACAGTGACGAGGGAATGCTGGTCATTAAGCAGGTGGGCAGCTGAGAAGTAAGGAATATTATCTAATATGCTTTGAAAGGTAAAAATAATACCGATAGCATACCGAAGTAGGTATTTCCTGTGATTATCAATAGAAATACTATTTTCTGTGATTTATCCATAAAGGTATTAAAATAGAAGAGTTAAAAATATGAGATTTAGAGTTGGCCGTACCTGAATTCAAGATTCAAATCTGCCACTTAGTAATGATATGACTTGAGCAACTATTTCTTTAACTCACATAAACCTTAGTTTACTCATCTGGAAAATGGGGGGTATAAACTACCTACATATAGGTTTTCGTCTGTCTGTCAAACGTGATACTTCATGTAAACTGCTTGGTACTGAGAGTTCTCAGTAAATGCTCACTAACATCGTTGGCATCAGGAAGGCCTTATATATAAATCTAAGTCTGCTGAAACATGTGCTTTAAATTTTTCAGACCCATTTGTAAAATCAGCACTTTTCTGCAGGTGGAAATGCTTAGTTTATCAAATAACTTTATAATAATTGCCTCTCCTGTTGTAAAAGTACAGTTTCAGTAAATAATGACCTAAGAACAGATGCCAGGATAATTTTCCAAACTTATTTCTTTGATTCAGTCAGCAACTATTAATTAGACTATGTAAATAAATTTTAAAAATCTAGTTTTAACACAGTCGGGTACTATATTGCTTTCAGTTTGTATTTTTTGAAACACGACTGTCCCCAATCAGTGATCAATTTGACTCCTTTTATCAAAACCAAATGGGTAAATTCAGATATAAACCTATGTAATGTAAGAAGAAAAGACAATAAAAATAACCCATAAATATTGGTCTTTTGTTTTGGCCCAATGTAAAATAACTAAATGATGTGTTATCAAAGCCATTAGTAAATTCTTGATCAAGCATTAATATGTCAGTAATTTGCTATTCTTCTACCTCTCTGTTATCACTTTTGACACTTTTATCACAAATAACATTTAGAAGAGAATAAGAGAAGTTCAATTAGAACTGTTAAACAGAAGTGCATATTTATTAAGTATCTATATGTTTCTGGAAGTACATTAGTTTCCTTATATGTATAGCTCATTGAATATGTGATATTACTCATATTATTGTATTCACATGCCAAGAATGGACTCATAAAGCTAACTGATCTACTGGAAGTCACACAGGTATTAGTATGACAAGTCACGGAGCTAGAATTCTAACCCAGTCTGATTTATTAAACTGTTATACCTTGCTGCCTTCTTTATTATTATTCAAAACTAAGCTTTCTTAAATATTGAAAATTTTTAGTGTGCTCTGTGGTACTTCAGAGGTCAGTCCCTCTTACATTATATCACTATGAAATAAAATGATTGGCTATACTAGTAAGAGCAGCTAAAATTTACTGTGTAAGTAATAGATGCCAGCTTCTGGAATCTGTGTTTCAATGTGCACTATTTAATATTTAAAACTACCATTTGAAGAAATAATTATTTTTATCTTCATTGTGTGTAAACTGAGCCCTAAGAAGGTAAATATGTTGTACACAACTAGCAAATAGCAGAGATGTGGTTCAAATACAGGTATGTCTGATTCTCTATTTATCACTATATTATTTCATCCCTCAGTATCATGAAGTTATGTGTAATTTAGTAACTCCTATGTTGAACTGAGAGAGGAATTTCCAGACCTGAAATAATGTAAATGCCCTGGCAGGTGATTACTAATGAACAGAAATCCCTCAAACCAAGATTCTGTGGGCTTCACATTTGTGTTCAAGTCAAGATTTAGATTCAGGAAGTTTGAAACTTTCAGAGGGCCTTGGGTAGGTGTCTGGGCCCAGTGGTTTGGAAATTTGCTCATCTATAAATGCACGGGTGCATAACCACATACCGCTGCGTGTCTCTGTACGCTTCTACATTACCACACTGTGATATTCACCTGCACAGCTGTGTCCTTTGCTTTCCTGCCTTTAGATAAGCTGCTTTTCTCATCCAGAACGCTCCTCATCTTGTCCTCTCATAGACTCTTTCGTACAGTACCGAAGAGGTCTGGCCCTAATGGCTGTCTAAGGGACACAGCTCGGTGTGCGTAGTCGTTTTAAGAAAGGATTTCTGGGGTTTGAATGCCTGGCTTTAGACCTTTTTCTAGGTATGTGATTTTATTTAAAATTTTAACCTATTTGCACCTCAGTTTTCTCATCTATAAAATTGGGATAATAATAATATGTTTCACAGAAGGTTTTTTATAAAAATTAAATAAGCAATACTTGAAAAGTGTGCGATGTCCGGAACAAAGTAAGCACTGTACAGCCATTTGCCCTACAAAGGGTTGGAAGTGCTCTCTCCGTCCTGATGCACTTGATTGAACCTGAGGACTCTTCCTACATTGCCTTCTTTTTAAATATAATTACTTAGGCTTTAAGCTTCTTGAGAGGGGAGACTGTTTCTTCCATTGCCTCAGGATATTGTTCGGTGAGACTCAGGCCTAAGTGAGTCAGTGACTCTGGAAACGGGCAGGGAGTGAGTTCCTTCTGTCCCCTTCCACCCGGGAGGACATTGCCCGTGATTGCAACACCGTGACGCTTGCGGTGACCGTAAAAGGGCCGTTGGCAGTGGTGGACATTGTTACCTTCTGATATGACGCTTTAGTGCCTTCTTTGCTATCGTGAGCACAAAGTAAAACATAGATTCTTGGGAACAGAAGTTTTAAAACAGGTACATTAACTATTTTCTTTTTAGAAGTTGGTAGAAATTTACATGAAAATTACTTCACCACTGGATGTTGTAAAGAAAAAAAAAACAGGTATCAGGAATGAAATGCAGTTTCTATTTATAAACCCAGTCTGGAAAGCAGTGAGTAAAAATTCTAAAATGTAGCCTCTCTAAGCGGTAGTATTTGTTTCCACTCGTGCCTCCCTTGTGGCTCCTGCCCCTGAATCTTCTGTGGAAGCACTTGCATTGAGGCTAGTGGTGAAGGGAGAGGAAACCGAGAGTGGATGGAAGGGCTGATTCCGTCCATGTCATTTCAATAAAGAGTCCCCAGAAGTGCCCAACGGAAGCTTTTCATAGCATCCCTGGCAATAGCCACCCCTGCTCCCCATGTATTCTGAATTGGATTCAATTTGAATTAAATAGAAATAAAAACTCTTTCCCATTGCACCCTAATGACTCTAATTTTCTCCCAAGCTGTTACAGACACATTATGCTGCACCTTCAAAAGAACATTTTTACCATTTGTATTGAGTCCCAAGGCCAATATCTTTATTTTTAAATGTAATTTATTTTTGGAGGATAAACTTTAATACTGTGAATTATGATGACACATTACCTTCTGAATTTTTCACACTTGGATGTCTTGCTGCAATAAGTCTAAGCAGCCCAACAATATCACCCAGTTAGTGGTTCCCAGGCTGTAAGACTGCTGTCAGCAGCTCTGGGTGGAGAGTTTAACTCACCACATTGCTGTAATCCCAATGGCCCCAGCCAAAATGTCTCCAATATGACTTTAAGTAGCTCAGCGCTCCAGTGCCAGATGGCATGCCAATTGGTCCCTTTTCACAGATACAGATGTCACTGTGCCCAGAGTTTGTTAGAGTGTCTGCATTTATTCCTGCTGGGAATATAATTTAGTAGGAAAATCTCCTTGGCTTACCTGCCAATGAGATACAGACTCATTCCCACATGACAGCTTTAAAATATGCACCTTTCAGGGTTTCCCTGGTGGTGTAGTGGCTAGGCTTGGATGCTCTGAATGCCATGGCCTGCGTCCGATTCCCAGCCAGGGAACCACCTAAATAAATAAATTAATTAATTAAAAAGTAAAATATGCACCTTTCTATTCATCAGAATAAAAAGACCAAATATTTTTAAGTGGGGATAAACAGATAGTTTTGAAGCTGGATGGAAGGAGAATATTGCTGTGGGGGTGGGGGAGCCCCACAGTGATCACTATTAATAAAAACAAATGTTACTGAATGAGAGATTGAATTCGTCATTATCTTTTCCCCTCATTGTAAATGCTGCCAAGGATAATAAGACAGTGTTCATAACAGATAATGAAGGAGAAGCTGTGTGCATCCATGTGTCATTTTCTTGATCTCTAAAGGAAGGAAGAAATTAATGGAAGTAATATTAGTGTTCATGAAAGTTATCTGAATGAATAACTGGATCCAAGTCCTGTATTCTAAGTTTTCCCGTTGTTAATATTATATCTTAGTCGTATCTGTCGTAAGAACTTTTCTTTTGTTCTACTTCTACTCAAAGGAGTGGCAGAATAGGATTATTTTTCTGTTTTTATGCACTTTCAATAACAGTTGATGTATACTATTAGTTTCAGGTGTAAAACATAGTGATTAGACACTTAGACAACTTACAACGTGATCAACCTGATAATCCTAATAAACTCCTAACTCTATACATAGTTATTACAATATTACTGACCACATTCCTTATGCTGTGATTTACATCCCCATGACTACTGTGCAACAACCACTTTGTACTTCTTAATCCTTCTCTGATTATTTACCCATCCTCCCAAACTCCCTTTCATCTGGCAACCATCAACATGTTCTTGGTATCTATGAGTTTGTTTCTTTTTTATTTGTACATTTATTTTCTTTAGATTCCACATATAAGTGAAATCATATGGCATTTGTTGTTCTCTTTCTGACTTATTCCACTCAGCACCACACACTCTAGGTCCATCCATGTTGTTGTGGATGGGAAGATTTCAATCATTTTCATGGCTGAGTAACATTTTAATATTTATATATCACTTTTTCTTTATTCATCCACTGATGGACACTCAGGCTGCTTCTATACCTTGAATGTTGTAAATAATGCTACAATAACATGGGTGCACACGTTCCTTACAAGTAGTGCTTTGGATTTCTTAAATATCTAGAAATGGGATTACTAGGTACTTTTTGGCTGTTGTTATACCCTTTGTTTTAAAAATCTGTTTTGTCTGATATATGAGGGCTGTCCAGAATGTATCCAGCCATGTTATATGAAAAATAGGGGCATCTATAGCTAGATATTTTTCTGGACAGCCCTCATATTTAAAAATTTTATAAACAAACACAGTGTCTTTGAAGAGTTTAAAGTACTATACTGCATCAATGACACAAATGACCTATAATAAAGTACAAGTTTTGAAACAACAAAACCGATCTCATATAATAAGCCACAGTTAAGCAAGAAGTTAAACAGTTAAAATATTTGCCCGAGGTTATTCTCCTGATGGAAGAGGTAGAAAAATTGAGATTCAAGATTTGTCACAGCTGATTCAAGTCAAATTATTTGATCTCATAGTAAGGGTAGGAATTTTTATAGCACTAATTTACTGCTCTGTAAATTTTGGAAAATAGCTACCTGGAGGATCTGAGAGACACCAGTATAGTGTCTGACTCATGTTACATACTCAATAATTTCTAGCTGTGATGCTGCTATGATGATGATGATGATGATGATGATGATGATGATTAGTATTATAGATATCTAATAACACTACATCTGTGTCATTATCTTGTCCACTGAATTTTAATATGCCATTTGTTCCATTTTGAAATGTCATGTTTTTTAATGGTCTCATAAAATCTTCACTGATTTTTTTCTTCTTTATTGTGCCATTTTTATTTTTTCTTTCTCTGCCTCATTGCCACACATATTTGCTGATTATGGATTCCTTATGATACTAGATGAATGTCCAGTTACTGCCTTTCTTATTATGACTTGAGCTGCTCAGGCTGTAAATACTTACTCATTTATATAGTTTCTTCACTTTCTATGCCTTCTTACTTTTATTTCTTGCTTTAGTGCCCTGTATTTCAGTACAGTACAGTTTTAATGCATGGTCTCTTTATTGCTCCATGGTGCACATTGATTTTTGCTAAGTCCAGACTCTATTTCTCATCAAGTTATCTTGTAACTATGAGTTATACTCATGAATATAAAAGAGAAAGTTGTTTCTGATCTAATGCACAGATTGATCTTATTCTCAACAATTGCATAAGAGAGATTTATTGTTTTTCAATTTGTTTAATACCCTGCAAAGGGCCATGATTAGTATAAAACAAGTTCAAGGCATGATGCTTACTTTCAAGAAGTTGGAAAATTAGTTCAATTCTTTCACCCTGTTGTCACCAGTCAGAGGTGCAATGTTATTTATGAGGGCTGTCAGGAGAAAACCCAGCCATGAATGTCCCTGTTTTCCACATGATGTGGCTGGATACTTTCCGGACAGCCTTTGCATTTTTAAACACCCCTGCCATCATCTTCATCAGAAACACTAGAATTTATTTTTTTAAAGGGCAGTGTGGAAGAAGCAATTGGGAAAAGACAAAAACAGGATTTAACTTCTTAAAAAAGGCATTAGTCAGTATGCTGTGCTTGTTGTAGAAATAGCACTGATTCTGGACAAAGTTGTCATGGATCTCATTTGTCATGTGGTTCTAAGGCAGTGATTTACAGTGAATGTTAATATGTGTCCCCGTGCCAGCCCCTTCCATCCCACCCATCCTCTGCCATCTCGAGGAAACCCACACCATCCTGTTCTGTCAGAAAACCGAGAAAAGACGGTCTCTTTTGTTTTTGTACAACAGTTTATAGTCATATGAGAGAATGCCTGACTCTCTTGCTGTGTCCCTCTCCACCTTCTGAGTAATTGCTAGTGTGTTAAAAATCGAGGCTCATGGAGGCAGCTATAATTGGTAGTGGTAACGTTTTTTCTGTGCCTCTTAAAATTTTGTAAGTGTGATCCAGATCCTCTACAGTACACTGACAGCAAAGACGGGTCTTGCACATCTGCATTTAAACAAATAAAAGTTTATGCCTCTGTAATGCAGGTTGAGGAGGAATTTGAACCAGTTACTATAGAGCCTGTGTGCAAAATCTATTCAGAACACAATTATTGCTGGGAAACAGGATTTACACTTGAACTTTTTTTTTTTATCACTCTAAAACAATAAATGCAAAGCATTTGAAAGGAGTGATTATTTTTCATTTAACTACTTTATTATTATTATTGTATTTACTTGTGTGGGAAACACTTAAAACAAGGGACATTGGGAAAGCACAGTGAGAGGCAAGTTCTTCGCAGTGTGCCGTCTTTTATCTTAGTATTTTGTTTTAGATTTCTTTTTAGGGAGACAGTGATAATAATAAACAAAAACTTACTAAATTTTAGGACTCTGTGCTTATCGGAGAACAGGAACAGGAGTCATGGTGAGAATTTAAAGGGGGAATATAATCAAATAAAGTGAAATGAGTAGTCTTGTAATGAAGGTCATGAACTAAGGCCTAAAATTTTCTTCAAGCACGTGAATTTCAGATGAACAAGTAGGTAAATATATGCCTTGAAGTGGGTAAGGAGGGCACTTAAAAACAAAAACAAAAACAGCAGGACCCATAATAGCAGCATATAGGGGTCAAACCACCTTCACCATTGTGGTCAAACCTCAACCATGATTGTACAGGCATCTGATACACCAGGCCTCCCTCCAAAAATAGTGATACAGGCGTGCGGTCAGAATCAAAGTGGGCATTTCTGCTTGCTCAGTGTGTGTACTTCATGAGCGGTTTATGTAATATTTCTTTTAAAAATGTGTTATTCAATTTAAAGTGAGGTTTCGGTTACCAAAACTCATTTAATTAAATGTTTGAGACATTTAACACCATCCATAATATTTGATTTCAAAAATTAAAAACATTTGATGCTTTACTAGAGATTCACAAATAAGCATGTCTACTTTTACCTATTTTGATGTAACATTTTTAGTGTTGAATTGATGTTTGAAATTTCCAGATTGATATCTTCTGGAATAGATCACCCCTCAAACAATGAACAGGATATTTTGAGAATGATCAGAGTAAAAGAAAAATGCCGTGACCCCAGGAATGTGTTCATGAAGGCAAAAATTGCCTTTTCTTTCTATAAGGCTGGACACTTCATGGCAAAACCTGGGCTTTAGAAGACTTTTTGTTTTAAAATTTTACAGAAACTTTGGGAGGGTAGAAGAAGTGGGATCAGGGAATACCATATTTTGCCATGTAAAATGCATACTTTTTCTGCTTCAATTTGTGAAGGAAAAATAAGGATGCACGTTATATACAAGGAGTACTAATTCCATGTCTATATAAATGTTTTAATATTTTTATTTATGCTTATGAGTTGCAAATGTAACTCTAGAAATCAATACGGATATCTGTGTGCAAAACAATACCCTGGAATATGATCATTACTTTTTTTAATAGTTAAATTTATTGAGGTGACATTGGTTAGTAAAAATTACATAGGTCCCAGGTGCACAATGCTACAGTGCATTGTCTATGTGTTGCATTGTGTGCTCACCACCCAGAGTCAGCTCTCCTTCCATCACCGTGTATTTGAGTCCCCCTTCCTCACCCACCCCACCCTTACCCTCAGGTAACCTCTAAACTATTGACTGTGTCTGTGGGTTTTTGTTTCTTTGTTACTTTCAGTTATATATTCCATACATGAGTTACGTTAAAAAATAAATGCTAAGATTCCTTTATAATACAAAAAACAAGTTCTTGAATATAAACAAATAAAATTTTGAATTAAAAAATTAAAACAATTTTTTCCCTGAAAGTTTGGGCCAAAAGTGTGGGTGTGCATTATACATGAGAGAACATTATACCCAGCAAAACAGGATATATACGAGAGCTGTCTGGAAAAAATCCAGCCATAAACGACTCTATTTTTCGTATCACACGGCTGGACACTTCCAGACAGCCCTCATGTATCTACTTGGACTTTGGGCCCTCAGTCATACACAGAATTTGGGAAATTAACGAGGAAGCGTTTTAATACAATGAAACTTTCTCTCAGTGTGAACTGCAAGTAGAGTAATGAAATCATAATGAAGTCCCATCTCCTGGTGGTGAATACCTCAGTTTAAGTTTTCGCTTTTTTTTTTAGAGTTCTTTGATATGTCAGAGACTGGGCCCAAAGGGCATCCTTTCTTCAGGAGAACACCACACCTCACTGCTTAAAATGGGTCACAGGGCAACTGCACCCCTCCCACTCTGCTTAAGGTATGCCACCTACTATATACACAGAGGGTGCCAGAAAGACGCACGCACATTTCAAGAAAGGAAAAAAACTGTATTAAAATTCTAATACTCACCAATAACAAAAGGTGAATGCAACTCACGTGCGACTTCTGCAATTACAAGAGGTGCTCAAAGCAGTCACCATAATGTCTGGACACTTCTGATTCTGGAACTACAGCTTGAGCAACGTTGACCTAAGTGCCCACTTGGATCCCTGCGCACGCTGTCCCAATTTCTTCCCCAGGTACCGCCAGTGCAGCGGGTTTTCTAGGGCACACCACATTGTTTAAGGACCCCCACAGGTAGAAGTCAGGAGAACGTGGGGGAAACTCAAATGACATTCTTGAATTTCAAATACCAGTTCAAAATGACCTTGCGCTCCTCGAACAACAACCATGCTTTTGCCATTTTCTCTTAACTGTCATGCCTGTCGCACGGTGACACTAGCATTCATTTGATTGATGTCATCTTTTGAGCGAACATCATACTACACATTGCTACCCTAATTCAATTCAATTTCATGAAGTAATACATGGTAACATTTCTTAAAGTGTATACACATTTTTTGACACCCCCGGTATTTCCCTGGGGCCCCAGGGTGGCTCCTGTGAGGCTGTTGAACCTGCCACCTTAGTCAGTGATGTCGCCCTCCTCTGACACTGCCCCCACCTGGGGGCCAGAGCTGTTTCACCACTGGTGCCCAGTGTGTACTCTTCCTTCTGATCCAGCCTTTACACTTTTTTTTTTTTTTTTTTTTTTGGTGGTTCCCTGGCTGGGAATCAAGCCCAGGCTGTGGCATTGAGAGTGCCGAAGCCTTAGCCACTGCCCCACCAGGGAGCCACCTCCTTCTGATCCAGCCTTTACTCTAGGGCAGTGGTTCCCAACCTTCTTCCACTCATGGGCCCCTTTTAAACCCATTTCCATAACTTGTACCCCTTGTTTTTAAAACAGCTGTTTTTAAATACTGACCCTTTTGTTTAGTTCCTTTTTTCACATAAAATAGTGGAAATGAAGTAGTAAGTTAGGAAAGAAAAATTACTACACTAAAAATACAAACCACAGATTTAATTTTACAATATTCCAAACCATTAAAAATTCATAATGATCAATTTTTTAAACATTAGATAAATTACTTGAAAAGAATCAGGATAAAAGACAACGTACTTACTTTTACTCACTCAGTACCTAAACTGATCAAACAGTCTGGCTATGGAAGTATTTATGTTTGGGGAGGTTCTAGAAATATCCCCAATGGATTGCTCTGAAGCTGTGCACAGTGATTGGTAGAAGAGCGGTTAGCGGGGAGGGTTCATAGCCACGACCTCACCAATCGCCATCCACTAATGGGATCTAATTTTGAAGTGTCTCCGTTAACAGTGACTCAAATTTAACTAACATTTATGGTTTCATAACTAACGTTTTACATTTTTTAACTTTGCTTTTTTCGCCATTACTGATTATTCTTTGTGTACCATGGAATGGCCTAGCACGTACTCCCAGGGGTACACGTACCACCAAGGTCTAGAGCCTTGCCTTCAGGACCCCATTTTTCTCCCTTCGTGCCTCCTAGATCCACATCTTTCTCTCCAAATGACCGACTAACAGGAAACCTCTTTGATGTTGTCTCCCACACAACTGGCCGCCAAGGCCACAGTATTGCTGTCAACCTGGAGAGGCAATTCTGTTCCCTGGGACAACTGACTGTCACTCCCTTTTTCTCATTTCGTCTTTTAAGTTATATTTATATGACACCCGCTACTCCCAAGTTAGTCACCTGCTCTGTGAAACTCACCGGGTTGTCTGACATGGGGTCAGGTTTGAATGATGACGGGTACATTGATGCTCCACGAAAGGCCACTGTCCCTGCCTTTGGATGTCAGAGTCTCTGCATCAGTAGCAAGATCCTCACTGCTCTGGTTTGTGATTATGGTGCTTCATGAGACTGTGTATCTCCTTGTTGCCTTTCTCAGTGTCTGTGGCATTTTTGTGACTTCCCAACTCGGGAATGAGGCTCTTCGTGCCTTAGAGACTCTCCCCACCCCCCAACGTGGGGGAATTGTGAAACCTTCCACAAGACTAACCCCCAGGTCCTGCCGTTCTTGTCCTGGGGTCGTTTACTTCGAGTGTGACACTGGCCCGGGAGATGACTCATGAAGCCCCCAAGGGGCCTGCTCCAGCTCCTCTGCAGCTGTGTTAGTTAGACCGTGTTATTTTGAAACCACCAGCCCTGCAGTCTGGATTCTATGACACTCTCCCTGGCCCACCTCAGAGTGGAATCAGACAGCATCGTGGCCTCCTTCTAACCCCCCCACTCTACGTCCGGGGCTCTGACTGTCTGCTGAGGGAATACCAGTGAAGCGGTCCTGAGGAAGTGGGCGAGAGGCAGGGATGAGAGCTGCCACAGAACTGAGAACGAATTTCCTTTTCCTTGTTAACATTTTATAATTTCATATTATTTATATATATATATATATAAATATAAATATAAAAAGAAAAAAGGGAAAGAGGAATCTAGGACAAAAGGAGGGAAAAAAGGAAGGCGGAAAGGAAATGCAATGAAAAGCCGTACTTCTATGGAAAGGCGTAAGCAGGAGGCTTTACTTCTGAGCCCTGAGAGAAATATGGCAGAGCTAGGTGGTGAGTGCAGGAATGTCTGCAGCTGAGTCTCATAGCAGTTGACACTGCATTGGAGGTAATGGCCAAAATACACCCCGTGTGTCTATTCCATTAGCTCTCACAAGGCTAAAATGTGTATTTCATGTTTCTAGTCAATTAGACAAAATATGTTTGAAATTGTAACAAGCAATAATAATTACCCCATTGCACATCTACTACGTGCCTGACAAACGTTCAGTGTTTACATCTTTTACGGGTGAGGTTAGAGTTGTTATTTCCGTCATTTTTACAAAAGAGGAAGCCACGCACAGTGAAATGAAAACACTTCCCAAAGTTCTCACGGACAGGAATGTTTGAGGACTGTCAGAAGCTGGTTTCAGAATGAGTCATCTAACTCCAGGCTCCGTCCTCTTTCCTGCTGTGAGATTGTTCTGGAAATTATGGTCCTTTTAGCTTCCGGCCTCCTGTGGCAGCTTCGGATGGGATATCTCATGGTAGCAGGTGCACACCTGAAAACGCTTTATCTCTACTCCTTAGTGACCCGCCAACTCAGAATTTGATAACATTCAAATGGAACTACTTCTTTTTTACTAAATGATACTGATTCTAATGGTTAATGTGTTGAAAACTATATTACAGATCAAAGTTCTCCAAATATACAGGGTCCGGCAGAGGTAACACCCTTTTTGTATGAGCTGGTAATCTATACCAGATCTTCTATTACAAAGTCATAAGCATGTAATTCTGTAACATAACAATATTTGAGCTATTTAAAACACTGTACTTAAATATAATGTCATAGGTAGAACTTTAATCCTTTTTAAACCATTATAGCATTTGTTTGACTATTATCTATTTTGTTTCTAATATCCTGAATGGTAGATAATAAAAAATGATAATTACTGAATGACTGGATTTGAAAATTATCTACCTGTGAAATGTGATTTTTTAGCTTTGTGCACCATTTTAGCTACCCTCGAAATATACAAATAATATTAACCTAAGAGAATATTTTCTCATGATTATTTTATTCTGGATTTTGTCTTTAACAATGGAAACAAGGTAAATATTATGGAAAATGTGGCATTAACCCTAAAGTTCATCAGAAAAAAAACTAGACACATATCTATAAAATTTACATGTTTTTCTAAACATAGAATCAAAGACCCTTTAGTCTGATCTGAGTCTTCCATTTCTTTTCAATATATGCATATTAATTAGTATCTATACTTGGACACATGGTGACTTCTTATAGTCAAAATCCAAGATTTGTTTGGTTTTGTTTTTTTTTTTATCTTCTTCGAGGAAAATATATGAATATTTAAGCAAACTGAATTTCACTCTTTGAAAAATTCTGTTGTACATCAGAAACAGAATTATTTTTGTTATAATGGTGATAAAAATTGGTTAGTTGATAGTTTGGAAAAATTTTAGTGCTTCTGTTTCCTTTAGTACACCAAAAATAATGAAAATTTTTGGTACCAGAAATGCTTCCAAGGGGATAGACTTAAGTTAGGAATCTGGAATTGATTCTCTGATTTAATTAGACTTAAAGGTATTAATGATCCCATTGCCAATGATAATTGGGACACAATGAAGACCAATACTAAAAAACATATTTGAGATACGGTTAGTCATTGGGGACCAAGGCTTAAGAAGTTAGGAATGATGGAGTGGATCTGTTTTTCTCATCCCCTGACTAGGTCACCTGGGAGGATCCAGACAACAGTCCCTTCAGCACAGAAATATGAGTATTTTGAAAGAGATGAGTGTTTTTAGCCCTAGGACTGCCATAACAAATTACCGCACATTTGATGGTTTGAAACAACAGAAACTTATTCTTTCTTAATTCGTGAGGCTGAAAATCTAAAATCAAGCTATCGACACGCTCCCTCTGAAAGCATCAGGGAAGCATCCTTCTTTGCCTATTGTAGCTTCTGACAGTTTCCTTGTGGTCCCCTGACATATACTGCGTACTTCTGCCAGGACCTGTGAGTAACAAACTTGGCTATTTCAGTTTCATTCGTGGTCTGTTGTAGACCAGTGACTCACCATCCAGCATTCCGTCCTCCACTTAAACAATTATTAATGTACCCAGAGTCCTAAGCTGGCTGGGAAGGTGTACACACCAATAAATGTTTTCCTCTTCCTTTTCCCCTTGTGTCATGCAACTTAAAGTATATGATAACTATTTGGTGGCACAAATTCTAGAACTTGTATATCATTAAAATAATTTGCTACGTTATATATAATTGATGTCTATGATATCTTTTATATATATTATACAAAGGATTTTTTTTAAAGAGAAAAAGATCTTTCTATGTTTTATTGCACCAATATGTAATATACTATGCATAAGGCATGTCCACTACCCTATAATCTAGGGGCCACATTCAGTTACCTGTTTGTTTTTTGCAAATAAAATGTGTTGGAATACAACCACACACATTCTTTTATATATCGCTAAGACTGCTTTCACATTATAGTGGCAAAGTTGAATAACTCCAACTTCTATATGGCCCACAAATCTGAAGACATTTACTATCTGGCTTTTTTTGAAAAAAAAAAAAAAAAATCTTACTCCTGCATTAAAATATAATGGGCTATAATAAAGTACCTCATTATACATGGTCTGCATGTAACATACATGCTAGAATTTCACCATTATTAAAATCCAAACATGTCTCCATTTGGTTTATCTTTTTCATCTTTAAGAGATTGTAAATTTGCCTTTGGAATTGATTTGGCATTTTCTCATAATCATAATCTAATTACTATAGTTCAGACAGCAGTTGTTGATAAATGTTTGTTGAATACTTACTCAGTTCATTTATTTAATCAGATATTTGTCAGCTGTAATATATGGTTGAAATGTTAAGTATTAATTATATGCTGATATGTTAATTATTGGTTTGCAAATGTACCATTAGCACTAGCATATTAATTGCAAAGATTCTTGATGAATCTGTTGAGGGAAGTGTGAGGGTAGAAGCTATTAAGTCAAGATGAGTCTTATTGATGCTTAGCGAAAGTAAAATCAAACCTACTAGCTTACTTGCAGACAGGTAGCTGAGGCTGAGAGCTATTGGGAAAGCTGAAGAAAGCACAGTTTCAGACACCTGGAATCTTTCCTTGATGCAGAAATAAAACAAATGATCACAGAGAGCAAGATATCCAGGGGACAAAACTGAGACGTAGTCAGGTGAGCTACTACAGTGAGAGACGTTGTCAGTGGAAAAGCAGGTGAAATGAAATGAAAAGTCAGGACCCATACAATTTCACACATTCGTGGGATAGAAAACAGAAAGCAACAAACCGACAAGACAAGCAAAAACTCGTAGACACAGACCACAATATGGTGGGGTGGGGTTAGTAGAAGAGGGCACAGGGGTTCCAGTAGTATATGGTGTTGGAAGGAGGCAACTCCGGGTGGTGAAAACAATGCAGTATACAGATGATGTATTACAGAATTGTACACTTAAAACCTTTATGGTTTCATTAATCAATGTCACTCCAATATATTTAATAAAATTTTGAAAATGTTCTAGATAAGGAGGAAAAGTAGAGGCAAGATGGGTTGACCCTGATTCTGCCAGCCTAAAACAGAGGTGCTAAAACATCAGGATGATCTTTCCTTACCTGTTTTTTAATTTGTTTGCATTTTAATACAGACTACTGATCCTAAGTTTTTGGAAGTAAGATTTGAGATTTGTATTTTAAGAGACAATAGTTGCTTGATAATCATGCAGTTTTAAGAGTCATTGAACTGAGTGTAGAAATGAGTTAACATTTCATCACCATCATGTGGGGTTTGGTACCAACCCTGAGTCTGACACTCGTGGTGATTCCAATCTCTCATGTTTTTCTGGGTTTGATTCATGACTGAGTGATTCATTTAAAGCTTGGTCCAACTGTGGACACTTGCTTTCTTTGTGTGTTTTCTTTTTTCTCCTCATAAATATTCTAACTTCTAGACACCAATATGGCAGCAGGGCCACTCTTGACTGCAGATAAATTTCTCCAACCCAGCTTGCTGGCCTGGTTTCTGAGTAATTTCTGTCCCTGGGTTTTCCCTGTTGTCATCCTATTCTTTTTTTCTATTCTTGTTTGCCATGCCCTCAGGGTATGCTTTCAACAAATGGCTCATTCTCCCAAGAATCTCCACAAATAAGTCTGCATCCCTCACCAATATAGCCTCTTCTTACAACTGCTAAATCCACCTTTTTCTCTCCTTTTCCTATAGCCATTGATCCAAATCTTAATATTCTACCTAGAATTCTAATCTCAATTGAAAAAAAATACTGATTCTTCAAATTCCACTAATTAATGCAGTTCTAACTATGTCATATGCTTTGATAGGAGCATAAACAAAGTAATGAAAGAGTAATTAGTTTTGCCTGCCAACAGAAAGCTTCACAGAAAAAGCGACATTTACCTGATTCTTAAAGGATACAATAACAACTGCAAACGTTTGGGGAAGGACCTTTTAAATAGATGCTAGGAAGACCAAGATGAAGTAAATATAAAAGTCCCAGATGTTCTTCGCACATTGATGAACAAGTCAACAAATGAGATACAATGGTCCAAGTGAAAGAAAAGAGTGGATTGGAACCACATTTAAAGCCATGCAAATAAATTATATTAAAAGTTTTCAAAGCACAGTGGATAGCCACCAACATACATTGTTTTGGGAAATGACATCATATTATCATTTTACAAGATGAATGAAAGATGGTTTTTAATACTCTTTTCCTTCGGTTCTCAAATATTCATCCTGGCTAATTCTGTATTTGTTTCCTAAGTATTCAGTCCTTTTTCTTCACTTAACATAGGTAATGGCCTCACGTTCTTTGAAATTACTGATCTCACACTGGTATTCCAAAATTTCCTTGTTGACTTCTGGATTTTGCATCATGCACAGAAATAGTTTTGAGAGGTATGTATCTAAAATTTCACATCAGTTATGCTGACATGTACTCTGCATCTGTCTATTCCTCCTGATTGTTCCGCCAATTGGTGGTTCCCTCCCCCTTGTTACATACCTTGTCTTGAGACAAGTCAATGATAGGCAAATAGATACTTGCTCAAGAATAATCCTGGAAGAGGAAGGAAGAATGTGGCCTATGAGGGCTGTCCAGAAAACAATCCAGCCATTAATGCCTCTGTTTTTCATGTTACATGACTGGCTGCTTTCTGGCTATGTGTGGGGAATCTGGCCGCGGTCTGAGGCCGTGGTCTCCAATGTATTTGCTATGTGCTTTCCTCAGCTCAAGTGGTTCCTGTTATGACTCATGTTGTTCCTTATCTCACAAACCTCTGATTGAGAGTGAGCTGCTTTCTGCTGATTCTGATCAGTGGTGGAACTGTCTGCCCTTCCCCCATTTCTCTGTAGATATGCTTCCAGTGCCAATCATCCGGTGCGTACAGGTAGCTATTAGGGACATTTCCCACTTTTCCACGCCCTGCCTAAGCCTTGTCATTTCATCAGCTCCAGCATCTTTAGGCTTTGTTAGACTCTTGTCACTTAATCCTTAAAAAAATCTGAAAACTGGTAATGATCCTAGAGAAGAATGTATTAAAACATGGCAACTTTATCTAATTTAATTACAATGTCAGTATATTTGTCCAGTGCTCTTTATATTTTGTGGTTTGTGGATAAAAGTATTTGCAATTTCAATGACAAATTATTTTCCTTTTTGTTGTATTCTTTTGGGGTTCCTATTATAGATATCAGTAAAAGGAAGAGTAAAAATTATTTTGCTCCATAGCCTTTTAGTAGAGAGCCTCTAAATTAGGTTTATCACAGCTCATTTTTATAAGCCAATCTCCATTTATTATAATACTCAAAAGTACTGAAACTCATTCAAATTAAAATTTTCACCGGAGAACACTTCCTGTGATGCCGTGGTAATATTTTTCAGTAGATGCAAAGACATTATTTTTATCGAAAAAGTCAGTTGTGCTGTAAAATATGTCCAAGTTGAGCTTTTTGTTAAACAAACTAACTGTGCTAAAAGTACACAAAGTATTCTTAGAGGGTAATATTGAGGGCTGTCTGGAAAGTATCCAGCCATGTAGTATGAAAAATAGAGCCATTTATGGGTGGAGTTTTTCTGAACAGCCCTTGTATATTATACATAATTTTTGGAATTATGAATGATAGAATATACAATAGGATGTAAAACTTGACAAGAATGTGTAGTTATACACTCTATAAGGTTGCTGTATTGAAGAAAGGAATCTAGAAGATGTGATTTTGGTCCTAGAGATTCTAACATCTGGCTGTTCAGGGAAATCTGTTTAACATCTCCAAGTGTGCATTTCAAGTTCTAAAAAACGTAGACACCGTGTCTAAAAGCTTCCTTTTCTCTAGAGACTTTCTGAATGCATAGCACTTCTTTTCCTTACATTTTGTTTTTTTTTAATGTGCTCATTATTTTTTAATTTACCTTTACCATACAAGGTGTGATCAGAAAATACAGTGACAGTGAATGCTGCTGCCGAAGGCCACCCAATGGAAAGGCCGGGATCTTCCATATGGGAAGTGGCACATCAAACCTGAGTAACAGTGTGACAGGTGTCAGTGTGCTCAGTGTAGTCGGTTGGTTGTGAGCTCCGGTTGAGAGAAGGAGTGTTTTAAAGTGTGCCGTAAATCATGGATCACCAACAATGCAGTAATATAAATTTCTGTCAAATAAAAACATTTTGGTGTGTCCTCATCCACCTTATTCACCGGATCTGGCACCATGCAACTTCTGGCTCCTCCCTAAAGTCAAAATGACCATGAGAGGTGAACATTTTGAATCGACTCAGGACATCGAGGCAGCCACAGCAGTGCAACTAAAGACACTCACGAAAGAGACTTCCAGAACTGCTTCAGCAAGTGGCAGGAATGATGGAATAATTGTGTTTAAAGTGAGGGGGAGTATTTTGAGGGGCGTTAATAGCAATGTGTTGTTTACTATAATATAAACATTCACTGTATTTTTTGGATCACACCTCATACAGTCTTTGCTATAACAAATGGTCGTGTCTTGAATCGAGGTAGGTATTAAATACAAATTACAAAAGCATTATTTTCTTGAACAGTGGCAGAGAACTATAGATCTTTTGGGGACCTCACGTATTTTGGGTGCTTTAGAAGTCTGGATGGAAGTGACATTTAGAATTGCTACATGAGTCTGAATAATACGCGGAAGGGGTTACGTAAGTATCACAGGACCAGAAAGTGTGAGGCCTCGAGGGCCACGGCACATTCCAGCATGTGAAATAAGGCCACCCATTGGGAAGCTGGTCAATCTGAGGGCAAGGAAGAGAGCAGGTCTAGGTGAGAATGGAGATAGGAGAGTCACGTTTCTCCTGACACCCTGGCTCTAAACTCAGAGATGTCTGCCTTATCTCTGTGAGCTCCTGCTTTGGGGGAACTCTCTACCGTGGTAATAACACTCACCTAAACATCTTAGTGCTTGTCTGCTCGTGTCAGTCCCCAAGTCTGCCTAAGAAAGGACCACACGCGGTGGGAGCTTGAACACGAGGAGGAATTGCCTCGCAGTTCCTGAGGCTGGAGCTACGAGATGGAAGTGTTGGCAGGGTTGGCTTTTTCTGGAGGTTGTGAGGGCCAGTTTGTTCCTTGCCTCTCGCCGAGCTTCTGAGGGTTCGCTGGTGTTCTTAGCTTGTAGATTCATCACCCAAATCTCTACCATCATCTGCCTGTGGTGTTCTACCTGTGGGCGTGTCTCTGCATCCAAATTTCCCCTTTCTGTAAGGACCCTGGTGATACCGAAGCCCTCCCTGCTGACCTCATTTTAACTTGATGATCACATTCGGAGGAACTCAGGTTGAGGACTCCAGTGTATGTTTTTTGAAGGGACAAAAATTCAGCCCATAGCAATGTTAAAACTTAGTTTTCTATGAATATTAAAAATTTCCATTGAATAAGAGAAAGGTGGTGATGAGCTATTTTAATGCAAAGGAGACTGATGCTTTATCCTGGGAAAGACATTTTAACTAGAACAGAACTAATTTTACTCATGTTCCCTCCACCTCTTAACTGAGAGTTAGAAAACCTCCTCCAGGTGGGATAAGAGCCAGTTTTGAACAATTGCCATTTCTTTCTGGTTCAATAAAAGCATTTTTAGTAAGTTCTTCTAAAATAGTAAGCAACCAATACTGAAGAATCTTTTTAAATACTAGAAATAAGCTGTATAATAGGCTTCAAATGTATCAAACTGATTTTTACTACATGTTAGCTAAAGATTATTTTATACTCAAAATATGGAGTGATGTATAGAAGTGATCTAAGGAAAAGTTAAGACAAAATGTTCTCTTTAAATCTAAACTGAAGAAGATCAGTTGTAAAATTTATGACAATTCTTTTCAGGTTTTTTTCTTCTGCCCTTTTCCCTCTTTTGTGTCCTTAGATGGCTAAATTGTGTATCTCCAAGAGATGGGTGGAAGTCCTAATCTCCAGCCCCCCAGAAGGGGATCACATTTGGAATAAGCCATTGCAGGTATCATTAGTGTAGATGAGATCATGATGGAGTAGGGTAGGCTCTTAATCCAATATAACTAGCATCCTCATGTGAAGAGAAGAGGCTCACATCACAGGGAGAAGAGGAGGGCAGAGCTGGGAGTTACGCTTTCCCAAACCTGGGAGGGCCTGGGGCTAGCAGAACCTGGGAGAAACCAGGAGGGCTCTTCCCTTGGAATTTGGAGGGAGCACCACCTATGAAGACCTCGATTTAGGACTCCCACCCCTGAGAATGGTGAGGGAACACATTTCTGGTATTGGAAGCTGCTCTGCCTGTGGTACCTTGTCACAACAGCCTTGCGAAACTAACAGACCCACTACCTAGTTCTTTTTCTCCCGAAGAAAGATCTAATCAGTCCTAGATCCAGACAGAATTTTGTTTCTTCTGTGGAGCCTTGTCGGACTCCACCAGTTCACAGATACCGAATTTCTCTGGCCTCTGTATTCTCACTGTCTTTGAAAACATTCTTGGGCCAAGCTAATTATTTTGTGATATTTTTAGATACTTCTACTGTGGCCTCTATTCCAAACTCTGATTCTTTTGTAGGTTAGATATCTAAGCCCTAGATTTTTTTTTTAATCCAAGGTTAATTCATATTAGATTTGATGCCTGAGGCCACAAATGTCAAGCTAATATTTGGTGATAAAACTTTAATGATAATATTTAAGAAGCTGTTCACACAAGTGCTTTTGATCATGTAAAGCAATGGATTATCTATTACCGTCATTTATAAAGAAAAATAATAAAGCCTAGCAAATATTGACATGGCAGCTACCACGAACACTAAGTGGAATCTATACCTAGTCATCTTTTAAGAATTTTTTTTTCTAGAAAGAGGGAAAGATCTTTTCTTTTTAATATTGAAAGTTTTGATAGTCTCAAGTTCAAGTAACTTGTAGCCTTGACATTTTGAATGTCTGTTTTAGGAAAGAACAGCTGTTAGATATATGGAAAACTCATTCAAAATGGTAAGCTTTGTTTGGCATAGGAGGTTGATTTTCTCACCACTCCTGTGACAAACAGCCTGCTGATTCTGACCTCATTCATCTGGTTCTGATGAACTCAGGTATTCTAAAGAGCTATTCATTGGGGTTCCCTAGAGAAATAGAAATAATCAGCTATGTATAGATACAGTAGACTCTCCATTAACCGGAACCCAAGCAACCAGCACTTAAGCAACCAGATTTTGCCAGTTGGTCGAGTTTGGTTAATGGAGAGCCTACTTACATTTATCTGTCATCTACCAAGCTCCATGGGTGCTGGTTAACTGAGAGCCTACTATACATACGAAGATATCTCTCATGAGAGATAGGCTTGTGCAGTGATAGTTGAGAAGTCCCATGACCAGTCATCTGCAGGCTGGAAGCTCAGAGAATTTGGTGATGTGGTTCCTGTTCAAACCTGAGGGCCTGAGATCCAGGGAAGCCAATGGTTTCTGTCCCTGTCCCAGTCCCCAGGCCAGAAAACCAGGAGTGTTGACATCCAAGGGTAGGAGATGGCAGGCGTGCAGCCTGAACGGAAGGTAAGTTCACTCTGCCTCCACACTTTTGTTCTGTCTGGGCCCTCTGTGGATTGGGTGGTGCTCACTCATTTTGGTGAGGACAGCCTTCTTTAGTCAGACTCCCTGTTGAGATGCTGATCTCTTCCTGAAACAACCGAACAGTGGACACAGCTAGAAATAATGTCTGACCAGCTACCTGGTCTCCCCTTAGCTCAGCCAAGGTGACACTTACAATTAAACATGAAATAAAAGTTGTCAGTGTTTTATAACATGTTTATTTTCTGAGTAAAATACATGTGGCTGAGAAATCCAACTTTAAAGTGCAGTGTGAACAGAGATTTTTCCATGATACGGTAACGTTTGTGTCATGGGGTAGTTCCATTATGCACCTGAACTATACCAGGGTTTTAGCAAATGTATTTTAAATGCACGTGCAGATGGCCGTATGCACATAAGAGCCGTAAAGGGTGGGCGAAAAGAAGAATATACCCATTTTTGGACAAGTAGGAGTAGGTTTAAATGGCTGAGCACGATGTAATTTTTATTTAGGATTTTTAATTCATTTTTATGTACCGCAGTGATTTTTGTTGCCAAAACATTGTCACATCAGTAGAGGCTGGAAACACTGTTGGGTGTCTTTATAATCTAAAGGAAGCTGTTAAAATCTAGACTGTGGAGGATTACAAATGCTCCTGATTTTGAAGCCCGATTCTCTCTCTGGTGAGCATTAATTTATCTCAAACTGTTCAGCTACAGAGCCTAGTGGATGGGTGAGAGAGAAGTCAGCCCTGGAAGAAATAGGGCACTCCTCAGAATAGCCAGCCGGGATTCGTTTTGGTTGTAGATGGCGGAAATCCAACTGCAAAGCCCTTACTCGGAGAGCAGACTTTGTCACAGAGCACTAGCTGTTCTCAGTGAGGACAGGGAATGGGGGTTTGAAAGGCATCAGGCGTTGCCCATTATCGGCATCTTCACCCTGGATTCTTTCGCAGGCTTTCTGCAACAGCCTGCCTCCTCCATGACTGTAGTGGCTCTCAGGCTAGAGCACTTTCAGTTGTGCTTATGCAAGGGGCATTGCACACGCTCCAGTGCTCACACTTAAAGCATCATAGCAGGATACCCTCATGAGTATGATTTTGCTTAGGAGTCCAGAAATGCCATTCAAATCCTTGGGCACAGGGATTGGTCATTTCCTTTGCAACAACGTGGTTGGGGTCCGGGAGGAGCAGTCCCCCAAACAGAGGGCACTAAGCTATTTCTGGATGTTCAGTAATTAAGCACATTCATTAGTCTGAGACTGTTAGCTAGAAACTGGTTATTACTTAATGAATGAAAACAAACTTTGTAAAATTCCTAGCAGCATAAAATGATAAAAAAATAAAAAGATTTCTGTGTGTGGGGGGGGGAGAGAAAGAGAGAGATGGATCAATTTTATGTCTTACTAGTTCTGAAAAGAATTATTTTTATTTCTTTTAGTTTGTTTTTAGAAAATTCAGTAGCTAATGGTTTAGGCATTTATGTGAGACAAGTGTTAGAGGTCTCCTATAATAAAAATATTTAAATAACCATCAGATGATGAATATGTAAATGATGGGCGAGTCCACCAAGAACAAGAGGGTTCTGAGTTGAACCCTTGATGGAAGTTTTCTTTCCAATTTCTCTTTATACGTTTCCCAGGCTTTTCTGTGCTGGGCCGAAGTCAGTCAACGACATCGTGGGGTTGTTAGCCCTCCTCCCACCCCCGGGTGGGCAGCTGCGCGGGGACAATCCTGGGCACGCTCGTCGGAGCCCCAGGAGGTCACCGGGAGCTCTCCATCTTCCTCATCTTCCTCACAGCTCCTCTCCCATTTCTAATGCGGCAGCGAAACCACAAGTCTTTCTCGGGGGCATTTGAGATCTTGTTTCCCAGCAATATCAGCAGTTTGGGCTCAGATCAATTCTTTTTTTCTTTTTATTGTTAAATGTATTGGGGTGACACTGCTTAGTAAACATTACATAGGTTCCAGGTGTTCAGTTCTGCAGTGCAACACACGTCTGTGTGTTGTGTTAGATGTTGTTGAGGGTGGTTGTGCTTATGTCAGAGGTGTGTTAGCTTAGATGCAGGAAAACAAAGGGCACGCCTGCTCAAGGCAAAGATAAACCTTTTCCTAAGAAGTTACATACCTGGGGGTGAGCACCCACTGTGACCTGCCCAGTTAGGAATTTACAATCTGATCTCCCTGAGAGGTTACTATCCTAGAACTTTTTGGTCCTCGCCTCTGTTGTTTACATTTAAAATCCTTAAAATTCTTTATGACTTTTAAAATCCTCCTTTCATGTCTGAGAAAAAAAAAGTGACAGGTAAGGGGGTTGGGGAGGAGTCGGGGGAACTCAGATACACAGTGACAGAAGGAGAGCTGACTGGGTGGTGAGCACACAATGCAACACACAGACGATGCACTGCAGAATTGTACACCTGGAACCTATGTGATTTTTACTAACCAAGATGTCACTCCAATAAATGTAAGAAAAAAAACTGATAGTAAAAACAAAAAAAGAAAAAGAGAAGAAGCAGCTCCCAGTCCACCCGCACAAGAGAACTAAAGAGAGGGCTGTGGGAGCCACTGCGATGGAGACGCCGGCTGGAGACGCCACCTCGGCACCACGTAGCAGACAGCACACGCTTGGTGGTGGTCTCTGAGCACACAGCTGAATAAAGGGTTCACGTCACTTCCCCAAGTGGCTTTATTTTTATTCCTGAAGAGATAGTTTTGAGCACTGTGATTCTTTATAAACTGTGTGTATGTGTGGATATTTTTATGAAGAGTGAATATCATTTCTATTTTTAGTAAGTGAAGCATTTGAGATTTTAAGAATCTTCTAATTGGCAAGTGTGAGAGTAATAAAAAATTTGGACCCTCTTGAGCAAGGAAAATGAAAGCGTATATGTCTCCTGAAAGAGATGCGATCACATTTTAAAAACTACATGTCGTTCTGGTTTGCGAATATATCAAGAGGCTTGATCAAATGATCGTTTCTTGGCAGTATTTAACAAAGAATAAGATGGTTTTTATCTTAATTAATTAGGTGCCTCCGGGAGAAGCCTTATGTAGACTTTTTTTTTTAAGGATTTTGCTTTAAAAATCATCAAAAATGGTATAATACCCTTTACTTCAAGTGTGTGCATATTTCTTTGGGATTTTTCTTAGTCTCGTACAAGAGGCACGAATGGGAAGCACCGTACAGAGCGAAGGAGAAAGGCAGAGCAGGAAGCTCGCGGGACACTCATTCTGAAAAGACTGAAGCCGCAGAGACAACGGGGATTAAGTGTCTGTGGCTTCGAGCCCTGGGTTCTGGTGTAGTTTTGTGTAATAGTATCGCTATTTAGGATGCCTGATTTCTTCAAACGGACCTGTAGAGATGTGGGGGCAATCTTAGCACAAGAAGGTAAGTATGCATGCATTCGTCAGTGCGTACTGGCTCCGGGTGCCTGAGGAGGTGGTCCGGTTGGTGGGATGTTAGGGTTTGGGGGCAATAGGGGCGGAGATGGGGCAGAGGGCGACTTCCCCGGCCTGGGGTCCAGCGCCGCAGAGTTCATGCTGCCGGTGTGACCAGTCTTGCCGCTAGTTGTTCTCACATTTCAGTTTTTACGTCCACAAAAAGGCCATCACGAATGACAATACAATATAGTTTTGTGGGCAGACCACTCGCTACTGAAAAAAAAGAGTTTATACTTTAGAATGAATGGAATATGCCTATAAAATAGAATACATAATTATAAGGGAAATTCTAAAAACAGGGGCATTGGGATGGTGATTTAAAACCCTGTGTATTCCGTGCTAGCCTTTTTTTTAAATTTATTTATTGTGGTGAAAGAGAAACACCCCAAGTTTACTATCATCCATTTTCAGTTGTACAGTTCAGTACTGGTAGATGCAGTCACGTTGCTGTGCAGCTGGACTGCTTCGCTGGGGAGTTGAGAACGTACTGCACTTCTGGGGAGTTAGAGCTCTTTCTAAAATCTAGGAGGAGCCTAAGAAAATGCAGCAGGACTTTTCTCCGGGATGTGATCCCAAGTATGGCACGACTGTTGGGGATTTTTGGAGCTCAGCCCCTCCCTCCATTGCCGTGGGTATTAGGTGCTTGCTGTTAAGGGGCACGCGCCGGGGAAGTTTGACCAGGGGTGTGCGCGGCCGGGTGGGTACTAAGTGAAGGGCCAGGACGGGGGAGTGTTCGGGTCGGCTGGAGCAGTTCATAAAGCAGCGTCCCTGGTTTTCGTGGCTTGCTCTGCTCTGTTCCTCAGGGATAGGCAGTGTATAATGCTAATTTACGGTAGCTGTCTGGAAAAGAGGTCCAGCTCTCAGTGCCTCGGTTTTTCGTGTCACATGGCTGGAGACTTTCCAGACAGCCCTTCTAGATAACTCTATTTTTGACAAAACACACAAGGGTTCATAATGAAGTGGATAAATTGATGTAGGTCAATTTTTATTTATCCAGCTAACAGTTTTATGATCGTAGTACCCTCATTGCCAACAGATTTAACTCCTATCAGAAGAGTAGCCTTTATTTTATCCTTATCTCCAAAAGGATAAAATAAAATAAAATAAAAAAAGAAAGGAAGATAGAGTTATGTGTGTATTATTGCAGTCAGGACTTGAGATGTGGCTATCAGTGCAAAAGCAAGCTCGTCACTAGAGAGGCCCACGAGAGGTCAGAAGTCAACTACCTTCGCGTCACTTGTGCTTAACGGCGTCTTCCTTTGGATAGTTTTGAAGCCGGAGAAGCTTCTGGCATCGGAGAATTCCCGTCTGCTGTCCATACCAGAAATTGCTACTGAAAGAAAAGAAAAATCTTTTATCTCCTCTTGAGAAAAAGCAGAGAAGCCAGAAGAAAAACTTTAAACTAAGTTTTATTGAGATGAATGTAATCACAGTAAAATTTACTAACTTAAGTGTACAGGTTTCTGAGTGGTGACGAAAGTGTTGAGTCGTGGGACCACCACCACAGTCAGGGTCTTCCGTCGCCCCCAGAAGATCGATCTGCAGCCTTCCCCGCTGCTGTCTTCTGGCACACGCTGACCTTTCGGTCACTAGTGTGGCCTCACCTAGAATCTGAAACACGTGAAATCGCTTCAGTTCACAGTCCTTTGCGTCTAGCTTTTCATGTAGCAGAATGCCTTCAAGATCGATCCCTGTCGTGTGTGTATTAATGGTTTGTTCCATTTTATTTTTGCCTCATATTAAGTTGTATAGACATACTATAGTTTGTTTGTTCATTCAGAATTCACCAGTCAGTGGACATTGGGGTTGTTCTCAGTGTTTGTTTACTATAAATAAAGCTATCATGGAAAACTAAACACAAGTCTTTATATGGACGTACCTCTTTATTTGTCACGTAATCTAAGAGCCAGATGTATGAGTCATAAAATCAATGCACAACCCCCCCACACACACACATGAAAATGCCAAACTGTTTTCAAAAGGGGCTGTACCATTTCACATTGCCCGAAGGAATGGATGAGAGCTCCAATTGCTATGGATAGTCAACAACACTTATGATGATCAGCCCCATTAATTATAGCTGTTACAGTGTGTGTACATTGTAATCTCATTGTGGTTTAATTTGCATTTTCCTAATGACTAATTATTTTTATGTGCTTGTTTTCCATCCATCCATCATCTTTGGTAAAGTGTCTACTCAAATGTTCTACTGAATTTTTTATTGGAATTCATGTCCTCTTAAAACTTAACTGAGTTTTAAAATATTTTTATATATCCTGAACATTATCATACATGTTTTGCAAATACTTTCTCCTAGTCTGTGACTTGCTCTGTCATTTTCTCTCTCTCTCATCTCTATCTCTACATAATAAAGATGGGGCCATACTGGTATCTCTGACTTTAATACAGTGCCACTGAATTCATCTCAACTTTCACTTCTGCTTATTTGTCACTTTTTAAAAATAATTTTAAAATTATATTTGGCATACAATATATTAGTTTCAGGTGTACAACATAATGATTAGACATTTATGTAACAAATGATAAATCTAGTGTGCATCTGACACCATAGTTATTACCCTATTATTGACTATATTTCCTGTACCGTACTTTATATCCCCACGACCTTTTTGTAACTGCCAATTTGTACCTCTTAATCCCTTCTTAATGTTCACCCACCACAGCCCAGGCTCAGTGAGGATGCCAGTGACTTGACAGGAACTTCCAGTGCAATTACTAATGCCTTCGTGGGCCCAGACCACCATTGTCCTGGACTGGGGGCCCTGTTGTGCCTACTTGCACTGCCAGAGCTGCTAAAAAACAATACAGACCTACTTGGGGGCATTCCTGAGAAGTTGAAGGAAACATTGCCCCCAGCCCCAATGTCCTCAGAATTTTCAACTCACCTCACAACACAGACATTGCCCCAAATCGAGGTGTGAAGAGGGTGTGTCCCTCAGTCTGGCTAATTCATAAAATTTTCTGAGTCCCCTCGTTGTCCCAGGAAGGAGTTATGCTGCATTGGAAGACACAAAACTCTTATTTTGTCTTTAGTTTCAAGAGCGGTTTTTGCTGACCATAGAATTCTAGTTGATGTGGTTTTTTTTCTCTTCAGCATTTTAAAGATGAAGCTGCATCTATGGTTCATGAAAGGTCAGTTGTCATTCTTATATCTGTTTCTACATCGTGTGTGCAGTTTTTCCTCTGGTACTTTTTAAGACGCTATTTAACACTGGTTTTTAGCAGTTTTTTTTTTTATGATTTTTTGTGGTTTTCTTTATTTTTATATGGCCTAAGTTTCTTTGAGAACCTTGAATCTGAAATCTTAGATCTGTGAGTTCATAGTTTTCATCAAATTTGGAACATTTTGGATATTTTTATTTTAATTTTTTTCTGCTGTCTTCTTTCTAGAACTCCAAAACATATATGTTAAACTGCTTAGATTAATATACTATCTTTTTTTTAGCCCTTTTATAATAAATTCTTTTTCATTTTGAAAACTTTCTATTTCTTTAATTAATCCTTTGTTCTGTCTTGTTTTCGGTACATGTATTTCCCTTCTGACTGTTTGGGGAGGTCTTATTACTTAGTTATTTTCATAATTATATTTATTATTTTATGTCATATCAACTTTCATGTAATGCTACATACTGTTTGGTGTGAATGATAAGGACACAAAGAATGAATAATTTTCTTTTCCTTCTTCCCCTCCTGCCTTGAGGTTTGGTTGGTTCTATCGTTTTTTGTATTTCTTTTAGCACAATATTTACGTGTGTCTTCACATTAGAACGTCAAGGGTGGAGGGTGGAGGGGAGGACCTTTTGAAACATAGTGACTTCTGGATCTCACCCCCCGGAGATTCTTATAGTCTGGGTTGGAGTTTGTGGATTATTGTTTATAAAATTCCTGGTGATGCTAATGTGTAGCTAATGTTGAGAAACCTCAGTCAGTGGATAATTTTTAGAGCTTTAAGCAAAATGCATCCTCACCTGCCTCTGTTCTTGGACATAGCTCTGCTGAAAGTAGAAAATCCGTCTAGTGCACAATGAAGTCGTGACAGCTGTGGCACTTTATTTGTGCCTGTGTGTGTGTGTGTGTGTCAACTGTTTTTTTCTAGTATTGTTTAGCCATTAATGCTTTTCAGATGACACAAGTTGGCAGGTCCAGGGCATTGTGCTACTGTTTCTTCACCTTGCCATCCTGCAGTCTGCTTTTTGCAGTAGTTTGTGTTTTTCTCTCTCCAGAGACCTCCAGCCAGCCCATCTCTCAGTAGTATACTGAACAAGTTCCAAGGAGGTGATCACATTAAGTTTCTGCGGCACAATCTTGGACTTTGAAGTGCAAAATCCTTGGTTTTGCCCCAGTTTTGGAGGGCTTTGGGTCTGTGTGCCCTGAAGGACCTGTGATTCTGTGTTCACCTCTCTCAGCAGGTACCCTCAGTTGCCCTTTTCACAAAGGGTATGCGTAGGGGTGTCAGTATTTGCTAGCTCACTGAAAGCATTTTTCTTTGTTTCTTATTACCTTTATTCCAGTTGGCTTCATAGCAGGGCGAGCAAGAAAAGAGATCTCAGTCATCTGAAAGTATTTAATAACTATGCAAAGTGACTTTGAGGCACCTCCCACTATGTGATATATTCATGGTATCGTCTTCCTCTCCCTTTGATAATTGCAGAGTGATCAGTAGCTGCTTCTTGATTGATGGCTGATAGATATGTCAGGGTTAATGTATGGGATATGAACACATTCATATCCCATAGACTTCTAATTTTATTTTTACACTAATGCTCCGCATCCCTCTATTTAGGAAATCATGAAAAGGAAGGCTGTTAATAGGTTTTGCTTGTTTAGTCTAATTCAGCAATGTTATTTCGTAAGAGGGATTTCCCCTTAAATCTCCTTTGTGAGTATCAACTTTCTGCATATATAATAAGATATTATACATAGTAATGCACATTTTCATAAAATAACATTTACTCTCTGTAGAGTATCATTTATTTAAACATCTTTATGAAAGTACAACATTTCATATATGAGTGTTTATATTTATAGAAAAAGTCATGGAAGTTAGAATAATATGATATATTAATCAAAGTTGCTAGCAAGTGTTGATCATTTAATATATACCAACGAATATGTTTATTTTCTTTTATTAGACCCTTCCAACGATTAACATAGATGTGTTCTTTCACCCAGAAAAATAGTATAAGTCTTGTCCTGGAGAGGATATTAGATTAAATGTAAAACATGGATTGTAAGCAAGAGGATGGAATGAGATGTGTTAGATTTGAAGTGTATCATTCTGGTTGCTAAATGATATCAGACGAGGTAAGAAGAAACAGACCACAGAGAAGTTTATCCAGGATGGAGAGATTTTTTTTCCTAAGCACAATTATAATTTTTTTTAAGAGGGTGGTGAGGAATTGCTCAATATAAAACAATTCTAAGAAGAGTGTTCTTGCTAATGTGTAGGTAATACTTCTTGAGGGAGATGGGACTAGAACAGGAGAAATGAGTCATGATGCTGTCGCCACATCACGATGACGGTGGACCATGCTGGAATTAAGGCAGACAAACAGAAAGTAATCACATGTATACAGTGAGCAAAGAAGATGGACATGGAAAGGCTTCTTGACCAGATAACTGAAACAATTTGGTGAGGAAAGGTGTTGTGTTTACTGCTGTGTCAGAGATTGAGATTTGGAGAGATGGGAATAGCATTTTCTAAGACAGGTAAAACACATGTGACTGTGTGACTTCCGGGAGGAGATGCTAAGTAATAAGTGTGACTTGCCGAGTTGGCAGCTCTGAAGTCTGAACTTGGCTAGAGGTAATGATTTTGGACTATCAGATGGAATGGGAGTCTAGCAGGACTGAGCAAGATGTCGGGTGCAATCCACCAGTGGACCGTCTGGCAATTTGGGGGTGACTGTCTGAATAATAAATAGCTAGAGGACTGTGACATTTGGAGACAATTAGAAGTGGCCCTTGCCCTGAAAAAGTGACTTTGAAGTACCTCCCAGTATAGACAGAGAAGAAAGGATAGTTCTGACTTGATCCTGAATAACATAATTATGTTGTTATAACCTTTATTTACATTGTAGAAAATTATTTTCTCGCACTGTGCATCTTGATGTTTTTTCCACAAATCACCATTATCCTGCTGTCTGATTTTTTGAAAATTAGATTCTGCTGTAGCCATTCCAGAACTAGCTAGAATAACACTTCAGTTCCCAGTTTAAAATAAAAAGTACAAACGTATGTGCCTCTGGAGTTAGGATGTGGGGTTGGATTAGTGATACGTGACAGAGACTTTCAAAGGGCCACTCCTGATAAGTGCTCTGGTTCTTAGAGTTAAATATAAACAGATGCTCTTAAGACCAACTCCCCTCAAACTTAACCTTCTTCTTTTTAATAACATTATTCATCATGTGGCAAGGGAAGCTACATTCTGTTTTTGGTATTAGCAAAAATATTTCATGCTATCCTTGTAAGCAAAATTGAGACATATGAGCTGAATATTAGTATGATCTGGTGCCTTTCTAACTAGTGGAACAAACATGTCAGGAATGTGTCTAATTATCTACTAGTATCAACAAGGAAGGAGCATTTTAGTAGAAATGCCCTTGAACTCTGTTAGGAATTTCATTGACTGTTTACTCTTTTACTAAAAGATACAAATAAATCTGAAAAGTATCATTTGAACTCAATAGTAATTTAATTATAGCCAGGAAAACTGTGAACTACCTAAACATTTTTGCCCAGTAAATAACTCAGAGCTGTGCATGTATCTGTGTGTGTATGCAGCTTTGAATGTGAGTTCATTTTCACCTTCGGGTGATACCCAGGAGCAACACAGGATGTTCCGCTTCTCCAAAGTACAAGCCTCTCAACTTCGAAACTGGCAATGAGAGATGAGGGTTAAAACAAAATAAAAATGCTTTAAACTATGGATCAGAAACTTAACACACAGTTAATAATTACGAGCAATGTGTGGGCCAGTTAATAAAAAAGGTAGAATGGGTATTATTCATTAATTCTATTTGTGATAATTCTTTATTTTATATGTTTAACTGGCTTTCTCAAGTCTGTTGTGCTGACCATGTGTGTCATCCATACAAGTGAAGGAAGGGGAAGGACATATTACTTAGATAACAGAAATAAACATTCCCCTAAGGGGCTTTCCACCTCACTTGGGACGTCTAAATAGAAAGACTTCATTAAAGCAAGACTAGACTGTCTTCCAGGTGGACCAAAAGCAGAAAGGACAGAAGAGACCGTTGTTGGCATTTTTTGATTGGATACAAGGTATTTTTTTTACCTTGTTGGATGCTGGATGCTTTGAATTCCTAAAAACATTCTTGAGCTTGTTGTGGGAGGCAGCTGAGTTATTTTTGAACAGATGATCATTTTGCATCTTGCTTTTAATCTTTGTTGGCATTTGGTTTTGGGCTACTTTTGTCTCCCTGCTCACAGGAACACTCGGCACTCTCCCTAAGCCCCAAGTTTTCACACAGTGGCGACTCATCTGGGCACTCTCTCCAGGCTTCAGAGAGTTTAATCGACATGCCTTTTCCTTGTTTATTATAATAAAATTAAACTTTTAATTTTAAAATAATTATAGATTCATACACAGTTGGCAAAAATAACACAAAGAGAGCCATGCATCATACCTTGCCCAGGCTTGCCAAACATCCCAATGATGATGATTGGCAGAACTACAGTTCAGTATCTCACAGCAGGGTATTGATACAGATATAGTCAAGGTCCATCACATGCCTCTCACCACGAAGATCCCTCCAATCACACCCAAGTTTCCCCGTGCCTCTTCAGCCCTCCCCATACTTAAACTCCGGACACCTTCATCAGCTCACCATTTCTAAAAGAATTTCATTTAAAGAATGCTGTACAAATGGAATCATGTAATATGTAACCTTTTATGATTGCCTTCTTTCATTCCACGTAATCCTCTGGAATTCATCCAGGTCGTTGCTGAATGAATAGTTCATTCCTCTTGGTTGCTGAATAGTATTCCACGGTATGGATGAACAAGAGCTATTTTGGTTTTAATCATTCACCCACCTGCCGATGGACATTTGGGTTGATTATTCCCATTTTGGACTGTGACTAATAAAGCTGCTGTGAATGGGTTGTGTATGGGTTTTCATGTGAACATACATTCTCACTGCTTGGGGATATATGCCCAGGAACACAATTGTTGGTTCATACGTTAGCTACCCATTAAGAAATGGGCAAATTTTTTTTCAGAACCGGTGTGCTGTTTTAAATTCCCACCACAGTGTATGAATGATTCAGTAGAAACTGGGAGAGTAGACATCACACTCTGACCAGTATTTGATGGTGTCAGTATTTTTAAATTTTTGCCTTCTGTTAGGTGTGTGATGATAGCTCATTGTGATTTTAATTTAAGTTTCCCGGATGATGTCGACATCATTTTATGTGCTAACTTGCCCTCTGTGAATGCTCCATGATGCAGTGTCTCTGCAAGTCTTTTGCACATGTTGGTAGTTGTACTTTTGAATTTTGAGGGTCTTTTTCTCTGTTTTAGATACTAGTCCTCTGTCAAATACGTAATGCAGTTCTCCAATATTTTCTTCCAGTCTGTAGCTTGTCTTTTCATTCTTAGAGTTCCAGAACAGAAGTTTTTAAATTTTTTGACATCTAATTTATCCCATTTTTTTATTTATGGATTATATTTGTGGTGTTAAGAATTTTGCCTGAATCTGTTATAGAACCCAAATGTTTTTTCTGCTTTCTTTTTCTATGAGCTTTATACTCTTACACATTATGTTTACATTCGGGATCCATTCTGAATTAACTGTTGTATGTGGTGGGACATTTAGGTCACAGTCCATTTTTGACCTGTGGATTTCCAAATGCTCTGTTACTGCAAAGGCTGTCTTTCCTCCACTGAATTTCATTTAAAGGTTAGAATGATGTTCAAAGAGTTGTTAAGAGATTTCAGAAATTACTTCCTTTTTTATGTTAAAAGAAGACAAGGTTTACCTGATAAATGGTGAAATGATATATAAATTAGAAAGAAAAAAGGAATAAATAAAACAAAATTGACCATGGGACCAAGAAGAAAGAAAACAGAAGAAATCTTTAAAAACAGAGAGAAAGAAACAAAACCTCTCTCAAAATCAGTCTCTAAAAGAATTTTGAAAAGATATTTTATTTGTAACATAAGAGTAAGATAGAAAATAGAGAATAAGAAACAATTTCTGAACTTAAAAATAATTACTACATATCTTTTTAAAAAGATATTAATAGGATAAACAGATCAAGTTAAGGAAATTCTGATAAATTAAAAACCAAAGTACCAAAAAAGTGAGAGAAAAGATAAAATTCAGAGAAATACAGCCTTGGAGTCTCAACATATATCAGCAGAAACTCCATAAAGAGAACAGAGAAAATGAAGAGCCATAAATTATCATACTTAATACTAAATAATCTTCCTAGTGCTAATGGATATTAACAACCAGTTTAAGTGTTCTTGACTTACAGCACAATAATAAGTGAAAAATTAATCAGTCCTAAGCAAAACACTATGGACGTTAAGAACATCAGTGGTGAAGAGGAATGTGGATTGCTAAGTGTGGGATGCAGTGCCTGGAGACGTAAGGGATCAGCTGATTTCGGTAAATAGAGCATGTGGTCCAAAGTAGTGGCTTGATCACACAACAGGAGTGTCGTGCTCAGTTACACGTACTGTAGTTTAATAGGGAAGTCGATAAACTGGAAGGACCCAAAAACAAGACAGAAATTTCCTGGGTAGAAAGAATGGTTAGTCTGAAAAAGGGAGAAAGACTTGGGTGTGGTGTGTGTACGATTCTCTCTCTCTCCCCCCATCTCTCCATTTACATTATATCATCTAAGAAACATTCTGAACTCAGTATTGTTTCATAGACAGTGAATATGAATGAAATTTAGAAATATAAAAAACTTGCCCCAAAAAAGGAGTAATGCAAGTGGAACATCAAAGAAACAACTATATGAGTATTGTGTTTGGGTGTTTGTGTGTGTTGTTTTTGGTAGTTCCCTGGCTGGGAATCGAACCCAGGCCGCAGTGTTGAGAGCACCGAAGCCCAGCCACTACACCACCAGGGAACTCCCTGAGTATTCTGTTTTTTGAAATGATAAAAGTAAAATCCAGTTTCAACAAGCATTACATCATTTAGTTACAATCACATTTCATTTTACCTGTAATGAACTCATCGTCAGAAATCAGATTCACAGCTATGACACCTGCTGATGAGATGTAGCTCAGACTACAGTGCTCCATTGGAATGGATTAAAAGAAAAGTTGCTTGGATTTGAAGAAGAAAAGCAGTACCCATACGTCACCTTTATCCACTGTGCTCCAGAAGTATTAGAGGATCATTTTATTTTGCTAGGCTATTTGTGAGTTTATTTATTTTTTTAAGTGGGTTGACAGATGGTGGAATTTTGGAGTGAGGAGTAAGATCGAAGGTAATGGCATTTTTATTGAAAGTCAAAGAAGTCAATTCTGGAGTTCAGTGTACTTCTGCTCTTTGCCATGCCAAAAATTCAAAACATCACATCATCCTATGCCACCAAAACACCATTTATAGAGAAAAATGTCACGCCAAGATTGACATCACAATCGTATTGTGCAGGATTTTGCTTTGAGTGGATTTTATCACCTGATCCAGAACCCTGTTATAATAGGGGTCCATGTGTAAGTAATATGAATGACAGTCAAGGGGGAAAGACTTCACTTGTACTGAAATATATTTGTTGTCTTCCAGTTGATTAAATATTCAGGACAACAATTTTCAATTTTGTAACTTGTTTCATATGGTCATAATCCCAGTTATGCCATCAACAGATTGTGACCTTGAGCAAGTATCTGTATTCAGTTACTCAAATTGCCTTTTTAAATAAAGCGTGTTTCAGTATTTTCCATTTTCATGGGAGGCTCCTGCACAGGTATCGTTTGAGATGTGTGTGTATTGCAGTGATGGGTATCGTGATCCCAGCAGAATTCGTAAGCCTTTCATAGACATTCTTATCCTTGAATGAAGAGTTTTCCATAACTATCAGTTACAGTTATTGTTAGTAACCTTGAAGGTTTTTTTTTCATATTTGAGTGTAATATGGGTCCAAAAATCTATATTTCCTCATGATTATTTTCAAATATCATTACATCTTCATACACAGATCCATATACTCTGTGTATCTTCACAGTGTTCATCAATCTAGCTCTAACTGAGGGTCACAACCCAGTGCTTTTAGAGCCAGTGAATTCTACTAAGAAAATACAATTAATTGCCCCTCCTTTTTATCACATAGATACTTTACACACCCCCAAAATACATATGTATATACATTAAATTATAGTGTGAAATATATATGTATTTAAACCCTCGATAAATTACTGTTATATTTTTGTACAGTGTGTTCATAGATATTTATCCTAATATTTGCCTTTTCTGATAGTCTATTCTTTTCTGAATTTCTATTTTTCTCTCATATCATTTTCCTTTTCCCTAAATAACTCATTTTCATATTTTCTTTAATATTGGGTGGTTTTTAGGGGCTGGGGGAGAAATGGGGAGTTCATAATAATGAACATAAGGTTTCAGTTAAGATGAGTAAGTTCTAGAGATCTGCTGAGAACATTGTGCCTATAGGCAACAATAATGTATTGTACACTTAAAAAATGTGCTAATATTGATTTATTGGCCACAGATTATTTTATTTACTTTCTTTACTTGAAATATATTTTATTCACTTTTGAAGGGAATTTTCACTACATTTAGAAGTCTAGGTTGGCAATAGCTTATGTTCAGCATTTTAAAGATACTATTTTATCAGCTGCTAGTTGAATTGCCAGCCTTTGAAGAAAGCATCTGATTTTCCTGCCTATGACTGCTTTTACGATGTTTTTCTATTTGCCCTTGCTTTTCAGCAATTTTACTGTAATGTTTTAGGTTTGTTTGTCATCTTATTTATTCACTTGGACTTTGTTGGATGTCTTTAATCTGAAGCTTGACGCCTTCTGTCTATTTTGGAAAGTTCTTGACCATTAATTTGTAAAATATTTCTTCTGCTTTCTCTCTCTTCTCCAGTCTGGGACTATAGTTACACTATTTTGAGTATTTCAGTGACTTTTTTATGTTTCTCTTCAAAGGTGATCTACACCGTCATCTGCCCCATGCTCAGAGGAGCCAATCACAAGAAACCCAATTAAAGTCGGAGCTGACTCATGTCTAGTCTTCCTGCCTCCCTTTTCCCCTCCCTCTCCTCCTCCTCCTTTCTCATTTATTCCCTCTCTCTCCCATTTTTCATTGTTTCTCTCTTCTTGGATTTACTCTCACTCCTGTCTTGTGCCCCTCCATTAGTTGCAAATGTGCATCCTGGAATTTGCTTAGAGTCTCTCCTATTTGGTGATTTCTGGGTCTTAATTTTTGTGTTCCTGATACTGTGAGCTATCCGAAATCTCTCTTCTGTGTTGCTCTTTCTTGGGGAACTAGTTTATCAATTTCTGGATACCTTGGCACTCCCAAACTCAGTATTTGTCTCTGAATTTCTCAGATTCCTTTGATTTCTGCTGGATTTTCCCTTTTAGCAGAGGTCCTTATAGCACTTGTCCACCTTTCGCCTCATTCCCAAACTTGGTGAGCATCCCAAGGGCATAGTGGCATGCAGAAACACGGACTCACTTTGATGTGCTGTCCTGGCTTCTTAGGTCTGGCCCCTCAATTCCTGGCTGCATTAGCAGCTATCCAGTGCCTTCACACAAAGGCTGATTGTAATGGGTATTTAACACTGAGCCATGAACAAGAGAAGGACCAGCAAAAGTAGAGCAGCCTCCTGTGCAGCCAATACAGAATGTAGGGTGAATATGTGTAGCTTGTCTGTAGAAAAATACTGTATTGCACTGACAGGAACTTGATATGAAAGAGAGGGGATGTTACATATCTGCAAAGAGGGGAGGCAGAACTAGGGACTTTTGTGTCAGGTGGAAGTACCAACATTCCCCCTAAGCCTTCTCCAGCTGGTTGTATAGAAATGTTAGCAACCTAGCATCTCCTCTGGGTATCTGTCCACTCCTCTCTGGAGTCCATAATACTCTCCCCCTCTCACCCCCTGCCCTCGCCCTTGCTCTCCCAGCTCTGTGCTCCAGGTGTCTGAGTCAGTGCACCAAATTAGTGCAAAAACCCAAAATATAAAAAACAGAAAAAGGAAAAAAATAGCATTACAGGAAAGTAGTTTATGATTTTCCATTGCATTTCGGCCACAAGTATTACACCTCAAAAACTTGGGTCCTGTTTTTTGCTTGACTATTTATTTCACTTGAAAATCCTCTGACTCTTTGTGAAAGTGTAAATGGGCCATTTATCTACACATGTGAGGTAGCTGAGGCAATACCTGAATGGTCTTCCTAGTAGATAATGTTATCACGGACACAGGAACTCTACCTGTACTGTCTGCTTCGGTTCAGTTAACAAATCCATTGTGTTTTTCCCTGGCAGGAATTTTCAACTTTTCTCATTTTAGTGGTAAAAGTTTAGCTGGTCTGTGTTGTAACTGTCTAAAGTTAATAATACTGGCTTCCACTGAAACAATAACATATAAACGATGCCCAGCATTCACAAAATGAGTAATGGAGAAATGATATTACAGTTTTAGCTTGTAGACCCCTTAGTTCTTCAGAAACTATCCCAAACCCGCATCATGTCTCTCAGTGTTGAGTGCCCTGCCCCACCTGCAGTAGGTGAAGGAGCTGTACGCTCACGCATAGTAAAATGCCGCCTAGAGGGCTGAAGCTGCGGTGCTAGCAGGCAGAGCACGAGCTGGCCAGCTTCTGCATTGCGTCACGTCAGAGTGGTCTCTACAGACGTCTCTCCCAAACAGGAACGGGGCTTTCAGTTGCATGACTTGATTTCCACTTATTTTTGTTCAGATTGCCTAGTTTCAGGAATATTGTATTTCAGAAGATATGTTTAAAAAGTGCCTCCTGGCAGCATTCACAAGCGGCTGAGTGTCCTATAATCTCCTAAAAAATACATAACTACATTTGATTTCATGGGAATTCTCTCATGTTCTGTGGGGTATAGAAGACTAGCAAGGGGAGTGGTCTAAGGCATGAGTGCCACATTCAATTGTGGTAAATTATATTTTAAAATATTTACTTGAAAATACTAAGTAAAAATCTATGTGTGGTTTGAAGCTTAAAAGTAATTATCCTAATTTAGGAAATATTTCTTAATGAAGCTATATTAAATAAAGAATAAATGTACTTCTCTACCAAGTTATCACACCCAAAGAAAATTAAAGCTAATATTTGAATATTTTTTATTTTGATTTGTGCTAACTTATTGAAATAAATAACTTTGTTTTGTATAGACATTGTATATTTATTTTAATATTGCTGTCATACTGTAACTGACATTTTCATTGTGTGGTTTTACTCAACATGATGGCATTTGCACTTCTCTGTGCCGTTAAAGCTGTACTTGTTAATGCTGTCTTACAGGTACATACTTTCCATCATAATTACTTACTGTCAATTATGTAATCATTTTTCTTTTATTAGACATTTAATTTTTGATATTTATTACATAATAAGTATCTTTGTGTATTTAGCTTTTTTGTATATCTCTTGTCCTTTAATTATAAACTTCTAGACATGAAATTGGTTAAAAAAGTTTATGGATATTTTCCTGAAGTTTGTGCCAATTTAATCAACAGCAGGCAGTATGTAAAAGGACATACCTCTTATCATCCTTGATTTAGCAGCTTTCAACCCTAGTATTCAGAAATACATCATTCAGTAAATACAGAAAGTCTTTTGTGGCATGTATCAACCTCATTTAGAAGAGGCACTGTTGATTGACTTCATACGAAGAAGGATGTGTCCAGCAGTCTGTGCTCTTAAGTTATCTGGCTGTGAACATTGGGTAAGGCTGTGGGCTTTAGGGATATCTGGTGCTTCACAGTCTGAACTTCACTGTCCACAGCAGATGCAGGACACCCCAGACTTCAGGACAGAACGCACCCGCTTTGTTCAGTATCTAGCACGTTCTTACCTCACAGGCCTGGAAATCTTGACCGCACTCTATATTTCCCATGGCCCACCTAGGACTCCCCTAAATAAGCCTGCTTTTCTGTGGGATGCCTTGGAGAGGAGGAGCTTCCCCCATCTTACAGTCTGAGGACATCAGAATAGCCTCAGGCTTTCGGCAGCTCACTGGTGCTAGCTATATGGTGGGATGTACCCGTTGGCCAGTCTTCTGGGCTCTATCACCACCAGTGGCGCCATGATGTGTGCAAGTATCACCACCATTAATGTGAAGGAGGGATCGAAAATACAGTGAGAAAGGGATGTCAGAGTCTATCTAGTGAAACATTTTAAAGGTAGGAAAAAAGAGTAAAGAGAGTCAAATACACAGTAATATATTCTCCAGTATAGGAACTGACTCTGGGTGGTGAACGCACAATGCAATATACAGACGACGTACTATAGCATTGTATACTTGAAACCAGCACAAATTTACTAACCAATCTCACCCTAATAAATTTAATAAAAATTTCAAAGAAGTTCCCAAATATTCTTTTGATTTATTCAACATTCATTCTGAAGGTACTTTCATATCATTCTGACTCCCAATTCTCCTTTAGCTGAAAGCTAACATGTTAAGGCCAAGCCTACGAACCTAGGGATGGAGGCCTTATAGAAAAGCGTCGGAGTAGGTGATCGTGTCCTCAGGGGACACATTTTCAGTTTTTTCCCACATATTCACGCTTCAGGGAAGGAGTGTGACAAGTTATGCCCACAGATTTTCTGTTTACACAACAGTACGCCAAATGAACAAGATGGATGGATTCTAAGTGTATCCATGACATCATTTTACTTACTAGGCAGACTTTAGTATCACTTCAAATAATGATTACCAGCAAGTACTTTTACTAAATCACTAGCAATATTAATACTAAAACTGCTTGACTAAACATAAATTAAAAAGTCTAGTATTGTCAGTTTTTTAGAATGCAGATTTTCTTGGGCAGGGCACACCCTTCTCTTTACCTAAAAAAATGACCACGTCTTAGTCATTTCCTTCTGAAGACAAGCAGTAGACGAGTCCATTGTTATTCTATTCAGGTGTAAGCTTGTTTCGCTTCCTCTCTACTTAAGAAAATATTTTTATATGAATAAGATCAAACTGGAATAAAGAAGACCTATGACCTGAAATAACCATGGCAGAAAACACCACCACTGTCATTTCGTAATCCTACTTAGCTTCGCACAGCCAGTGCTCCTCTGTTTTAACTCTTGCCGCCTCTTTAGTCTGTGCATTCCTTGACAGCAGGAATGAGCCTTTGTGTCTGTATTCTCAGGGCCTAAATCAATACTCTAAGTATGAGTGGGACAAAAGGAAGGGGAAGTAAAAGCAAGGCAACTTGTATGATGGAAAGAAAGTCATTTACATTTGCATTCCAAGAGCTAATAGATTAATCTTCTCCTTGTTTGGAACTTAAACTTTTTGTTCTAAAATCCCAAATTTGTTAATTCAGTTTAGAAAGCAGATGTGTGCAGCTAAAAGAACAATTACCTGTGAGTTGGGAAACTTCGGTTTTAGGTGTCATTCAAATATCTGAGCATATTTACGGTTCTAAAAAGAATGCTATTGCATAATTCCATATATTGATAATGAGAATAAAAGTATTGGGATGTTATGTTTAAAGTCACAAAGATAATAAGGGTTTGAATCTGCTGATCGGGTTTTACTTGTGCTTGGCAGTGATTTCAGTCCATTGTGTGTATTATCTCGGTTAAGCCCTACCCCAATCCTGTGATGCAGGTTTTAGTCTTAATGACCTTTACCATTAGGATACAAGGATTTTAAGTAACTTAAGTCAAGTCAGGATTTGGATGTAAGCAGTCAGACTCTAGAGTCTACACATGTAGATTAGATTGCTATGTTATAAAAATAAGACCTAAGCCTTAAAATATTTAAACAGTCACAAATAATGGAAAAAGTAGCCAATTACCTTTTAGTTCAGAATGTAAGCGTGGGACTTTTAATTTAGTATTTTGCGTGTTTTCAAGTGTTGTGAAATTTCAAGAGTGGATAGAGTATTTGTATAAAAACTGGTGTTTGTAGTATTCAAATAGATACATGAATATGAGAAACATTTAATTGATAATTTATTAACCTTTAATCAAGTAAAAACCTGTCATCTATACAATTACCTTCCTTTATTTAAAAAGTAAATACAAAGTACTTTACTAAATGTTCTCCTATCAGGCATTAATTAACTTTTTATGATGAATGTATAGAAAGGAAAGACATTACTGCTGGTTTAAGAGACTTTTGAAAACATTTTTTGACGTTTTTCCCACTGTGACAGTTTACCTTTTAGTAGACCATTTCTTTCTCAGAATACAGTTAGAAAAACTGGGTGAAATACTGAACACAAACAAACAAAAATCTATTTTATGGCATTGGAGAAACAAGTTGGAGTGAATCACTCAGGTATTTTCTGATTTCTAAATAGCAGAGTTGAAGATTGAGGGATACCAACATGCAACTCTAAAAAAATAAATAGACAAATGAAAATAAAAAATAGAAGTTGTGCAGTACTCTGTGTGGTGGTCTTTCACACAAATTACCTTAGGTTTATTCATAACATTTTTACTGGTGAATGCCATTGCAATTGATACGTTAAATATTTTATTTTTAAATGTCAGTAAAAGAAAATAATTTTCACATATCAACCTTGTGGTCCATAATTTTGCTGAACTCACTTACTGATTTTTAATATTTATCTCTAAAAGTGTTTCTACTTTCTGTGTGGTTACATAAAAAGGAAAGTTTTATTTCTTATTCTGCAATCATTATATCTTTAGTTCTTTCTATCCTTTTGTTGCTTAAGCTATGACTTCCAGTTCAGTGTTCAGTAGGAGTAGTCACGGTCAATAGTCTATTCTTCAGGAAAAAGGTTTTTGGTGTTTTACTGTTATTGTACCATGAAATATGATGTATGCTATACATTTCTTTTTGTAGATAACCTTTGTATTATAGAATTAGGGAGGTTTTCCTCTATCATTAATTATCTACAAATATTTATAAATAAAAAGGTTTTTTAATTAAATACTTATAAGATTATATGATTATTCTCTTTTCTTTGTAAATCACCTAGATTATTTTTGAGAGGTTAAATCTCAGCACATACCTAAAATAACTACAACTTGGTCACAATGTATTCCTATATTATACAATCCTGGATTTTAATGATCAGTAATTGGTTTGGGATACTTGTACTTCTGTTCTCAAGAGGATTTTATTGTTTTATTTTTTTGTTATCTTGCAATAGTCTTTGTTTGGTGTTTGCATCAACGTTAGGGTGGCCTTCAAGAATACATGGGAAAGGTTTTCTCCTTTTTTGATTCCCCTGCAGCAGTGTATGTAAGGCTGGGTTCATTTTTTTCATTCTATATTTTGATGAAATCACCACTAAAGCCTGAGTACAAAGATACCTTTGTTGGGAAGCTTCTAATTGGTATTTATTTATATTTAATAGATGTAAGATTATTCAGCTTTTCTTAAACTTTTTGGGTCAGTTATTTTCTTCATGTAATTTTCTATTTTATCTCACTTCTTAATTTTTTGCATCAATTTTTCATAGACTTCTCTATCTTTTTCATGTCTAAAGGATTTATAATAATACTTCATTTCACACTTTTTATTCCTAAAATTAGTATTTTACTTTTCATTTTCCTCAGACTTGCTAGACATATACAAAGTTTATCAGCTCTTATGAAAAACCTTTTAGCTTTGTTTATTTTCTCTGTTGCAATTTGACTTTTTTATTTCATTCATTTCTGCTCTTATCTTTATTATCCATTTCATCTTACTTTTCATTGGTTTCATTTGCCCTTTTTTTTCCAAGTTTTTATTTTTATTTCGTCTGTTTATTTCTAATATATACACTTAAAGCTAAAATGTTCTTCTAAGTATCGGTTTAGTGACATTCTATAAATTTTGATACATCATACTTTATTCAGTTAAAATATTGTCTAATTTCAGTTGCAGTTTCTTTTTTAATCCATGGGTTATTTAGAAGTGCATTTATTAATTTTTAAATTTTTGCTGAGTTTTTTAGATACTTTGTATTATTTATTTGGCTTTCTCTTTTTATAATAAATTTATTGGGTGACATTGGTTAGTAAAGTTACATAGGTTTCCAGTGTACGTGTCTGTAACACATCACTATGTATTGCATTGTGTGTTCACCACCCAGAGTCACTTGACTTCACTCGTATGTGGGATATAAAACTGAAAGCCAAAAGAGAACAGGACAAATAAAGAAAACAAAACTCATAGACACACACAACAATTTAGTGGTTACCAGAGGTTCAAGGGGTGATAGAAGAGGGAAAATAGGGTCAAATATATGCTGATGGGATGAGTACTTGGCTTATTTTCAGTCCTTTGAGATTTGTTGAGGGTGGTAGTAGGACATGGTATAGTTAACTTTGGTAATGTTCCCCATGCATTTGAAAACAGTCTGTATTGAGTTGCTTTCATGTTTTCTAATTGTTTCTTAATCATTCTGTCCAACTTTCTACAGCTTACGGATATTTCATCTTCATGTTTTATCAGATATCTTGATACCTTGAGAGTTGTGTTCCTGTGATGTTTTTGGATATTTCTATTTCTCTTTTAAAAAGTTCTGATAATTCATGTTAATATCTACAGATTTAGAACTGTTATATATTTATGGTAAGTGAACACTTATTTATAAATGACCCATTTTATCTCTAATAATGCTTGATTGTCTTAAAGTCAGTTGTGTCTGTTATTAGTATACTTAAACAAAATCGATTAGTGTTCACATTAAATATTTTTCCAACCTTTATTTTTAACTTCCTTTTTGTTTTTATGCTTGAGGTGTATCTCGTGTAAAAGGAATGAAAATGAGGTGTCCAAAACAACAGAGCACCACCGTTTTTATATATTTTTTTTACCTCTCAAGTTATGAATATCCTGCAATGTAAAAGCAAGAAAAAAGTAAAAGTTGTATATTTATACGTAGAAGTTATATATTTATTTATTTATTTATTTATTTATTTATAGAAGTTGGAGAGTATTATTTCTGAGAAACACTTTCCAATTGTATACTTCCCTGGGTTTTTTAACGTTTCCTTTCTGGAATACAGTGAAACATGAGATCTTATACATAGTGGAGAAGGTGGCGTATTTCAGTTAAAATGTTGGCTGTAGCCCCCAGAAGAGGCCAATCCCACCCCGGCAAGTCAGGGGGAACAGCAAACAAGACCTCACTGCATTCTGTAGCATGGTAACATACAAACTGTCACCTCTGTCTCGGGACATTCCCGCTGGGACAGAGCAGCAAGGACTTGCTGACGACCCCTTGTAAAATAATGGGGTTATTTTAGGTTATTTCCATTTGTTTATAGGCATCATTTGAGAGATTGCAGCTGTGGTTTGCCTTGCATTTTCCTCCTTTCTTGTGTAGTTGCCTTAAAATTAACACTTTCTAAAAGGAACCAAAGGTTCTTAAGAGATGTATATAGCTTCAAAGTAGTCAGAGATGTCCATGGACATCCTCATTGTCCCGTTCAGAAGAGATCCAAGAAGGACTTGCTCCTCTACTCTCGGCCGATGGTAATGGAAACTCATCAGTTACTCTCAAACCGCCTTGCCATAATCCTATGGGAAATTTTTTTAGCTTCTACTGGTTAAATTTATAGCACTTAAATTATGATACTTTGTAAGTAAAGGCCAGAATTATCATCAGGGGAAGGTGGATTAGCTGTGTTACCCATTATGTAACCGAATATTGAAGGTAAACGATTGCATTTAGAATTTCAAATGAAATAAAGAAGCTTTAAAATTTAGATTTCATCTCCCAAAATTAACCAATAAACTCATTAAGCCTTTTGAGGAGGGGGAAAAGTATAAATAGAAAGGTACCCTGGCAATAATTATAGCTTTATACATATACTTAATTGAAATGAAACTCTTAAATCAGGCATCATAAAGTAGTGTGATTTAAGAACTTCATTCCCATTAAATGTGCATTTTAGGTATTCATCTTAAGTGTATACATTAAATCTCAGCTAACTGTTAGGATTTAACACGAGAACAAAGATAGATAAAATGAAAAATAAGCCAATATTGTCAGGAGAATGCTCTTTGTTGGTACTTAAGTTTCTAAGGCAGATATTTGGAAAAACAACTTTCCTGTACATGTAGTTTTACTAAAACCTCTCAGGACATTTACTATGCAAAAGGAGGTATCTAGCTATCTCTATACATACATCAACCTATATTTCCAATTTGTAGCATCTACAGTTTACAGTCTAGAACTAAGATGTGAATCAACAGTTACTATGAAATTTATATCCTGTACCAGATACATTCTGTTTTTCTTTTGACTTTTCATGTTTTCACTTTATTTAGTTCTGACAGTTATTTCTCCTTCCACCACATAAATACAGATTTTTCCCACAGTTGAGTAGTCTCTGGCTCCTCTCTTTATATTATTCCCTTGAAGATTTTATGTAGTAAATTTAACTCTCATATTAACAGGGATGATGTGAATTCTGCCATGATATATCCAACAGGTATCTAGCATCAGTCAAATGCATCACTGTGACAAAGAGACTGCTCTTTCTAGCTTTCCCAGTTTCATCAAGGGCACTTCAGTTCCACCAGGTTTGAAAATTTGAGGAGGCTCTGATTTATGTACCATATTTTTCCATGTATAAGATGCCCCCATGTATAAGATGACTCCTACTTTTCTAACTCACCATTAAGAAACCCTCTCAACTGGTTACTCCTGTGTATAAGACGCACCCCCCCCCCCCCAATTTTTGGTTTAACAATTTTAGACAAAAGTATCATCTTATACACGGAAAAACATGGAACTTATAAACATAGATCAATTAAGCCAATCAAATATTTTTGAAAGTTTCAAGGCTTAAATAGATGCTATGGAAAAAACGGGATAGCAGAGGATTAATTCAGACTTGGAGAATCAAGTGACCATTTGATTTTGGGTTGTGAAAAAAGTTTCAACAGGCAGAGGAAAATATTTCAGGTAAATTGTGTGATTTCAGCTAAGTCTGGAATAGTCAAAGCATCAGGTAAATACTGGCTAGAGCAAAGGGTTATCGAGAGGCATTAACAGAAGATGTGATGAGAAAGATGGATGAGGAGTAGAATGGAACAGTCTTAATCCCATCCTAACATAGTGAGCTTCATCAGATCATCATGAGAACTAAGAAAAGGACAGATACGCCATTGCCTCTTTTATATTGATACCTTTGGCAATGGTTATGGAATGAATTGTGCTCTCCACTCTCTGCCGGATGTTGAAGTCCTAGTGTCCAGTATCTATAAATGTGATTTTATTTGGAAATAAAATCTTTGAGGATGACCAAGTTAAGATGAAGTCATTAGAGTAAACCCTAACCCAATATGATGCGTGTCTTTATAAAAAGGGAAAATTTACAGGAGACAGACACAGGCAGCAGGGAAGATGACATGGAGAGACGTAGAGAACACCATCCGCAAGCCCGGAAATGCCTGAGGCTCCAGGAACGAGGAAATGCAGGAGACAGATTCTGTCTCACGGCTCTCAGAACAGAACAGCCCTGCTGACACTTCGGTTCCGTACTGCCAGCCTCAGTAACTAAGGGACGATACAGATTTCTGTTGCTTAAGCCACCTAACTTGTGGCCCTTTGTCTCGGCATCTCTAGGGAACTACTAACAGCAATATAGATTAGGGATGATGAACGTAAGGATCTGAAACTGGAGGCAGGAAAACCAGTTAAGTAATTGCAGTAGTTTGGGAATAAGTGATGATGTAACAAGATGTAGGAGTGGAAAAGTTAGTACATATATGAGAAAAAGTTTAATAAAGGACATTAAGATTTTCAGTAAATTGTAGAAGCAACAAGGGAAAGGAAGAATGAAAATGACTGATAGCTTTCTCATTTGATCCATCTAGTTGAATGTTAAAAGAGGTGACAAAGATGAGAGATTAAGAAAAAAATCTTGAAATAAAAGAATGGATGTTGTTTTAGAAATGTTTGAATTTTAAGTTACCCTGAAATATCCAGTTAGTTGTTTTAAAAGAAAACTTGGAAAGAGGTCTTGGGTACACATGGAGATTTGACTTCCGTTAACATCGAAAGTAATAAGAGCGGAAGTGAAAATGGCTGAGCCTGGAACTTCCAGGAGCAAAAATACTTACAGACCAGCTGATAGAGAAGGAATTTGTAAAAGAAACTCAGAAGTAATCAGGCAAGTAGAGGACATCTACAATAGAGAAATGTTAGAGAAGCCAGAGAAGCAAATGAGTGTCAAGGCAGACAGAATGGAAAATGTTTTAAATGCTACATGGAGTTGAAGACGGAGAAGTATCTGTTAAAGATTATTATCAGAAAAAAATACACAGTTCTGATGTATTTGCATATTAAACTTACAAATAAATAAGGCAGCTCTCTCAGAGTAGCAAAGAATGCCATGTAATAAACAGACCTAATGTCATAATTCTGAGAGGTGATCTTTTTAACATTTTAACACCTCTGAAATTGCCTGTGGCAAACTAAGCAGTTTTTAAACACGATGGCCTGAATTGGATTTGCACTCTTCCGGAGAAGGTCTGAGTTCGCTTCTGCCAGGCCTCCTGTGTCCTACCAACCTGAGACCATTTTAGATTAAAGTTTCTCCCGGAGGATTTTGTTCGTTTTTGTACCACACAGATGGTTTCAATTCATTGTCTGAGTAGTGGCTTGTGATTTATTTTCTCAGGATAGAATTCATTTTCCACTTTCTTCCTAGACTTAGTTTCAGACTTTCAAATGTCCTTATTGTCACTTTGTGGTTGGTACATTTATAGTTCATTAAAACTTGTTCTCTGCATGTAACTCTGTGGTGACAACAGTTTTCCAACTGTGTGCCAGAACCTTCCATTATGCAATTATTACCGTCTTTATCATATACCCTCCACTTTTGAAAGACGTTATTTTAGGTTCACAGTAAAATTAAGGAGGTACAGAGGTTTCCCGCATCCTCTCTGCCCCCCACCAGAGGGGCACATTTGTTACGAAAATTGATGAACCTACACTGACAGATCATAACCCCCCAAGGTCTGTAGTTTACGTCAGGGTTCATTCTTGGTGGTGTGATTCTATGGCTTTTGACAAATGCACAATGGTCTATATGCATCATTACAGTGTCACACAGAGCGTTTTCACCACCCTAAAAAACCCTGGTTTCCACCTATTCATCCTTCCCCGTCTCCTAACCCCTAACAACCACAGATCTTTTTATTGCCTCCATAGTTTTTACTTTTCCAAAATGTCATGAAGTTAGTATCATATATGTAACCTTTTCAGACTGGCATATTTCACTTAGTAATATTCAGATCAGGTTTCCCCATGCCTTTTCATGACTTGGTAACTCATTTTCTTTCAATGCCGAATAAATTCCATTGCCTGGAATTTATTGCAGTCAGTTTACTTATCTGTTCACCTACTAAAGAACATCTTGGTTGCTTCTAAATTTTGGCAATTATGGATAAAGCTGCTGCAAATGTCTGTGTGCAAGTTTTGTGTGGACATATGTTTTCTACTCATTTGGGTAAATTCCAAGGAATGTGATCGCTGGATGATGTGGTAAGAGAAGTTTTAGTTGTGTAAGAAACCACCAAACTGCCTTCCAAAGAGGGTGTATCATTTCACGTTCCCGCCAGCAGTGGCTGAAAGTGCCTGCTGTTTTACATCCTGGCCAGCATTTGGTGTTGACGGAGTTTTGGATTTTAGCCACTTTAGTAGCTGTGTGGTGCTATCACGTTGTTGTTTTAATTTGCACTTTGCTGATGACATAAAGGTGGACTGTTGCCTTACAACTGCCAACCCGTCTGTCCCCTCATGCATTCCCCATGACTTCCTAAGTCAGAAGCTAAGCATGGAGGCCACGGGGGCATAGAATACCTCACATCCCCCTGTATGGCCCCGGAGGATGGCTGGTTAGTCAACGAAGGGGAAGATTCCTCAGGGGAGGAACAACCTAGGACAGGCACAGTCACATAGGGGCCATCAGGAGGGAGCTTGGGCTCCACAGAGGTGAGGCACAGCCCCCTCACCCTCTCTGAGGTTAGTCTCCTGCCCCCTGGCTGCCTTGTGTCCCACGTTGCTCCAGTGATGACCTGATAGAACGATATCAGTCATGCTTTCTTGGAGATGTCTTGTATACTGAATCAGCCCCCTGGGGTGGTTTCGGTACACTGAGTCCTTGGGGCTATATGTTCTTATAGAGATACAATGCATGTTGAAACACAGTGGGGACTTTTGGAAAAAGGCAGTCCCCTAGGCAACGTTATGCACAGACGATGGAATAACCGTCTCACTTCCTTGTATGCTCACCAATAAAAGCTACGCGGTGACCCGATTCGGGGGGCTCTTTCAGTCCCTGAGGCTGGAGCCCCTCGGCCCACCTTGAAACTTATTTTTGGCTGCTGTGTTTCACCACCTTGCGCCGCCCTTCCCGTTCCCCTACTGCCTGTGTCGTGCGGGATGCGACAGTGGAGCATCATTCCAAACCCTTATGTGCTATCTTATATTTATTTGGGTGGAATGTCCGTTCAGCCATTTGTGAGCCCACAAAAAACTGCACACAAATGTTTATAGTAGCTTTTTTCATGATTGCCCCAAATTCAAAGTGATAAATGTGTCCCTCAATAGGTGAATGGATATACAATGTTAGGTATATCTTATGCAATATAGTATTTTTCACCAATAAAAAGAAATGAGCTCTTGAACCATGAAAAGACATGGAGGCACCTACAATACACATCGATATGTGAAAGAAGCCAGTCTGAAAAAGGCTGCATACTATATTCCAACGACAGGACATTCTGGAGAAGGCAAAACTTTGCTCATTAAGTATTTGTAAAACTTATTTAGAGCCATTATCAACATAGTGCTGATAGAAAAACTCACTTCTGGGATATCTCAAATACCCAAAGAGAACATTTCAACAATAATTAATAGTTAAAACAGCTGAAGAGAAAGAGGTCAGAAAACACTTGGACACTTTCCTGTTCCTGGGAGAGGGCTTGTCTTGAAGACAGAGCCCAGCTCAAGATGGATTACTTCATTTGGCTTTTCCCGTGAACTTCAAGGACAGCTGGAATGAAGGGCATTAAAAACTCCAGTGTGGCACAGTTTATTTAAAAAGGAAAGAATAGGGATACTGATACTGTAATGCAGTGATTAACTAGGAATTAAATATTTGTTTGAGAAAATATTTCTGAGATGGTTTCCTTTTCTCAGTTTAGTGAAAGTCTGAGGGTGTATTTGGTTTTTGTTTTTTTGTTTCTTTTTAAACATTTTAAGAGAATGTACATAAGCTATATATGCTGAGAAAACCCTAGGTGCTTTTATTTTTTTCCCCCTGAATATGATGGAAACCAATGGACATCACCGGGAGAGCGAGTGCATGCATCAGCATTACCTATGAAAACTTTAGAAAACTTTAGATTAATACTTGGGCCCTACCCTAGACCTACCAAATCAAAATCTTCAGAAGGCATTTAAAATAAATGAAAATGGCTCAGCTTCTTTTTTCTGATGAATAACTCAAGGTAACTACCACTATTGTGACTGACAACTTTATAGACCTTCAACAAGGTGAGGCTCAAATTAGCTAATCACAGAAAACAATACAGAAAGAAAGGAAAGAAACAATAAATCATTTGGGGGAACTAAATTAAGCCACCTTTGTGTATTTGTAACTAGAGGCCAGTTTATTTTCAAAACCAATATAATGCAGGTCTTTGAGTATAACTTTCAAATATTTTACCATTGAGTAGATAGGAAATCCAATTTATTTATTTATTTTCTCCCTTTAACTGAACAAGGTTCTAATTCTCTTCCATCCCACCCAGGTTTACCATCAAATTCTAACAATTTTTTTTCTCCTCTACCATGCATCATAGTTACCAACTTTTATTAGTGAAACTTGACCGGTATTTGGTACATAAAAAGTGATCAGTGTGCACTGTTAATATTAGGTGTTTTGTAACTAGAGTAGTCTCAAAAAGGAAATGAACCAGGGGAAAAGATACAGTGAGAAAAACAATGTAATTTAGTGTATTTAGAGAGAGAGTTTTGAATTGCAATGATAGGAATGTGTGCTAGATATATACGAGATGTTAAATACTAATGAATTAATAAATAGTAGTGTATTCATCTCTGGTGCCACTGTGTAGGGCAGAGAATTTAAATAATGTTGGCAAAACCAATTTAGATATAAATGGAAAACAACTGAGTCAGAATCCAGATTAGAACACATCTGGTGATCCTCTTCTTCCAAAGGATGTATCGACATGAGTTCTGAGGAGTCAACTTATCTGTCTACACTTACGATTTAGGCATATGCTGCTATGGCTGGTGGAGTGGTGATGACAGCAGGAGGGAGGTAGTAGATGACATCTTGGAGGAGGAGGAATTTGAGATGTTCATGGAGGGGATTCTTTCTAAGGCAGAAAATTTCAAGTGCAATAAAGCTGAATTCACTAATGGAGCTGGAGCATCACCCTTCTCAGAATGGATTGGGGAATTCTATTTGAGTCCTGCCCAACAGATAATCTGTGTTTCCTGAGAAGAGACAGACTAAACTGAAAAGTTGGTGGTTTCCAGAAATGATATTAAGAGTGACCAAAATTGGAGCATATGGCATATGGGATTGAGCTCGTCTTCCCACTTTGAAAGAGGCTGCTGTGCTCGCGGGGCCTAGGAATACTAAGTGCTCCCACGGGTTGGGGCACAGGAATCTGTATTTTGCCGGAGAGAGAAGTTAGTGGTAGAGAAGGGCAGCTTGTGGAAGATGGGAACAATTTGTAACAGAAGCTATTTATTCTTTTTTTACTGTGAAAAAGCTCAGAAACATTGTGGAAAATGTTGCAGAAAGAACAGCTTTTGCATGAGCTAGCGAGTGCATAGAAACTGACAAATTCTGTAATAAATACATGGATACACTTTGTACCCACAACCTAGGAAACTTCAGAGCTCATAAATAAGAAATGCACTTAAAATAAACACTTTGAATTTCTGAATCTACCTTATTTCAGTCATTAATCTCATGATCGCCTGGCACTTACCTAAAAAGTGTGAGTAGCGTTTGAAGTCATACCTTCTTTTTTAATTTTTGGTAGGAGGCAAAGATTTACTTACTTAACATCTAGTCCAGGGGTGTCCAACCTTTTGGCTTCCCTGGGCCACACTGGAAGAAGAAGAATTGTCTTGGGCCACACATACAATACACTAATGCTAACAGTAGCTGAGCGAAAAAAAAAAAAGGTCACAAAAAAGTCTCATGTTTTAAAAATGTTTACGAATTTGTTTTGGGCTGTATTCAAAGCTGTTCTGGATCGTATGTGGCCCATGGGCCGCAGGTTGGACAAGCTTGATCTAGTCCACTGCTCTAGAGGATGATACGTGATACTTGGTAACTGAAATATTGCATATCCCAGGCTCTCTTAAAGCTACCATTCTGCATGTAGGCTAGACTTTTCAGTCAGACTTAGAGTCAGTAATAAGCCATTGAGATAGCAGCTGTGCCCACGAAGACTGGATCCCCTGCCACATGTGATGGCAGATGCGTCTGATTTTTCCATGGAAACTGTGTTGGCATTTCTTGCTCTTTAGTCCATAGAGTTGTAGAAATTAGACTCTCAGTGGTAGCAGCTGCAGTATTCCTGTGTTCTGCTAAATTTTTTGAAATATAAAATTGCTGCAAAAAAATAAACTCTTATTAATTAAAAAGAAATACTTCCAAAACAAAAATATAATCTGACTAATTCTCATCACTTTCACTGCTGCCACAATCTAGAGTGGCCACGTCCAACCCATGGCCCAGGACGGCTTTGAATGCAGCCAACACAAAGTCTTAAAACATTACCAGGTTGTTTTGCGACCTTTTTTTTTTTTTTTACTATTTTTTAGCTCATCAGCTGTCGTTAGTATAAGTGTATTGTATGTGCGGCCCAAGACAATTCTTCCAGTGTGGCTCAGGGAAGCCAAAAGTTTGGACACCCCTGGTCTGAATCATCATCATTCTTCACATTGTTTGGTCCCATCCAGGGAATTCTAAGTGTGGAGACCAGAGTAACCCACTTAAAACCTGTCTCTCCTCTGAAAAATTTTTCCACTGATTTTAAGTGGGAGTTGGATAGCCTGAAGTCATCACAGCAACCTACAGGGCTCTGCATGCTTTTGTACCCTGCAGCTCTGCACTCCTTTCACTTTTTGTCGTCACCAGTGGATACTCCTAACCCAGCTCACTGAGCTGTGGCTTCGTTCACTTTCTCTGTCTTTGTTGAACACGTCGACTGTCCTCTTAACTTCAAAGACTTTCGTTCCATTTCCTCATCCTGGCATCATCTTTTGCCAGATGGCCTTGTGAGGCTCCTTCCTTGTCTCCTCAGGTTCTCAGTAACTGTCACCATTTTAGTAAGCAAAGACCTCCCTGATTACTTGTGTAAGACAGCACCCCCCCCCACACACACACACACAGTGCTTCCATTTTCATCTCCATGGCACTTACTGCCAGAAGGTATGCCCTCCATTTCACCGTTCAACTGTCTCCACCCAAAGTGTGGGGAAGGAAGGAGAAAAGAGAAGGAAATAAAGATGAGAAACCAAAACCTTAAACTCAGCTTGCCGAAGTTACCACACGAAGGGCAGAACCAAGACGTAGGCCCAAATGCAGTGAAGTAGGACTAACCCAAGATTTGTGTATGGGATTTTTATACACAATTTTGATACTTATATTTATAGTTCCCTACCTAATTTGTTTCTCGTGATAGCACCTCAGAACATATTTATTTGGTTACGTTCATGTTATTCTATGAAGGGAACTATGTGCACTTTGAAGAATGTATTCATTAAGGGCACTCAAATAATGTTATATCTAGGCAGGGGAGACGAGGGTTTTGTTAATCCTGATTCTCAATCAGAGTTGGTTCAGATGGGAATAAAGAACTTTGTTTTATCATCATTGACCCTTCCTTCCCTCCCCCCCAAAATCTCTGTGCTTATTTGTCTGGGTTATTTTTAAACGGGTCTGTCCAAAAAGCACATTTCAACAAAAGATCGATTTCCATGGCATTTTAAATCTTGGGGTGAGCTGCTTCGGGTTAGAAATGAAAACATCCCATTATATCTCTACCAAATGGAGTTCAGTGCTTCAGGCATCTGAGCCTGTCTGAAAGTCCCGCAAAGAATGTCTATTCTATAAATGTCTATGATTGTAAAGCATGAAGGGGTGAGTTTAAATGTTAAAACAAAAAAAGAGAAAGAGGAAAGGAGGAAGGAAGAGAGGAAAAAGAAAGAAAGAAAGATACATAGATAGATCGGTAGATAGATGTATGGAGAGTAATACAGCCATGAATTTAAGTTCACAACCAATGACATCTTAGCAAAGCAACAAACCTGGATTTTGACAGATCCAGAAAAGTTGTAATTTAGAATTATGTTACTCTGTGCATTTGTTTGTTTGTTTAGAACGAAAATGTTTGTGTGCAATTTAAGAAGGTCAGTTCCTTCATACCATCATACTGCAGTGTGATGAGTTTTGTTTTACATTGTTTAAGTTCTCTTTTTGGATGGACAAATTATCCTTGTGTCCCCTGCAGCCAACTGTAACGATTGCCACTGACTGCCGTAATGAGGGCAGAGCTGATTAACTTTAGGCCTTTTTCCCACTAAAATCAGTAAACAAGTTACCCGACTGCATGCACACACACACACACACACACACACACACACACACACACACGTACGTCTAAAACAAGAAAATTTTAGTTAAACAAATGAGAACACTCTTTCATTCCCCTCCGGCAAAAGGGGAAAAAAAACACCAGTGGAACCACCAGCATGGCCATTGCCAGCTGGACAGAGGACCCTGTCGCTTGCAAAGCCCTCCCTCGGCACAGACAGGGTATTTGCACGCTTGACCGCGCTCTGGTTCTGAGGAACATCTGCGCCGGCGACTCTGATCTCAGTAGGGAGCAGAGATGGTGTCATGACCAGCTTCCTTCAACCCACATGAACCCAAGAGTTAAACTAGAAAATAGAACTCTATGAAGGAAAAACACTGTGATTCGGATGTCTCAAAGTGAAAACAGGCCTTATGTTATCCGTCTACCTAAAACACACACCTTTTTACTTAATATGGGGGAGGACCCAAAAAGCCCCAGAATTTATGGATAAAAGATTGTGTATTCTTATACACATGTTTAACCTTCAGTCACCTTCAGAGTTCTCTCCATTTGATGCAATGCATCTACTGAGATGCTTTTTCCATGACTCAGAACAGATTTTGAACTCATTGATTTTAATGCTTTTTTGTTTCACCTCTTACACATCGGCAGGATGTTTCTCTTTGAGGACTTTTTTCATTGGAAAAGCAAAAAGAAAGTCACTCAGTTTGCGATTGGGTGGGGCATGGGGGCCATGCTGTTTTTGGTCAAAAACTGCTGAACACTCAGCACGGTGTGGGCGGTGCGTTGTCGTGCTGCACGTTGTTCGTGTCAATCACCCATCCTGAAATGGGCACACACGTTGAAAGAGTCTCCAAGAACAATTCACTGAGGCCGCATGCAGCCTCTCAAAACCATGCCAGCTGGTACCCGGATGCAGATGGGCTCCTAGAACACTCACTTAGCGGGGAAGCCTGTACTACAAGGGGCCCACCCTCCAGAAGATCATTCTGGTTTTTGGGGGTCCCCCCCTCATATTCTTTGATCATTAGACATTTGCCTTGTTTTACAGATGGAGGAATTATGTCTGACCTCACTTACTGTATTGTGAAGAAGTGATCGCTCTTCTACAGATGTTTATTTTGGTCTTTGCAAAAGAGCAAAGAAATTTTCACACTGCAGTGGTTCTCAACCTTCCTAATGCCGTGACCCTTTAATACAGCTCCTCACGTTGTGGTGACCCCATTTTCATTGCTACTTCATAACTGTAATTTTGCTGCTGTCATGAATCATAATGTAAATATCTGATATGTGTTTTCTGATGGTCTTAGGCGAACCCCGTGAAAGGGTCGTTTGACCCCCAAAGGGGTCGTGACCCACAGGTTGAGAACCGCTGTTTTACAGAGAAGTTTTTACTCAGAATTTATTTCTGTGTCTCCGTTAAATTGCCTATCAGTTAATTATTCAGATATGAACTTCCAGACTTGAGTATTTTGGACTATTATGCCTTGTACTTCTCTTGGTACTATGGGGGCAGCAAAGAAGTAAAAGAAACACAACGTACTCTGAGGAAGTTTCTATTCCAGTTGTTGAGCAAAAGGTACTTAGAATCAGGCATTTGCTGTGTTGGGTACCTAGAAGCTCTGACACGTGCTTCTTTAGAACATTAGCCTTTAAGGTAGTTATATTCATACGTAACTATCTCTCAACTTAAGTAGTAACTTTGAGAGAGGGTCTGTACCTCATCCATATTTTTAATCCCTAATCAGTGACAAAAATCTAATTTTTAGTAGATATTTAATAATATGTTTACATGAGCAAACTATTTGAATTCTATGAGGAGAGGTTTAATTTCTTTCATGCTAGATACATATTAATAGTCTATTTCTTACTGAAATATGTGAGCCTAAAACATTTTAGTTAAAAGGCAAAGCAAAGAATTTAGGAGTCATATTTTATTATTCTCTTTCTTTCATACCTCCAGTCCATTATTAGGTCTGACAGAGCCAGCAAAGTATACGTCAGATCTGTTCACTTCTGTTTTTCTCCATTGCTGTTATCAAATCCATAGCATCATTATGCATTACCTAGGCTTCTGCAATTTTCCATTAGTGGCTCATCCGGGTTTTACTTTTGGTCCTCTGCTCTTCATAAAGAGGAACGAACCAGTGTCATTTCTTCAAAACACTTGTCTAGGGGAGGTCACTCCCTAGATTAGAATACCTTAATGGCTCCCAAATTTTTAGAATAGAGACCAACACATCATCCTGACTAACAAGGCAAGACCATGAAATCCTGATCCATCTCTAACTTCCTCTTTGTTTACGCTCATCCTCCCAATTGAGCCCCCCCACACACCGTGTTCTTTTTCAGAAGGCTCACTCCAGCCAGGCGGCCTTTGGACCACCTTTTTTCTCTTTTTGCAATGTATTCTTTTCTGACTTTGTTAATAGCTTGGCTCTTTTTGTCATTAGTGCTTCAACTCTTGAATCTGCTAGAATGCTTTTACTGCAATGAATAAAAGATACACCCTAAGAGGAACTTCATAATGGGTTTAATTATTTCACTAACAAGAATTCTGGAAGGACAATGCCAGTTAATAAGGTCCAGGTAGGTCACGCTACTCACTCTGCAGTTTCTCTGCTGCTTCTCTTTACGTTCTTTTCAAGGGTACAGTGCCTTCCAGGCATTAGATGGACTAGTGAGTACAGGAATGCGGTCAATACTTTTTCAGGAAAGAGGTTTCGGGGGATGACTGTTGGGGTAGGAACTAAGGGGTTTGCCATCGTCCTCGGTGGTAATCTCTGATGGCTCACTCTATAGGTACCACTCAGTCACTACTTTTTAGCATATCATCTGTTTTTATTTTCTGCAAAATATTTATGATCATCTTTTTTTTTTCTATTTGTTGTTTTAATTATTATCAGTCTCACTTTATTAAAATGTAAACTGTGGGTTGTTTGTTTTGTTCATAGTTGTATTTCTAGAATCTAGGATCGTGCCTGGCACATCGTAGGTTCTCAATAATTATCAAGTAGATGAGTGACTAGAGTAATAGGGAGGGAATGACACTCATAAATACGGGTGAAAAGCATTCAAATATTATGCCACTGGCATATTTTCAAACTAATATACTTGAAAACATCTTTTAAGAGTGGAAAAAAGTTTAATCTTTCAAAAGTTGTAATAACAAAAACCAAAAAAATACAACCAGCAACAAAAAAGAATGGAGATCACCCCAGCAGCATATCTGTTCATCAAAAAAAAGTGTCTTACATGTAGTTACATAGGATCCAGTATGATTTTCTTTCTACCACAGATGTCAAATACACCCAGAAACCTGAGATTCACAATTTCAGTTTCCAAGTTTCTTTCAATAACTTTATAAAATAGGAATGCTTTTTCAAGCCTCTCTTTGATTTCCAGGTAAGGTTTGTTGCTAGTGGGAATTGCATGTTTTGAAGAGAAGACTATAATGGAATAGGATGTAGTAAAAAAGGTCCACTTGAAGGGCAAAACATGAAAGTTGTGTGTGGTCCTGTGGCACTTGCTTTGTGTTGTGTACCTTTATAAAATAGTCATAGTGACTGCCGTCAGACAGTGCTGTCACACGGATTTGGTGGAAAGTGTTTAATATTTTATATTGAAATTCTTATAGAAAAGTTACAAGTATTCTTTCCCATTAGATGCTTTCCCCAAGTTTATGTGCATATTTCCAATAGTTATTTCTACATAAATAATTCCGTAGGGTGTTTACATAACAACATACATTGCTGTAGCCTAACTGCAAAATCACTGCTTAGGTAGATAGTATTAACACATTCCCACAAATTATTTAGCTTCTATTAGAAACCAGGACAAACCCTAGTCATGTGTGTATTAAGAATGATATCTGACATTACGAGGAGGTTCAATATCTAAAATGTAGCTATACTGAGCCATGGCAGGGCCTGTGGATTTGATTTCAAAATCAGTTAATGCATATGAACTAGTAAGCAGCCGTAGTTTATACAATGAATACAGTCAGACAATGGAGATTTGTTACAAGTAGACTTTGGGCTATCTTTTTCTTCCTTAAGGCACTTAATTTAATAAGTTTTTAGAAGCAGGGCTTTTATTTCATCAGGTTTCTCATGTATAGTTTCTTTTTTTAAAATTTATTTTTATTTCATGTATAGTTTCTTAATAGGAAAACTATAGCAGATCCAGTAAAAATCTGGCAACATAGAACAAAGGCTCTAGCAACATTGGTTTTACTCAGATTTGGCTTGAATGTCTCTTTAAAGGACTGATTACAAGGAATAAAGCAGGTTTGTGGTCATTCAAAAGTTTAAATAATGCATGGTCGAAAATAATTAAAGGGATAGAAGAAAACAGTACAGTATTTAATTAATAAGACTAAGAAAATAAATTGTTATTGAAAAGTAAAAAAGATGGCTGCTTTTAAAAAGTATTGTTTAAGAAAGCAAAGTTAAAATGACCATTTCCTGTGGTATGACTTAAAACATGGAAAATCCCGTCAAACAATCTTGAATCAAAGCAACAACAACAACAAAAAGAACAAACAAACAAAAAACCCATGGACGCAATCAATAGTTCAATGTTTATTTGGGGACGAGTGGGGGGGGGAGAAACAGGGGGGAGAGGAGGGGGAGCTAAATATAAGGTGATGGAAAGAGAAGTCACATTAGGTTGTGAACTTACACAACAAGGTGACAATGCACTGTAGAATTGTATGCCTGGAACCTATGTAATTCTTGTTAACAGATGTCACCCCAATAAATCTAACAATAAAATAAAAATGACCCTGTCTCAGAGGTATTTTGAGGATTTACTATACAAATACACGTAAAATGCTTTACAGAGATTGGGCATATGGTAAATCCTTATTGAATGTTAGCTATTAGTCATTTCTTAAAATGCGTGAGTGCTTAATTTTAGAGGGGTGGAAATGGGGCTCAAAGAGCACAGTGACTCCAGGCGATGCATTTTTCTGAGATGATCGACAAGTCTTCATATAAATGAGTGCGTAGGAAGTAGTGTGCTGAGGAACATCCCTCACAGGTTTCAGGAATCCTAGAAATAATGCCGCGGATGTGAGTCATGTGGGGGGCCCTTTGCAGTGAGGAAGACACCACAGCGTGTAGATTTCCGTAGGCAGCGGAAGTATTGAGTCCTGGATCAAAGACAAGGAAGCCAGACCCCTGTGGTGGTGACAGCATGTTGCAGGGATTTGTTCTTCAGTCATCGACCGAGGAAAACAGGCGTTTCGATCAGAATAATAGTCAGTTTCCTCTCCAGTATTCTATTGGAGAAAACTGGCCATTTGAACTTAACAGAATGTGCCTGGGTTAGAAGTGGAGCCAAGCCAATGCCCTGACCCACAGTTGTTTGTCCAGAGATGGACCCTGTGCCAGCTGAAGGCAGGGAGCAAATCAGCCTGAGGGCATGTGTGCTCTCAGCTGGAGACGAGTCATTCCAACCACAATAAGTGGGAACTCAGTGTCCCGGTAGCACTCTGCCTACTTACCCTGAAACTTCCTGAGTCCCAGAGTGTCCGTTTGGAGAGGTGTTCAGCCATCGTATCCTCTTCACAGCATTCTGGAACGATCAGATGAGTTAACATCCATAATGCACCTAAAACATGCTGGAATATTATAAGCTGTTGACAAATAAAGCATGTTTCAATTTTATTTTTGTCCTTTTTAAAAAATGAGATCACTGTAAAATATATCAGATGCTCCTAGGAGATACCATCAAGAGAACTACAACGTTATAAAATATAAACGTTTCAGAAAAATAAAAAGAATACTATACCTAAAAGAGCACTGTGCTTACTTTCAAAAGACTTCTGTCTTAATCCTGCCCCTACTTGTAAATCTGAGTATGACCTTGAACTAAGTCACCTGAACTCTACTGGATTTGCTCTCCTCATCTGTGCAATGCCGATGATCATATATGCCTATCGACTTCCTGAAGGATTGTCAGTAAAAGAGACTCGTAAACTGTAAAGTTGTATTTATTAAATATGATTGAGTAATTGCAATATTATTATTATAAATTATTATGAAATAGAAATATTTAATCATTCTTATCTCCCCCCTGGGTAGTGGAAATGGTAAGCAAACTGTTAGATTAATAAATAATAACTAATTGGGATGTAAATAATTAAGTAAAAATTTCTAAAGACTTCTGTAAAAAAATTTCCTTTTTCTTATATTTACATATGATTAATATATGTATATAAAGACAAATATAATAATGTATAATATTTATATGGTGCTTTATTTTTTTTTCCTACTGAAATTTCATTGGTTTTCTATCTGTTCAAATGTTTAGGGGTTGCAATTTTTGTCAATGGGAGATGCCAGAGGAAAATGGAAAGGGGACATGTGTAGGATGAATAATGCTCGTCCTGTCTGTTTATGGTCCTGTCTGCAGCTCCTTGTAAAGGTTTTGTAGATGATATCTTACATTCTCTGTGAAATGTCAGTGGCAGTGCTTAGAATAGTATAACTTTTACTTAATTGAGTTTTTACTTAATTCTCCCTCTGAATTCTGTCAGAGGAAGGAATAGAAAATATCCAGGTAATCGCAGGCTAAAGGAAGTGTTCTTTCTAAGCTGCCCCTCTCAACTGGGTATCTGCCTTTTCCAGGAAACACCAGGAATCTCAGCCAGAAGTGGATGTTAATACATTCTTTTGATGGAAATTATTTAGATTTCTTTTAAAGCTGATGTCAATATAAATTTTAACTTTAGATATCAATTCTGACAAAAGGAGGAAAGAACAAGAGCAAAAAAGAAGGCGTCCCACCCAGCTAGGTATTGCGAGAGGCGTGCCAGCGTCCTAAGCTCACATAGCAGCTGCATGCTGTTGCAAACGTGTAAAGGAAGCAGAAAAAATCTTCACACAAATGAATTGCAAAAAATGGATAACAAGGAAAACTTACAAGAAATAAAAGTATAGAGTTCACATTAATTTTAAAAATGTGTCTGAGAAACAAAGCTACCTCTCTGGCTAATTGGTCTTCCTCACAGGTTCACACATAGCTCGGTGAGGAGTAAAACAACTTCCATTTTTTCAAATCTCTTTTTTTTTCTGTAGTAAATAGTTTCATTTTGCTTTCCACATTCAATCTACTCTAAAATTAAATGCGCAGAGATATTTTACACGAGCTCATGGATGACTCGCTCACTGTAACTTAAAGCTCAGCCCAGTGGGAGATGGGATCCATATGCATGAAGAGTGTGTCTTCCTGGAGTCCGGTGGGGGTGGGGGGAGGGGTGACGTAAACCACCTGACATCATTGTGCCGTTCACAGGCCTCTGCAGTGACGGTGCATTTTATCTGCCCAATTATTGCTTATTCTGTTGGCAACTGTTGCTAGATCCTGTAGCTGATGACTTTATGGGGTCTTCCCTCTCTTACCTATATTTTTACTCCTTGAACTTTGTTACCATAGTTTTAAAAAACATGGTTCTGAAAAGTCTAATATTTGGGTCCCCTCTGGGTAGGGTGGGCAGCTAAAATACACAATGCCCAGCTAAATTTGAGTTTCAGATAAACATCAAATGGAATTTAGGTCAACAATATATAATTTTTTAGTATATGTCCCAACTATTGCATGGGCTCTTCAATATTTATTTCAAATTCATGTTTACAGGATAGAGTATCTTCTATTATATTTGCTATGCATGACACCCTTACCCAGGAGTGTGTATTTCTGTCTTTTGATTCTCTTGGTTTGTATTGCCATGTCTTCTCCCTCAGGTATATTGTTGGTTTGCTTTGTTTCCTGCTTTGTTTTACATTGTATACTCCATATTATATTAGCAAAATTGTTTACAGAACACTACTGCCTTATATGAAGTTACCCTCTTTCAAAATAATACCTGTTTGTTTCTGCCAGGCACACAGAGATACTAAAAATGCAGGATCAACTGATTGTCATCAAACCATCTGATTGTGATTATAAATGATTCTTAAGGATGAGAGGCAGCATTGCAGGGACTGTAGAGGAGAATACAGACAAAGTGGTGTTTCATTCTTGACCATCCTCAGATTCGTCGTGTCAGAGATAGTGTCTGATTCAATACTACCTGTTTCCCTCTGATCCAATCTTAGACAGTGAAGAATAGCAAACAAATGCCCTTCGTTTACAGGTTTCAGACTTCGGAGGCACCCAGTATGAAAACTTTAAAAAGATTTTGTTTTATGAAATCCCCCTCGTAATTCCTGAACCATTAATTTGGGGTATTTTAAATATCTCCTAATAGGCAGTAATTTGTTAATTTTTCAGCTGTTTTGTTAATGAAGAGGCAGTGTCTCTAAGAACTTTGTTTAATTCTCTTATACCTGGTTGAATGAATTTTCTTTATTACAACAGTAATTGATTGCATCTACTCTACAGAAGTTCGTTTTATATGTCTTAGGAATTAACCAGTTTTTACTTCAATTAATATGTTGCAGGCGTAACTTTTTGTTTTATATTTGATGTTTTTAGTGTTTTGTAATGACTTTTTATATAATCACTCATAATCTGAAATTTTAGAAGCTTTGAAGGGAATCGAGCAACATTTGCATCCAAATCTTTACTTAAAGATAGTGAATGCTTTATAACAACCTAGGGATATTTATACTCATCTTAAATATAAACTGGAAATTTAGAAATTATTCTTAAGAATAATTTATCCATGAATTGAAGCAGAGCTATGCGTCCATGTATCAAAATAAAGCTACAAAAAACAAATAAAGCTCTGCCTCATTAATCTGACATAAGCATTGTCAAGTATCTTTCATCAAAATTTAAAATATGTCCTCTCAAACCAATAATTTAGTTGAAATGTTTGTTATATAAAAACTTAGATCACCATCTTCAAAGAGAATAAAGTGTTAATGTTTGAGTTCTTCCAATAAAAATGTGAACAGATTATCATTTCAAAGCAGTATAATATTTGCATACAAAGGAAAAAGCACAGAGATTTGAATGCAAAATTCACATTGTAGCTTCTAGCAAATGACAAGGATAGCAACCTCAAAGAAGCAGAAGATTCCAGAAGTAAACACAATAAAAATAATAACAATCAAAATGCCTATCATACCCCAAGGCATTGGGATAAGAAATAATACCATTTATCTGTCTGGCAGAAGGTATGTTTCTGGTAATAAGTTTTAGATGCTGAAAGCAAGATGATTATTTATCAAAAAAAGAGATTTGTTTTTCAAGCTCCATTGGCAGAAATCACTAAACTTTTAGTTGGGAAGATATAAGAAATTATGTCTTGCAAGTTAAGTAATTTTCAGAGAAGCTCAAGTAAATAAAAGGAGCGCAATTGAAATCCAAATATCCCTGATAATGTTAGCCTTTATCTCCACAATTAATTTCCATTTTCTCTAACATCCTGGTTTAGGGTAGTGATTTTAATAGTAAAGCTTTGCAAATGTATTTCTGGAGGTGTACCAGTGATTCCACCTGTTACTACATGTGTGTACTTGGGCAAGTTACACAACATCTCGGGACCCCGATTTTCCCATCTGTGAAATGGAGTGGTTATGAGAGTTGAAAGGAGTGTTAATTGCATAGGGGGGGTCAAAGGAATGGATGGCTTAGCATTAGACTTAATTGCTAGAATTAGTTACAGTAAAACCCTATCTGTTAAATTAGTGTGGAGTTTGGTTCCATTCGAAACAAAGTCCTGGGTGTCTCCAGGGTTATTTATACTTATTGAACCAGTCCTTCCCGTGTGCACCTGAGATACCCTGCTGGGAAAAGAGATGCTCCGATGAGACATGACTGCAAACAGCGGCTGGCTGCATTCGTGGCCTTCATCATTCTGGCCTCATTCGCAGGACTCGCCATACAAGACAGACCCTTCTGCCGCAGGGCCGGTGGTTCGCTCAGGATGCCACATCTCTGTGCGCATTGACGCAGGCCAAGATGGCTTCCGATCCTCTTCAGTGTAATGCGCAGTGAAAGTCACAGAGATGTCCCTTGTGATCTAGCTTTTTACAATGCCCATCCCTCAGTTCTCACAGTGACACTAATACTCAGAAGGGGATTTTTATTTTTTTTATTGTGTGGCTGTTGGGGGCGGGCGCGGGGTGCTCATTCTGCATTTTAGCTCCACATGGAGCAGAGACTCAACACTTAATTTTTGTATCCTAGGCTCTGAAGTTGAATTTGACTACCTAAGGAGACCCACTTTCCAAGTGGTGAGTTTCCCCTTGGGAACTGCTGTTATCCTTCATTCCTGTCTGTATGTGACTGAGACTGTATCAGGCAAGTTAAGGAAGAAAGTGTTTGAATATCAATTATTTTGCTCCACGTTTATTCCTCTACTGAGGAAAAAAAATGATTGCTCACCATGTCGCCTCCCAGACCTTGTGATTGTATTTGGAAAGGGAGAACAATCGACTGAGGGCAACTAACTCCTCCTGCTCAATTAAGTACCAGGCTCTCGACATGCCAAACTGTCTTGTTAGATTAAATTGTTAATTAAGTAGTTCATTAAAATCAGAGTGTGTTGCATTTTACAGATTTGAGCATTAATGCATTTTAACATGGAAATAATTACTTAAAAATAATATTTGTTAGGGAAATAACATATTTTTTAAAGTAAAGAAAAATAAAAGCCCACATCATGACTAGTTTATGAATCACTCCTGAGATGACCTTGTGCTTGTTTGGTTGATACATATGACTTCACCATGAAGAAATGTTGTAGGATTTTTGTTTGTGAGCACAGTAAGAAAGTGATTGTGATCTCTCTGTGTAATTTTACTGCATTTCACAAGACAGATAAAACTTTATTTCACCTTTTAGTATGGAAGGCCATTCATTGGAAATATTAATAACTATAGCATCTAGTTATGCATTGTACAGTATTTAATGTGACAGCTTTAGCCATTGTGGTGCCCTGAATAATGTTTCCAAAATTACCAGCTGGTCAAAGTGCTTGTTTAAGATGGGTCATTGGTAGGATGCAGCTGAAGACCACAGCTGACGCTCCTATTTCACCCATTTTCTACTGATAATTCAGAAAAAAAAAAGACTGACAAACTATTGCATTTTGCCGTGTATAATGCACACCCACATTTTTGGCCCAAACATTCAGGGACAAAAACTATTTTGTTTTAATTTTTTGATTCACATTTTTATTTGTTTATATTTAGATACTTGTTTTTTTGTGTTACAAAGAAATTTCAGCATTCATTTTTTAACATAACTCATATGTGGAATGTAAAACAGAAAGCAACAAAGAAACAAAAACTCATGGACACAGTCAGTAGTTTAGTGGTTACCTGAGGGTAAAGGGGGAGGGGGTGAGGAGAGGAGGAGTGGGGAGTCAAATACATGGTGATGGAAGGAGAACTGACTGGGTGGTGGAACACACAGACGATGTGCTACAGAATTGTAAACCTGGCACCTATGTGACTTTTTGACTAACCAATGTCACCCCAATAAATTTAACAATTAAAAAAATTGATTATCATATTCTAAGGTATGGAATTAGTACTACCCATGTATAATGTGCATCCTTATTTCCCTTACAAATTTGGGCAAAAAAGTGCGCATGATACACGGCAAAATACAGCATTTATGGTTGTGGTCTAAAAGCCAGAGAATGTTAGCAAACCAAACCAAACCCTCCAATTTGTCCTCTTCTCACTTGTGTGTATATGAATCCTGTTATTTGATGTTTACCTCAACAGGGCATCATATGCAACATGTTTATTTTACAGATAAGCATTTTATTTGGTGGAACAAATACCTGCTCATAGAACCTTTTTGCCAGGCATTGTTTAGGAAATAAATAAGAATAGAATAAAATAACTTTTAAAAACTAAATTCCTTGGAGAAATCAGTAATTCAGGCAACATGAGCCAAAGTAAAATCAATCCTTCATCCTTTCTTAAGTGACCTGGCTTAGCAGGAAGGAACAGCCCTGCTGAATATTTATCATTTGTTTTCTTCCTAGTAGCTTTTCTTGTTCTACTTTAACATCTTTCCACTTTAACATCTCTTAATTTTCATATAGACTCCAGAAGCTGATAGGAGATGATTGGTAGGGTTAGGATACAAGTGCTGTGATCCAGGATAGCGTTTTGGGATGAATGAACACAGTCCCTATTTCCTGCCTCAGTATTTATAAACAGTTAAAGCAACAAAAGCTTAAAAATAGGAACAAAGACTATCTCTAAAGAGACTTAGTTTTAGCAGAACATGAAGTTACCTTAAAAACAAGCAGTGATAATTGGTTAATTAAAAGAAGATCGGCTAGGTATTAAGCGATTTCTGAGAAGAAAGTATGAACATAAAGGAATAAAAGCTGAGCTATAAAGGTAATTCCCCTTTAATGTCTCCTGTTCAAAAATTATCAGTGGTCTTTTAAATTTTAGGATAGAGTGCCATGTAGAAAACAGAGTAATTTTATGAGGATCATTACAGAGCAGCATGAATAGTTTGCTTTATTTGCTGATGATCCACCAATTTAAAAAATGCTGAATAGGAAAGAGATTTCAGTGTTGACATTCTCTAAGCCGATATTATTAGTAGCTCAAACTTCTATTTATTCAAATAGGTGCAGTAATTAGCATTAACAGAATGCGCTGTTTCATGATTTGGGGGGTTATCTCTTTATAAAGGAGAAAATTGATCTATATATTCTAAAATTTGTATTACTTACATAATTAATTTCTAACTTACATAGAATGGCTGTCTTTGGTGTACCTCACGTGTTCTCACAAATGCATAGAGCCGTGTTGCCCCCACCACAATCAAGACAGAAAAGAGGGTCACGATTCCTAAGAAACTCCTGCATATTGCCCCTTTTGGCTAACTCTCCCCTCTCCTCCCTTTATCCTGGTCAGCTTCTGAAATGTTCTCTGCCCTTATGGTGTTGCCTTTGCCCTGTTACACTGGGCAAGGGGTCACGCTTTTCGTGGACCTGCAGCAGTGGGGGCGTGTGCATGAGGTCAGCTGGACCCAGTCCGTGCTGCACTGCGCAGAAACGGCCGGGCTGGTCACAATAACGAATGCCCTCCTGAAGCCAGCTTGTAGACACAGAATTGAGGGGTGTCATGCTCCACGATGAGTCTGCACTCTAAATAAACAGTGATTGCTTTCTTTTGTCCATTCTACATGGTCCGTGGACGTAGGAGTATGCTACTTCGATATGAGATCTTAAGGGAGCGAGTAGGCATGGCTGTACTTCCTCTCACACCCAGAGGCCCTCTCCAATAGTGTGTATCACCCATAGTCATAGCTCTGGCCTCTGCAGGGTTAGAACACTCAGGAGGGAAAATACTTTCAGTAAAAGAGAAAGTCTCACTACATTTCACACTTTGTCTATCCCGTTACTGTTGTTGGTCATTAACCCAAAGAAAAGCAAGAAGAGTATTTGACGTGATCCCGAGGATATCGTAGGGCTCATGCTAACCAATGGAGAAATGTATGACTTTCTAAAACTGACTTAACAAAATTTTAGTTACATAATTATGGAATATATGCCAGTGAATGTTACTACGGTTAATGCGGATAGCCAACCATGTTGTTGCACATTGAAATGTTTAGACTTCCGTTCCATGACACTTAGTTCACTGATGTTTATTTCTTTGATTTTTTAATTTTAATACATTACTTGAGTTCATCCATTAGTTCTGCAGCTTTATGTGCATGTTAATCTTGAGCATATTATTTCACTCTCTAAGCACACTATTCTGTTTCTGGCAAATATGGGTAGCAGTGGTGCTGGCTCACACATTTTGGGGGGAATGAGTAAATAGCTAGTTTTGAATCAAGCTACACACTTATCAACTGAATAAGTGCTGACAGTTTAAGTCAGACACGTCTTCCTTACTTGTACACTGAAAATCTCAATAGTGGTTAAAACAAAATAATATTTCAAGTATAGTTCTTAGATTAGTGCCCAAGACAGTGTCCAATGCAGGAGTTGGTTGTTGTGGTTGTTATTACTACTCTGTAAAAATTCTGTTTGGGTGAGTGAATCCTGATGCCACTTTTTCCTGTAAAGAGCAAAATTGTCATAATGGTAAACAGCAGTGTGGGAATTCATCGTTGTGAGTCCTATTTTTGAAACAGGTCTTTCCTCAGATGTGTGTTGTAAACATTAAAGTTGTAATTAATTACATTGGAATTCCAAAAATTGATAACCTGACTTAAATCACTGCCCTTATTCACCAGCTTTGGCTTAAAATGTGACTCAGCCCGCCCTTTAACTCATGTCCCCTAAAGGATGTCAAGGGCCATGTCTCCACTGCAGGAAAATAACACTGATAACAATAGCAGCAGTGATAAAATAACAGTGTCAATTCTACCATGCCTAGCCTCATTAGTTCTTATGAGACATTGCATAAAGAACATAATTAAATAATAGTTTAAATCCTATAAAAGTATAATTAGGCTTGCAGATAAAACCAAGTGTTCTCCAGCACCAGTTGCCTTCTGTGTTTTTTAAAGCTTAATGTCCCCTCGAAATGAGACCAGTTAGGACATTTTACGTCCTCTGAGCCAGAGTTACACAATGAATGCAAATTAAATTTGGTTGCATTTAATGTTAGACAATTTCTTCTCTTTTGCCATGAAGTATCCTTAGGCTCTTCATGTTTCATTCTGAAAAAGTAAGAAAAAAACCAATAAAAATATAGATTTGTATATATGCTCTTTGATTTTATAACATCAACTGTAATCTTAAACACTGCTTCTGCTATTAAAAAAAATGTATGAAAAGTCTTAGGTATTAGGGTCAGACAAACTACTCAGAAAACTGAATCCGAAAATTATATTAGATGATATTTACCTCACAATTGAACTTGGAAAATAAAAGAAGGAAGAGAATATCAAGATCTAATGTGAGAGATAAAACGAGTTCCAAACTTTGTATGGTATTTGTATAAAGATGACAGTGGTGATTTATCAGTAAATTCATTGTTTTTGGCAAGCATACCAGAATATATTCCTAAAAGTAGTAAATTGGCATTCTGACTCATCTCCTTGGATCTTTCTTGGTGTATTGACCTTGAGTGGTGTTGAGACAAGATATTTGGCTCTAGTGGACTCTGGCTTCAAAGATATAAAGAATTCTTAGGGGTGTCACTAACCTTAAACTCTGATATTCTAATTTATGCTGTAGAATACGTGCCCAAAGTTGTATGAAATATAGTGTTTCAGAAATTATCATCTAACACTCCTTCCAATACTCTGATTAAAAAAAAAAAAAAAGCAGTGCTTTTATTCCTTTATTTAAGGGGTGAAAACTGTACTCTTTTTGTTTTATCCAGATTCGAAGATGGTTCAGGTATGTGGGTGAATAATTCATTCTATTCCATATTGATTGCAAAATATTTCTCTTTCATGAAAAATACTTAGACAGATTGGTGTACATATGTATTTGTCTCTTAATGGCCAAGAGTTGGTTTATAGACGTTTAGGTTGTTTCCAGTTTAGGGATGTTTGACTATTTCTCTGTGAACAGAGTGCAAGTTTTTATTTAATATAGGCATGCATTTCTGTTGGGAATGTAACTAGGGGTGGTTTTGCTGATTCATGGGATAAGAACATTAAACTATAGCCTGGTAAGGCCAAAGAGTTTTCAAAGTGGTTGTATCAATTTGTATTACATTAGACAGGGGGATCACTTCTTAAATTACACAAATATGTAGCTACTATGCTGTGCACCTGAAATTAATATAAAATAATACTGAATGTCAGATGTGATTGAAAAATTTAAAAAGGGGAGAATGGTGAAGGGCAATAAGTGGTCCAGATTTTCAGGTGTAAAACAGGTGAGTCATGGGGATGTAATGTACAGCCTAAGGAATATAGTAGAATATTTTGATAGCATAGTATAGTGTCAGATGGTTGCTATACTTAGAGTGATCAATACTTTAGGTATAAAAATGTTGAACAACTATGGTGTACTCCTGAAAGTCATATGATGTTGTATATTAGCTATATTTTTTAATATAAATCTTAAAAAATGAAATCCGTCTAATCAGAGTTTTCAAATGGATAGATCTAGAAATTGTCATTAGTTGAGTGTCACTCATCTAAACTTTCATAAAGTCTGAACTTACTCTTTTATGAGTTTTTAATAAGCTACTCTTTAAAATCTTCAGATATTTAGAATGATCTTTAATAAATTTCTGAAATGAACTAGATCATGGGCTTTGCCATTTAAATATTTTCTTATAAACCTAAGAAAGAGTTAACATTGGATTAAATTGCTTGGTTATATAAAATTCTCCCTCCTGTTGGCTATGTTAGGATTATATCATTGCATCTGACAAACCTGACAGATTTGAAATTTATATGAAATCTTATAACAATTATTGTACACCTTCTGACTTGAAAAAATAAAGACCACTTCATGTTCCATCATGTAGCATAAATGTATGTCATTATATGACTGCTGTCACTATTCTTGTTTCTTTTTTTTTTTTTTTTCAATTCATGTCTGGTTTGTTAAACTATTTCTATTTTTTTTACAATGAATATTATATTGCTTTCCATATGATTCTGTATTTTTAGTCACTTCATTCTTGGTAATTAGTCCCATTAAATATTTGCAAAACATAATTTAGGTCTAGTTTATGTATACTCAAAGTTAAGAACTTTTCTTACATTTAAACTAAAGTTATCTTTGTCAGGAAATTACAAGCAATACCTTGTTTACAAGTTTGACTATTACCTAAAGTTTAAAATATAGATTATCAACAACATAATTTTGAGTAGTGAAATATATAGTCTTTTTTCATAATAATTGTTTTTATCATGGTTAATACTTTGGTCAAAAACTATTGAAAAAATATTTTATTTCCTACAATTATTTCTGTAATCAGAACATGTTGAATTTCTTTTATGTCCTTAAGAAATTGGTTTACCTCTGCATTAATCTACTAGTAGATATTAAGACTCGGTTTGTGATTTGTAACATTTATCAGCAGAAGATATGATGGAAAGCAGAAGAAAATGGAAATTAGTTTTCAAGCTCAGGAAAATATTAAATTAAAAATTTTATGGAGTATCCTTAGAACTATGTATTTTTCCTCCTTGGATAATTCAGATGACACACATTGAAATCGGAGTGGCAAATAATATTTTCTCTTTATCCATTGAATTTTTAAAAAATGCATTTACAATGTTAAAATATTATTTACTATTGTTATATTAGATAAAAAAGGAAACACTGACCAATAGTGTCCCATGATCAGAAAGAAAGTAGGACAGAATTACTAGAAATTAACAGGTAAATTCAATATTATTTTCTTTTTAGATTCTCTCTTCATTTTACTCTTTGTTTTCCATTTTTGGGAAATCTCGTCTGTAGAGAAAATCCGAGTGTGTTTGCTTCAGGCAGCTGTTTGTGTCCTCTTAGCTTAGTGACTCTGGCATAACAGAAGAAAGGGTGTGCGACAGCAGCAAATATAAACGATGGAGCCAGCCTGCGTGTTTTGAGCAAAAAGAAACCCACACGTACCCATCGGAATGTGAAAATACCTTTAGAATCATTAGTCCACCTGTATTTATAACAAAATTTTATGACAGAGGTGCTCTCAAAGACACTTTGTAACAAATCAATGTTGTACCTGGAAAATTACGGCTCAGGCAATCCAGGAGTCCAGAACGCTACCACAGAGTGCTACTACAAAGATATGGCATGATTGTCACTCTATTTAAATTTTAAGAGTTGTTAACATAGTAAGTAATCCACAGAGACATGCTCTTTGCAAAGTTTTCTTAAAATTAAATGCACATGAAGCTAACAAAACATTGATAGTGCCTCTTGACCATGCCCCCAGTTGAATGTCCCTTTCCTCTCCATATGCACATACAATTATTGAACATGTCATCTGGATTGTCTGCTCTATGCAGTACCATACAAATAAACATAACCTATAACATACATGTGAGGGCTGTCTGGAAAGTATCCATTCGTGCAGTATGAGAAATAGAGGCATTTATGGCTGGAGTTTTTCCCGAGAGCCCCCATGTATGCATGAGTATGTTTATTTCATGTATTTGTAATGCATGCATATTACCTTTTCTGTTCCTGTAAACATGCACATGGTTTGTTAATTTATGCATATATGTATACGTGTGTATATAAATACATGTGAATGCATATAAATACCTATAAATACATATGTACATATATAAATACATATCAGTACATTTCTAAATACCATATCCTTCCATCTCTTATCCTTTTAAATTTTGCTTTCAGTATTATGAACTATTAACATAGGGATGCTTTTTAAAATGGTTTTGACAATGAGGTTCCAACTTAAGTCATATCCAATTTACCAAAATCAAATGCTGCTTTCAATTGTGTCTTGTTATCACTTTAAAAGGACATTGGAACTGATTTCATTGCATTTGTAATTACATTTCTTAAATCATTCTAGGAGTCTCCTTTCCACAGTACATGTCAGTTTATAAGAAGGCATTTGAAGTGTAGTGTTGGCGCCCATAACTTTCTAAGAATTACCATATTCCAGACCATTAACAATATTGAATAGCAACCACATCTTTTTAAGCAGTGGAAAGTAGAGGGACAGATCCAGTTCTAGGTATCAGTTAGCCTGGATTTCTAATTCTTCTCTGGTAACCATAGAAGAAATTATTTTAAAATGTTGTGGAGAGGAAACAGAACACACATAAGCTACCCTGATTAATACTTGTAGAATGCAATATACTTTTTTTTCCACATATCTTATTTTCGATTTATTTATTTATCTATTTATTTATTTATTTCTACCCCACCCCACCCCCACCCCCTCCAATATACTTTTTTGGTCAGTAAGACTTGTTAAAGTTAAAAAGGTTTAAGGAAAAAGAATGATAAGGAAATATAATAAAGTAGAATTTCAAAATACTACTTATACAATGATACAATGAGATAAAATCTGTACAAATATACTTGAAGATTAAAATTTGCTAAGCAAATTCAAGGTCTCATTGTTAATTCTATAGTTATTCAAAGATCATCAATATCTAGATATACTATCTAATATTTTTAAAAATTCAATATTAATTGCAGCTTTGATGTTATAAAACAGGAACAAAGAAAATTTGTTTGGCTATTTGTCTAAATAATTTGCTGTTCTATAGTTCCACAATATTTTAATTGTTTCAAATCTCCTTTAAAAAATGCACTGCAACATATAGATGATGTATTATAGAATTGTATACTTGAAACTTACATAATTTTACTAACCAATGTCACCCCAGTACATTTAATTGAAAAGATAGTAGCCCTGCCTGAAACCCCTTGACATTTGTCAGAATGTACTCTGAAAAAAGCATAGCCCCACTTTAGATACCCTAAAATCATACTCTTATATCAGCATTGCACAGCTGCCTTAAAAGCACTACTTCTAAGACCTTGTATTTAAAATGAAAGGAGATTGATCTTTTAATGCATTGAGTATCCTTTTGCATAGAAATAGTCACTTATATTTGGGGTTTTCTTTAATAATAGTAATGAATTATTGTAGTATACAGGTGCATTTAGGTTCTATGAGAGAGTTCAGATCAATAGTGACTAATTTAAAGAAGATAAATAATGAATATTGTCTTTAAATATGTAACAGTTTTTTTCTGTTATTATGACTGGAGAATAGTTGTCTCCATATCATTGGAAGAGGAATCCAAATGTAAAATTTTTCATTATAGTTAACAATCACTAGTATGATGATATAATTCTAATCAAGCCACTGAGAGCGATACTAGATACCATCCTTAGGATAATTCTAAATCCTCTCTTTTTTACATTTACATGCCTGAATGCAATAGGGCCAACTTGATCATATTTCAAGTTATGTTTATTGTACAAGTGTTTGTTTAATGTATTGTTATGTTTAGAAGTACATGGTAAAACTAAACCATTGAACCAAATTGTTATTAAATTAGAGGTCCATTTAATTCTTAAAAAACTGAACTTTAACAGAAAGCTTTGGGGACATAAATAACTTAGATCTCTAAATATTGGAGGATCATCTAAAATGTTATTATGGTATATTTTATAACATATTACAATTACCTTTCATTTTCACTTGCAGTGATACAAAATCACAAGCTGGTGTAAATATTCACAAATAGAAGAGCAGGAATAAAAATACACATCATATGTAGAAAATTTTGAAATTTTCACTTACATTATTCATTCACTAGGGATGTAGCAATATAGCAGAAAATTATGTTCCCCATATTCATGTGTGACTACCAGCTATTGAAGCAGCATAGCAGAGCTTTCTTTAAAAGAAAATGAGAATGTGCTCAATGTTCAAGGTTGGATGAACCCTGCAATTTGTCCTAAAGCCGAGGAAACTCATTCACTGGAAGAAAATTATAAGAAGAAAAGTATTTGACATTTTGCAAACTCACACAATTCTTGTTTTTTTAAATTCAGTTTTGTATGTGGAGTTGCCCACTAATAGATTAAATGATTATTTCATTTACAGTTGTGTAATTGGTCAGATGATTATGGAAGAATCATGTTTTCAAATAGGGCTAGCAGGTTTGCTAAGGGAGGAGATGGAAGAACTTGCCATTAAACGCATGTCATCAAACTGTATTGCTCATTCTGTATCAGATCAACTCAGGCAGCAGTTACATGCTTCCAGGCAGGAGCAAACAGACACATGGTGCCTCTCTTCAAGAAGGTACTGTGTTACTGAGAAGATTAGTGTCACACACAGCTTTGCATCACCTTCACTTCATAAATATTTTAAAAATTACTAATATTTATTAGTAATTTTAAGTTATAGTTACAAAAACAATAAAAATAACTCACAATTCTACTAAAATAATTTCTATTTACATTAAAAAATTAATATACATGTATGATAAAAAAAATCCATGGTAAGAAAAGTTATACAATTATTAGCAAACATCCCTTTTCTCAATCTCCTATTTCCTCTGCTCAAATGTAACTATTAGGAAAAGTTGTATTTGTAATTCCTGAATTTTACATATATGCTAAATTATAAGTAACATATATCTTGATATGTATTTTTTAATTTACACAAAATATGCTCTCTATATAGTTTTGTACCTATGCTTTTCCCACTTAATTTGAAGATTGTTCTATATCAAACTCATACTTTTTCTTTGTACTAGTTTATAAAAATATAATTCAGCAGTTTATATATTTTCCAGACTTGTTTTGGTAAATATCTTTGAACGTGGATCTTGGCTAAATCTTACTAGTTATTATTTTAGGACAAATGTCACCTCAGCCCAGAATTTTCATTATACAAGACTGAAACTCAGTCAAATTGATTTTAGCAAGAGGTGAATTTTCTGAGTAATGTAATTGGAAATTCTAAGCGTTTTTGATTTTAAGCGTAACTTTATCAGGTATTTAAATGTGCTATCAGTTAAGTCTTATCTCTTTATTTCTACAATGAATTATCCCCATGTTGAGATCATAATTAGCTATAACTCAGTGGCTCATCTTACTAGATATTTCCTATTGGAAAGAGAAATTATTGCCAAATAATCCAAGAGGAAAATCTCAGAGAGGATTGTAATTGTCCTTAATGTGGTTTTTTGGCTCATTGTCAAACTGCTTCTGATGTCCAAGGTCGTAATAGTGCGCCTCCCTCACGTGCCCGAATCTATGTAGGAGCAGCGGGTAGATCTGAGCCAAAAGAGAGGTTTTGCTTCCCTGACATGGAAAAATATTCTAAGAAGGAAAACTACATGTATCTAGTACAGCAGTAATACATTTATTTTAAATAGTGCACTTTATCAAAACAAAGTGCTTTGTCCTTAAAAAAAATAGGTCTGTAAATCATATCTAGAATATTACGAACCCAACTTTCTTTTCTTTAGCAATTATTTTGGTATATTTGTTGTAATTGCGAAATTACTATTTCCATCCTCAAATTCCGTAGAGGGAAGTAAAGCTCAACTTTACTTACCAGGAAAGAAAAAATACGAGAGCAACATCTCAACACATGGCTGGATATGTAAGATTCACTAGTCCACTTGGTAAGATTGGTAGAAAAATAGTAAGCAAGCTCTCCACAGCTCTGCCCTCTGTTTTTCATAGAGACCTAGACTTTGCAATCTTAAATTCTCTCTTTTCCATGTTTGTTAGTAAGCTGGGTTCTTTACTTCAGTATTTTTTAAGTTCAGTATAAGGGGAAGGTAAAAACTCATTGGACTTCATATTAAAACTTCATTCTCATATGCAACTTTTATCAATAATAATGCTAATATTTTTGTCTAAAGCTTAGGTCTTATTTCTAAACTTGGGGCAAGTCTTTAAAATCCCAACATATATTTTATTTAGAAACTTTGAAGAATAATCACAAGTATTTTTGAGCACTGAAATGCTAGGTGGAAAGTTTGAGACTTTTTTGGCTAAGCCAGGTTCGTGTCCTTAGATGAAGGTTTTTATTGAAATGATTCAACTTCTGTGGTTGGCTAAGTCACTTTCAATGGATCACAGCCTGGATTGCAGTTGGTGAAGGCATTCCCCAAAGATTCAGGCACTAGAAGGAGGTTTGTCTAGCTAAGACAGAGCATAAGAAAAAAAAATTAGCAATATGATTTTGGGGATTTTAATTTCATTAGTCTTAAGAATTTTAGCCTTTAATTTCATTATAATTTAATTTAAAGGAGCAGGCTATCTAATTTGTGGCCTTTAATTTCAAGGGGAATATGATAATGTGAGGGAATACATATTGGTTCAAATCTAGTGTATTTTAATTATGCTGACATTTAAGTATTTGGAGCAATTTTCTATTGGCATTTGGAGCTGTTGCATAAAACCCATGAGCCATCTCAGAGCACTTGGATGGATATATTTGATATAAGAATTAGGCTAGGTGAATTAGGCTGGAGTTAGATGAGTGAATATTTTTGCCCTCGATGCCTCTCAAAGCATTGAGGCTTAGGAATAAAAGCTATCAGCAGGACTGAGAGTATTTGCAGTGGAGTTCTATAACTGCATGTAGGAGAGCAGCTTCCTGAGGGTAAAAATAGTATTTTCCTTATAGTATATTGTTGACCAGCTTCCCTTCGGTTGACTGTACTATTAGCTGTAAAGTCCAGTGTGCAAAGAAAGTCAAATGACAGGGAGAGTTGGGGGGAGGAGCATCTAGGCGGCCCCACACAAATTCATAAACTTTCTTAAAACATTACGAAAATTATGCACGGACTTTTTTTTAGCTCATCTGCTATCATTAGTGTTAGTGTGTTTTATGTGTGGTCCCACACAGTTCTTCCAATGTGGCTCAAGGAGGCCAAAAGGCTGGACACCTCTGACAGAGGAAAAATATGGGAAGAGCATATCTGTCCTTGTCCCCTTGCACCCTGCCCTCCAGCCTTGGTTCCTCCCTAGAAAAGTAATTCCTGAAGGAGCAGTGATTGACCAAAGGGCAACTGAAACGGGACTGAGCCAGCAGGCCCAGCTCAGCTTTGGCTACATCACACGATGCTGGCTGAAATTGCCCAAGTGCTTGCTCATCACATGGGGATCCCGTTGAGAGAGCGTCCCTTCATCTGCTGTTTAAGCTTCTTTTCATTCAGAAGAGCAAGTAAGAAAAGCATCATTGATTGTAAATAGGAAGTGTTTAAAACACAAATTGTAAAAACATTCCAGGGGTGTTTTGCTGCTAGTCCGTGGAATGCCCTGAATATAGCCAGGCAGTCCTGCAGCAAAGAAAGCATCCTGGCTTGGGACCTCCAGAGCAGTGACAAATGACTCTTCAGGAAACTGATAGGCTGTTTGCGGGGTCACTTCCTGGTCCCTGTTCCTACATCCTGGTTTTGTGCAGCCTAGATCCAGTCTTCTAGGTTTTTGTTTTGGTCTGTTTTGCTGATATTTCTTTTTGGGTTTGTTGGTTTGTTTTAATCATTATATTACTATGTCTTTTTTTCCTCCTGTGTTTGATCTATCTTGTTGGTAAACTTTGACTTCACCTCTGTTATGTGTTCCTGGAAAATTTAAGCCTTTTCTATTTCAATCTATCATAGCTTTCTTCTAAATCATTATTGTCACACATACATAGGATGTCTGACAATTAAGTTCGCGAACTTATCCTAGAAAAAGTGCTGCACACCTCATCACTGAATATCACTGCAGTCTCCTTCAAAATACTCCCCTTGGGAAGCTATGCACCAATGCCAGCACCTAGTCCACCTTTCAAAGCAATTTTGGAACTATTTTCCTGGAATGGCTGTCAGAGCTGTCATTGTATTACCCTTGAGTTCCTGAATGTCATCAAAATGGCTTGCTTTCAATATTTCCTCAATCTTTGGGTAAAGAAAGAAAGTCACTGGAGGCCAGATCAGGTGAGTAGGGAGGGTGTTCCAATACAGTTATGTGTATACTGGTTACAGACTCCCTCATAGAGAGTGTCTTGTGAGCTGGTGCATTGTGATGCAAGAGCCATGAGTTGTTGGTGAGAAGTTCATGTCATTTTCATCTATTTCATGCAGCCTTTTCAGCACTTCCATATGGTAAACTTGGTTGACTGTCTACTTGGTACAAATTCATAATAAACAATCCCTCTGCTATCAAAAAAGTTTAACAAAATTGTTTTGAACCTTGATTTTGACTGATGGAAATATTTGCATCTGGAGAATTGACTGACTTCCATTGTGCACTTTGATGCTTTGTTTTAGGGTCATATTGTACACCCATGTTTCATCACCAGTGATAACACGGCCCAAAACATCGTCTTGCCTCTCCAAAAGGTCTTGAAAATTTCAACTGTCCTCTGCTTTTGTTCATCAGTGAGCACCTTCAGGACCGTTTCTGTTTCCCTATCAATGTTTACTTGGTCTGCTATGCTTCTCACAGTCAGCTGACAATTTTGACACACAGTGCAATTAATTTTTTCAGTGTTTTCATCAGTTCTGCTTGGTACTGACCACCCTGAACTTTTTTCATCAGTGACACTTTCTCTCTCCTCAGAAAAACGTGTAATCCATTTGTACACTACCATTTTCTTCATGGCATTATCCCCATAAACTTGGACTAACATGTCCCTGATTTGACTTCCACTCTTGCCAAGTTTAACAAGAAATTTAATGTTTGTTTGTTGCTCTAATTCAAGCTCTGACATTCTCATGACAGCACACAAAAATTGCACAATAATGAATGCCACTCAGCAAGACACTACCACATGTTGACATGAACACAGCTGTGAGATACAGATATACCAAGATTATAAGACCTTACAGAGTTCTTCGTACAGTGCTGAAAAGTTTGCAAACTTAGTTGTCAGATTTCAACTTCTTAGGCAGCCATACCACCAGCTCCCTGAATCTCTGTTAGTCTATCATAGCCAATAATTTATAGAAATAATGTACATGTGATTTAAATGTTTTGAATAAAACTCTCAGGCTTAACATTGGAACTTTCAGCACCAAAAAGACTTTACAAGTAATACATTTTTCATTTAACAATGTAATTTTTGAAAGATTACATTTCTGTCACTCCCTATCTCTCTAGCAATCTATTTCCCAGTAGCTCTCATGTATTTCCTCAGAAATAACAGACTGTGCAAAAGTAACTAAGGATAAATGAATATTCCAGTGCCTCTAGAACATCAGTTCCCAAGCAGTGGTACAAGTACCCCCAGGGGTACGTGCTGGGCCATTCAGAGGTACACGAAAAAGAATCAGTAATGGTGAGAAAACAAAGTTAAAAAATACAAAACGTTAGTTATGGAACAACAAATGTTAAGTTTCAATCAGTTAACTGAGACACTTCAAAATTAGATACTTAGTGAATGATGACTGGTGAGGGCGTGGCCATGAACCCTACCCCCAAACTGCTCTTCTACCAATCATTACACACAGTTTCAGAACAATCCATTTGTGATGTTTCTAGAACTTCCCCAAACATATAAATACATCCATAGCCAGACTGATCAGTTTAGTTATTGACTGAGTAAAAGTAAGTGCACTATCTTTGATTGATTCTTTGCAAGTAGTTTTTTTAATTTAAAGTTTAAATACTTGATCATTATTATTAATATTTAACTGTGTTTAAATATTGTAAAGTTAAATCTGTAATTTGTACTTTTAGTATAGTAATTTTTCCTAACTTATTACCTCATTTTTACTATTTTACATTTAAGATCAGCACTGAACAAAAGTGTCAGTATTTAAAAACAGCTGTTTTAGAAACAAGGGGTACAATTTCTAAAAATGAATTTAAAAGGGTTACACAGGGGGAAAATAGGTTGGGAACCTCTGCTCTAGAGTAATTCATAAACTTCAATGAGAAGAAAATACTACTGGAAAGGAATGAAATGCCAGAAATACAGCATGCCAATGTTAAATGACCATGTAAGAGGGATGGAATCTATTCCTTTGTTTGTAGTGTATGCATTTCAACATTTAGCTCAATTTTTTCTTGTTTAGAAAAAGATGTAATAATATCATAATGAAGTAAGTCCAAGTGAAACACCAGAAATGACGAGCACATGACCAGTTTTCAGCACAGATTAAAATTTTCCTTTGTTCTTCTGCCTAGCCTTTTTAAAAGCCAATAAACTCAGCATGGGCCCAAAGCTGATCACTTGTCTGGTTCTTACAAATCATTTCCTTAAAAGAGTGAAAATTATCAGACAGCTGCAGCAGTTCAGCTTACAGGGAAAACACAGAATGTCATTTTCAAGGTAAGTGTGCAGCTGTCTTTCTGTCACTTAAGGTTTTTTAAGACAAATCTAATTAAATGTCTACCTAAAAAGCTGACAGAACAATTCTTAGCATACTAATAAAATTTGTTGTGAGACAGCACAACCACAATTCTGGTTTCTCTATCTTGCCTCTGGCTGGCAAACCTGGAAGCCCTGCTTATTTGAACGAAAATACCTATCTGCCTTCTTGGCTAAGATGCCTGTGGTATATATTAAATTAAATTGTATTTCATTTTTTAATTGAGCTACTTTTTTCAATGGGAAGTCGAACACTGGTCAGGATGGAAAATGTTTAACGCTCCCTGACCCTAGGAGAAAATTTTTTTTAATTATGTATTTTATTTTCAATTATAATTGAAATACAGTATTTTTTATATTAGTTTTAGGAGTATAGCACAGTGATTAGATATTTATTTATATAAGAAGTGATTGCCCTGATTAGTCTAGTACCCAGCTGTTACCATACACAGTTACTACCACGTTACTGACTCCATCCCTTGTGCTGCACTTTGCATCCCCGTGACTATGTTCTAACTAGCATATCCTTATTAGACTTTGTGTTTCTGTGGTGTCAGTACTTCTACTCTTTCATTTCAGATTTCATTTCTTTGGGTCCCCTCTCTTTTTCTCTTGGTGAGTCTGGTTAAAGGTTTGTCAATTTTGTTTACGTTTTTGAAAAACCAACTCTTGGATTCATTGAGATTTTGTTCTAATTTTTTAGCCTCCATTTAATTTATTTCAGCCCTGATTCTATTTCTTTTCTTCTACTTACTTTGGGCTTTGTTTGCTGTTCTTTTTCAAATTCTTTTAAGTATAAAATTAGATTGTTTATTTGAGATTTTTTTTTTCTTGAGATATGCCTGCATTGCTATGAATTTCCCTCTAAAACTGCTTTCTCAGTGTCTCATAGGTTTTGGGCTGTTGTGTTACTATTTTTATTTGTCTCAAGGTATCTTTTGATTTCTTCCTTGATCTCATTGTTAACCCATTTGTTGTTTAGTAGTATGTTATTTAGCCTCCATGTGTTTGTATGTTTTTTTAGTTTTTTTCTTTTGTAATTTATTTTAGTTTTATATCTTAGTGGTTAGAAGATGCTTTATATGATTTCAGTCTTATTAAATTTTTTGAGACTTGTTTTGTGGCCCAGCATGTGGCCTAACCTGCTGAAAGAGCTTCTGGTGTGGCCAGGTTGTGTGGAGCTGAGTCTCAGAGAGTCATCAAGGTGGAGCAAGTGAAGTTCAACAGGTTGATGCAGATTCAGAGTTGAGCATGGGTGGGGTGGGCTCAACACGAGCAAGATGGTACCCATTTGCAGGTTGTGTAGGGAGAGAGAGGGCTCAATATAGGGACAATGGTAGCTGTCTCTCCAACCCTCGCCCTGAAGTCACACAACACAGTTGCTCCCTATATATCTCTGGTGCCTCCTGAGCCACTGTCCCTCCACCAGAGCCTAGAGTGAGTGACTGAGACAGAAATATTCTGCGCCAGTCCAAGAGGACACCTGGATTTTCAGTAGCTTTCCATTTCACCTGAATGGACAAAATCTGCTGATTTTCACAGTCAGGTGTTGTGGGGGCTTCTCTTCCCAGTGCTGTCACTACAGGCTTGGAGCCCAGTGTAGGGTTGGGACCCCTCATTCCTCAGGGGATCCTCTATAGCTGAGATATCCCTCCCAATTTTCAACCACCACAAGTGGGTGTGGGGTCAGTTCCTTTTCTATCTCCGCCCCTTCTGCTAGTCTTGATGTGGCTCCTTTTTTATTTTCTTAGTTCCTAGGACTTATTTTCAGATAGTCTTCAGGTGGTTCTCTGAGTTGATTGTTTTATAATTTGGTTGTATTTTATGTGCTCATAGGAGGAGGTGAGCACAGCATTTACCTATTCTGCCCTTGACCAGAACCTCTTGGGATATTGGGTGCGTTAATTAGGTAATAAATGTAAAGCATTTAGCACACAGTGCTTGGTACCCTCCCAAGGAGAGTCCTTAATGAACGTCAGCTGCACATGTGCCAGACCTGGCTTGGCCTCTGTGAAAGAAACTTTTCTCACGTCTTCTTACTTCAATGTGTTTCTTAACTCCCTAGTCTCCACCTACTTTTTTTTTTTCCTTTCATGACACAGGAGGCAAGTTATTTTAAAAATAGTAAAATTAAGAACTGAAATCAAGCCTGTCAACTTTATTAATTTTTCTTAGTTCTCAGGTATATTTTTTAAAATTTTAAGTTATATAACTGGCAAAAGCATCCCAAATTTCAAGCTTTTAATATGGAATACAATTCTAACAAAACTTTCTTTCTCATCAGTATTTGAGTTTCCATCCAGGATCTATATATAATAGTGTGATGACGACTAAATCCTTGCCAAGTAGCATTTCATTGTCTATCAAGCAGATGACCCAACTGAATACCATTTATTTATGTTTACTTTGTTTACTTAACTTATGTTCTTCACAATGCAAATGGAACTGTAGATTGCTCCTTTTTATTTTTTTGAGAGATAGATTTGTGTCTATAAAATGAGGTTTAAAATATGCACCAGACGAGGCTTTGACTAGTGTCACCATAGTGGTTTCCTTATTTCAGATTTACAGTCAATAATGCTGATGTGTACAGATTAGTACATTGAGCACTGCATTAGTGCAGGCCTATGCATCAGTTCTTATAAAAATTTGCTTATGCATTAGTTCATAGTTGAAATAGTTTGTAAGTACTTAGGCAAGCCTATAGTATTATGGAGGCCAGTGCAGGTGGTCCAAGGCATAATTTCTTACTGAATAATGGAGATGAGAAAAAATTAGCTCTAGGGAAACACTGTTTAAATGGGGAAGAGTTCATGTTCATAATACCTCCTCATCAAATTGTTGTTGTTGTTGTTATTTTTTAACTCTGGAAAGAAACTTCAAATATACCTGTGTGTCTGTGAGGGAAGAACAGCGAGATCCAGGTTTGTTGTATTCATTTGAGGTCATGCAGCATCATTAGTGATAGAACCTATGCCAGTCCTACTAGAAAGTGGTTCCACAACCCTTGGCTTTCATATACGTGTGTGTGTGTGTGTGTATATGTGTGTGTGTATATATATGTGTGTGTGTGTATATATATATACACACACACACATATATATACACACACACACATATACACACATACACACACACATATATCTATATCTATATCTATATAGATATAGATATAGATATGAGGGCTGTCCAGAAAAAATCCAGCCATTGTCAATACAGTGAGAATGGTTACATGGCTGGATACTTTCTGGACAGCCCTTGTACGGAGAATTCTTGTTTTCCCAGAATTTATATTCCTGTAGCTCTGATGTTGCCTAGAAAAGAAAAAGTAGGTGTGAAAATCTACACTAATGAACTGACCATTGTAAAAATTCTGCTTAAAACTAAAATGTTGTTCTCACTGACCATATCAACCTCATTGTCCACCTTTTAATCCACTTACAATATAATGCAAATAGTTTTGTTTTGTTTTGTTTTGTTTTTTTGCTTTTTGGTATGTGGGTAGCTCCCTGACTGGGAATCGAATCCAGACCGCAGCGCTGAGAGCGCCAACGCTGAAGCTTTAAGCCACTACACTATCAGGGAACTCCCCCAAATAGATTTTAAAGCATTACTTCAAAGTTGGGGGTCAGGTCAGAGAGTATGTTAAGGTATCAAATTTTGAAATTGCCAAGATCTGACCTGTTAACACCTGCAAAAGAGAAAAATCTATAAGGATGATGAAAAAACATGTTAAAGAAAATTAATTTCCAATTATTCTGAGAGGTTCAAAGGAAAACTGATGTAATAGTTCTATTTTAGAAAAAATGTTTTGATGTTCAAATCAAATATGAGATTATGAATACTATATCATAACAGTATATCATTTTATCAAAATATTATACAAAAATCAACACCTGATTTTTACTAAGACTGATGTATAATTTATTCAATACACATGAAACTTTCTACTTAAAATAAAAACTGATTTTTTAAAGGAAAAATTTAACATTTTTTATTTATTATGAAATGTTCCATATTAAAGTGAATTCACTTTAAATCCACTTTATTGGAGTATAAAATGCATCCACTTTAAATATACCTAATGATGAGTTCTGACAAATGTATCCATCTGTGTAGTTCCTACCACAATCAAGAGAAAGAACATTCAATTATTGGGCATCTATAAAAAAAAGTTTCTCATTTGCATTTGCAAACTATTCCCCCCACTCTTAGCCCTAGGCAATCACTGTGGATTTTTAATTTTATTTTTATTTTATTTTTAATTTTGAAATGATTATAGATTCACAAGAAAAGCTTGTTGGAGGAGGTCAAGGAGAAGATGTGACCACTAGTTGACCAATCAGAGGTTCCTTACCCACCTCCCACTCTTTGGACTGTATGCTCTACCCCTGTACTAGTTGCTGCTTCAAAGACACAGCTTTGAGAGTAATGTTTTATTAAGACCACCTGGTTAGGTACATAACTGAACCCAGTTAATACCACTATCTGAACTCTTAAGATTCTGGTGGGCGGAATGGAGATCTACTCATCCTGTAGAGGCTGAAGACAAGCCTGGGAGGTGTTAGAACAGGCTGTTTATTAGACCTGACACATACCCATCTGAAGTGGCCTACCTCTTTCTTCCACCTCCCTTGCTCTCTGTTTGTTGGGGCCAGTTTCAAATTTTATCTGAGGAATTTAAGGTTGCAGGGTTTTGAACCAATAGCAAACGCACACCACCTGTTTCCAGGTTTTTCTTTGATCTTTGGCTACAGTAGGGTATTGTTAACAAAGTTACCTGCCAGGTCTGCCTTTTTCTAAGCCTTTGGCTGGAGTGAGCAGGCTTTTCTTTGAGCTCATTTTGTCTGCACCTGTAGAATACAATTTTTTATATGAACCTTATACTGCAACCTGGATAAACTTCCATTAATTCTAGTAGCTTTTTGGGTAGATTTCATCAGATTTTCAGATATGTGTTCATGTTCTTAATGAATAAAGACCATTTTACTTCTTCTTTGTCAATTTCAGTCTTTTGTTTCCTGTCATTTGAACTGTCTAGAGCTCCAAAACAATGTTGAGTGTAATGCTGACAGTGAATTTCCTTGTCTTCCTCTTTTGGGGGGAAAGCATTCAATTTTCACTATTAAGTGTGAGGTTAGCTTCCAGGATTTTTAAAATGCTCCTTATCAGGTTCAGGAAGGATTCTTGTATTTATTGTTTGCAGAGATTTATAGTTGTTGCTTTTATTGATTTTATTTTTTTTGGTCTTATAATGAGGAATGAATGTGTTTTGTGCATTTGAGAGTATCATATGGTTTTTCTTTTTTAAATTGTTATATTTTGAGTTAGATTGAGTAACTTTCAAATATTAAACCAAACTTGCATTCCTGAGATAAATCCCATAGTGCCATGAGGTATTATAAATACTTTGGAGTTTAATTTGCTAATATTTTGTTTAATATTTTTGCATCTGTGTTCATGAAAGTATTTATTTTATAGTTTTATTATAATCTGTAGATTAATTCCAATATCTTTGAATGAATTAGAAAATATTCCCTCCTCTTCAGTTACCTGGAAGAGTTTACATAGACATAGAGTTACTGCTTCCCTAACTACTGTTTGTAGAATTTACCATTAAAACTATATGCACCTGTAATTTTCTTTATGGAAAGATTTTTAACAATACATTCAATTTAATGAATAGATATACAGATCTTCAGGTTATCTATATTTTTGAGTGTACTTGTGTTGCTGCTGTTTTAGGTGGGAGGGTAAATGTTCTGGAGATTTCATTCCTGTCACTTTACCTAAGGCTTCGGATGTGGCAAAATCCTCTTTCCTTTCTTTGTAAACACCTCTAGTGGAAATTGCTTAAAGGCATAAACTACCCTATGCAGGGCAATACCGTATGTACAAAAATGCAGGGGGACCCTTAGATTCTATGGGGAAAAAGAAAAGAACACAAATGATTAGATTGAAATGTGGCCTGTTCATTTTTAAATTAAGTGATTAAAATTGTAGCAAGAACAAATTCTGCTTTCTAATGTTCTGATAGGATACTGCCACTGAAATAAATTGTGTTTTGCATATTTAGAAAAAAAAACATTTATCTTTACCTCAAAAATGTATTTAGGCATCAAGTCTCGAGGTCTGAAAATAATAGATATAAATTTCTTCACATCCATCTGCATCTGGAAGGTTATTCTGAACTTTAGAAACTTTGAGACAAACTATTTGACAATTTTTTTATTGGTTTTCATTTCCTGAAAAAGAGAAGATAGGATATAAAATTGTTTCTAGACTTATAGAGATGTGTTGTTATAGGAATTTAAAATTATTTACGGTTTATAAATATACATCTGAAGAACAATATTGAACCATGCATCTAAAACCATGATAGTGGTTAACTCAGTTGAGATGGAAAGAGGAGAAAAATCTTATCTGGGGGAGTTTTACAAGGAACATAAATATGTTAGGTTTTATTTAAGACATACATGATTCTAATGTGTTAATTAAAATTTGCAAAAGAATCCTTTCTCTTTTGTTCTGTTTGAAATTGACATCAAACTTGAAGGAAGAGTAAATTATAAATATATACATTGCTCCAGAATACTTTAAATTAGTATGACCTAAGTATCCAAAAATAGCTTAGTTGGAATGCCAAACTTTCAGTTAATGGGTTTCTTTAAAACCCATAAAATGAAAATAGAAAGTATATGAGTATGTGTATGAGTATGTAGTGTACACATGAAAAAAATCAAAATTATATTTGTTTCCATTTCAAATAGCCTATGGAAACATTTAAAATATTTATCAGAAACACAATTATCAGGGTACCATTTCTCCCCTTTGGCTTACTAACTTTGTTTAGTTTAACATGTTTTGAAGTATAATAACTTAATGGTTAGGACTGCACTTGGAAAAAAATCTCAAATAGCAAAACAGGCATGTTTAGTGAAAATTTTTAGCCAACATTATTATTGCTTAAGATCTCTTTCTAATGATTAAAAGAAAACTTGTACTTATACAAATGCATACTGGCTTTTGTGCTTTATTTAGAATAAAACCATCTCATTTAATTACAGTTCAAATTCTTATTTGTGTTATAAAATTTAAACTCACAAATAAGTCATGGAGGAGTCAATAATTGAGATTTTGATCATATGAAATGTATATCTTTCTTCCTTTGTATCTCTTTCGTTATCTAGTATACTAGAAACTGATTACTGCTTAATTAACATTTGTTGATTTACTGATTAATTTATAAAATAAAGTAACAAGTGGTGCAATATCTAGTTGTTTATTTCTATGATTAATCCTTTTTATGTATATCGGCACGAAACTATTTCCCATTTTAAATAGCTACACTAATAAGTTTCTAGTAGTAAATAATGCCTGTGTTTATCAAAATTTAATTTGCTACTTTTAGTCTCAAATGGATAAAGTATATGAATTTGTATTTTTTATTTGAAAGCCGCAAATCTAAATTCAAAACCCTAAATCTGTGACATGGGGTGATATCTGCTAGATCACCATTTCTGATGGTACTAAGCATAATCAATTTATATAATAACTAGTTCCTATTTCCTTTGCATACATTTAGTTGCTACTTGTTACTATTCAACAGACTCATGTATGAATGCTTATTTAAAAGTTTTAAAGATATTCCTGTTATATATATCTTATTTTAGATTTTAAAATATAAAAAATTGGTTTCAGAAACTTTTATGATTCATCAATTGCCTTTAATTCTTCAAAGCCATTTCTTTTTTTTTTTGGTGGGGGAAGTATTCATCATCTACATTTTGATGACATCTCACAAATTTGATTTTTAGATTTAACACATCCAGTGATGAATCAGTATGTCTGTGAGTGGCTAAATTTTATTGCACCATTCTGAAGAAGACACGATTTGTCACTCCTCTGAGAGACACTTAATATATGATCTCGTTCACATGAGAGAATTCTAAATTGATAAATTTCTGAGGAAGGTTGCAGATGACTGTGGATACCTTTTCTGGAACATGTGGTTTTATAGAACAACCATACCGTAGTAATGGGTCTCTTCCATGATTCACGGCAAGCTATTAAATGATTTAATACACTTCGGGATTTTATCTAAAGTGCCGTGAACTACCTCAGTAGTAAACACGCTGCCCCTGGAGGCGTTATCACTCATCCCGCGGACCTGTCTCTCCTCAGCTCCCCCCACGCCCATTTATCTGCCGAACAAACAGCCCGCGCTGCGTCTTCCACCATTGGTCTTCATTAGTGCATTCCTGGCGCAGACATAACCAATTGCCACTGTAACTTTCTGAGTGTTCCAAGTGTGCTGGATTTTGATTTTCTGTCTCATGAACTTTGTTTTCCTGCCCCCTCTTTTTATAGCACAAATACATCTTTTCCTTCTTGGCTGTCAAGTTGAGCTTCTTGATCCGTTCCTGAAACGCTGGGTTCCTTGAGGTATCCAGGCAAGAAGTTTTTCAGAACTAGATGACATGTATTCTAATAATTTCTTAAAATTAGCCTGCACAAGTTTTGAAACTTTAAAAGGTTGATAGAAATTAGAATAACATGCTTTTCTCATTTGATCTCTGAATGTTTTCTTCATGTGTTTTCAATTAAAAAAAAAACTATTGCTGTATACTTTCGTTATCAAATTCTTGTTTCCTTTTAGACATTGTGAAATTTTTTACAGAAAACTTGTTATCAGACAGATTTTCTATTCAGTTTTGTACTTCTATTTTTCTAATCACTGTCATGCATTAGATGTTCACTAATAAAGAAACTGTTCATATTTCCTAAGCAAACAACCAGTTGGTATTGTTTCCTTAATCTAAAGAGAAAAATTCCTTAGCAATGATGGTAAATTTTTAAATTGTAATTTTGGAAAAAATCAGTGTGTGGAATAATGATTCCATTTTCAAAATTTAAGAGGCAACAGAATATATACAACTAAAATGTTTAATTAGTTCTTAAATACATGAATTAATCTATTGTTGAGAAATGTTAATGACCACATTTCAGATAAGGTATAATCAATAATCTTAACATCTGCAAATAATTCAGTGTATTATGTAAAAATATACCAGGGTGCCAAAGATATGTAGACACATTTTTAAGAGATGTTATCTGTGTATTACTTTTCAAAGTTGAATTGAATCAAACAAAAGGACAGAAGCACGTGCAGCAATACAAATAGACACTTCAGTCAACATTGCTCAAGCAGTAGTTTGCCATGATCAGAAGTGTCTGGACGCTAATAGTAACCACTCTGAGCACCTCTTGTAAGTGCAGAAGTCAAACATGACTTGTATTCATCTTTTGTTATTGCTATGTATTGATTATTACAATTTTAATAGTTTTCTTTCTTTCTTAAAATGTGTATGCATTTTTTGTCACCCTCTGTAAACTTGTTTATAGGGCATTACTGTTATTAGAGAAAGAAAGGAAGTGGGACATGAACATGTTTTATAGAACTAACATATAAATTCTAATTCAAAATAATACTACAGTGGCATTCAGTAATTTATTGATCTGATTTATTTTGTGTTACAAAGAATAACTTCTAAATTGATACGGCATCAAAACTTATAGAATCTACAAAATACAAGATGGAGGTAAAACTATGGTGGTTATTTTTGTTGTCCCTGATAAAAATGTAAATGCCATCTTCTGTGTGTTTTATGCCCGCCTTTTAGACTTACATAATAAAGCCAGTGACCCCTAGAATTAGAATGAGCCTTTAACGAGACCCAACCAGTGTAATGAAACCTGCGTCATCTCAGATATGTGAACCTGCAGCTTCTCCTTCTTTTAGTTGAGTGATAAAGTGCTCACCAACTCATAGAATAAGCTATTTTGGTTTTGGGGGGACCGCATGTAGAGATAAAATCTGACCTCTTGCAACTCCTGCTTACTGGTCTTTGTTACATGGAGCTGAGGAGGAGTGTTAATATCTGTAAGTGATCATCCAGTCATATGAAGGAAAGTCAATCCTTAAATCTTTTCTCTAAGTCAAATAAGTGACTCAATCAAATGCTCATTCGATGAGTTAGAGGGTCCCCATTTTTAAAATTGGACTTGTTTTTATGAAGATTTTTTATTAAATATAGCTAACATAGAATATTATATTAGTTTCAGGTATACACCATAGTTACTCAATGTGTTTATACCTAAAGAAGTGATCACTATGCTGTATCGAGCAACCATCTGACACCATGTTATCACAATATTATTAACTGTATTCCCTGCACTGTACATTACATCCCCATAACTTATTAGTTTTATACCTGAAATCTGAACCTCTTATTCCCCTTCACCTATTTCCTCCTTTTGAAAAATTTTTCAATTATAGCTGACATTCAATATTATTTTATATTAGTTTCAGGTGCACAAAATTAGATTTATTGAATTATAATTGACATATGGTAAATTCACTCATTTAAAAATATAGTTCAGTGAATTATAGCAAATGATTTCTGTCATGTAACCACCATACCAATTAAGACACAGAGCATTTCCATTGACAAAAAGTTTTCTCTTGCTCTTCTGCAGTATATCCTATCCACTCTCAATCAGTGACAAGATAGATCTCTTTTCATTATCTGTGTCTAACCTATCTATATTATAGACTTGTAAGTTGTTTCTTGTTCTGAGTTATTATAGAGTTACTATAAAAATACCCATACAGGCGTTTGTGTGGAAATGTGTTTTTATTTCCTTTGGGTAAGGAAAGGATTGCTATAATATAATATAACTTATGGGAATGAGTTTAATTTTTATACACAGCTGACAAATTATTTCCAAGGCGGTGACATCATTTTGCATTTCTGTCAAATGTTTACAATTTTTTGCCCATTTGTTTTCCTTATGTTTTTAAATTTTACATTGTCCATTTTAAAAAATTTTAGCTGCTCTAGCAATGTCTTCTCTCATTGTCTTTTAAACTTGCATTTCCCTGATGTTCTAATGTTGTGCAGGAATGTTTGTTTCTTTAGTTCTTACTGGACATCTCTAAATTCTGAAGTGTCTTTTCAAATTGTTTGCATTTTTTAAGTTGTCTTATTATTGAGTTATATGGAAGTCATTTGATGTATACGTATGTGTACGTATATCACAAATATTGTCTTCCACTGTCTGGCCCATCTTTTCATTTTTGTAATATTGTATTTTAAATAATGCCTTGCATCCAACTAATATTTTTGCCTAAAATAAGATTTTAAAAATCTTCTTTTCTGGAAATGCATAGTTTTAATATGTTTAGTTTTCTAATTCATTTCAATTTAATTTTTCTGTATGGTACTAAGAGTTGTTTCTTCACTTTTTATGTGTACATACCCAATATTCCAGAAGTATTTGTTAAGAAGACTATTGTTTCCTCAATAACTTACCTTGGCAAGATTGTGGAAAGTCAATTTGCCATAAATGTATTGGTCTATTTCTAGACTTACTATTAATTTATTATATATTTAATCTTAAGTCTTTACTAGAGTGCCTTGATTACTTTATTAGACTTGAAAAATTTATCTGAAAAATGTTTGTATTTTTTCTTCCATAGTATATTCCAAAATATAGAATTCTTAGTTGATAGTTGATGGCTTTTTTCCTCTTGCTATTTTTAAGTTTTTTATTTTTAAATCAATTTGATGTATGTAAGTACAGTTTTCTTTGTGCTGACCTTCTTGGGGTTTAACAAGTTTTTACGTCAGTAAGTTACTTTTTTTTAACTACTTGGCACATTTTGGTTATTACTATTTTAAACATTTATTTTATTCCTTGTAGCTCTTCTCATATTTTGTTTTTCCAGTTTCATGTACATCAGACTACTTAATATTTTCCCGCAAGTGTAATACCTGAGGCTATTTACATTTTCAGTCCTTTTTTACCCCCCACTTTTTCAGGATGAGAACTTTCTGTTTATCTGTCTTCAATATCACTGATCACCTTTTATTCCATATCTAATCTGCTGCTAAATAATACTAGTTTGTTTCTAATTTCACATATTTACTACTGTAATATTGAAATTTACTTTTTTTTGAGAGTCTGATTCTCTTCACCTGTTCATTAATTTACTTTTATGTCATTGAGCACATTTCTGAATGCCTCTTTAATAGTTCTTTACTGCTGATTCCAACTACTGAATCATCTTGGGTCCATTTTTTCCTGACTGATATTAGCTATTATTTGGTTCACACTTTTCTGTGTCTCTGTTTTTAGTAAGTAATCATTCAATTACTGAGTAGTAATTTAGTAAATTTTGTTATCGCATACTAAGAATTTTTAGTGATATCTTATAGAAAATCTGGTGTCTAGTATTTTTCCCGAAACTTCTGAAAAGTGATTTTTTTTTTTCCATCAGATACTTGATTACCTTGGGAAAATTACCTGACTTAGAGGAGAATTGGTTTAAAATTTGCTCACTGCAGATATGTCTCATTTCCCCCTAATCCTAGAGTGAATTCGTTCTCCTGGCATACAGTATTTATTCAGAAAGCATGAAACCACTGTGGTTTCAATGTAAAGCCCAAGTTGTTAACCAAAACCCTCTGTGTTAGTAGGAATCAAACACTGAACTCTATCTGTGTTCCTTGGCTGTACACAGCAGCTGAAATCTGTGCTCACTTTTTAGTCCTCTGTTCGTGGATGAGCCAAGAATTTGAGGAGTTTATATAAATATTTGGGGACTCACTGCTCTGTGACTCCCTTCTATCTGCAGTTTCCTCCCTTGATTTACAACCATTCAAATTTCCTTAATCTCCATCCTCTGTCACTTAATGTTAATAAGATCAGTGCTTGCCCCTGAGTGCAGCTCTTCCTGTGGTCTGTAGGGCTCTCAGGGGACGTCCTATGTAAACACTTACCTCACCCTCATTCCCAGGTTCCTTTCTTTCTCCTCCAAAGATCTGCCAGTATCTGCCTGCTTTGATCACTCTCCACAATTTAATGTTTTTATTAAAAATGAATTTTAATCAGTTTATAATTCATATGTGTCAGTTGCTCAATAAAAAATTCTTCTGCTATTTCCAGACACTAAACCTTTTTTGAGGGATCTTTGTTGAAAAGAATTATATTTATCATTATACAGGATCCGGCAGAAGGAACGCCAGGACCTGAGTTATGATTTCATTACAGAATCATAACCATACATGCTTATGATTTTGTAATAAAACATTTGGTATAGATTACCAGCTCTTAAAAAGGGGGGGGGGTATTATTTGTGTAATCATAAGCATGTACATTATGGATTTTGTAATAAAATCATAACTCAAGCCCAGGCGTTACTTCTGCTGGACCCTGTACACATATATTTAGTTATCTGTTGCTGTATAACAAATTCCTCCAAAACTTAGTGACTTAAAACAAAAAAGATTTACTACATCACAGTTTCTGAGGAGCAGAAATTCCATCTTACTTGGGCCCTTCGGCTCCGGATCTTTCACAAAGCTGCCACCAAGGGAAATGAGCAAGGCTGTCGCCATCCCAAAAGGCTCCACTAAGATCGCATCTGCTCCCAAATGCACTTACGTGTCTGTGGGCAGGACTCGTGAGGTTATTTCCAAGCTCACACGCGTGGGTGTCGGCAACCTTAAGTTCTCTCTGGGTTTGTCAGTGCCTCACCACGTGGCCTCTCCTGGATGTCTGTCACTCACTAGGTGTAAGCGTGTGTCTTCCGGTGGGAGAGCCGCAAGCCGGAGTGAGCGCAGTGGGAGCCGGCCTTTTTGCAATCTAATCCCAGCGAGGACACTGCTCATTTGTGCCGCCATCCGTTTGTTAGAGGGAATTGTTAGTGGGTGCAGCCCGGATTCAAGGGGAGGAGATGATGCAATAGCATGGATACCAGGAAGCAGGGGTCACTGGGAGTCCTTTTAGGAGAGACCCTCAGGGAATAATACACGTAGGCATTGCCATTCTTTCTATTGTCATTCCTTCAAGAGTCCCCTTCTTGCAAGAGTAGAATAACTCCTGCCAGTCTCTAAATTATTATATAAATATCCATTTTTATGTTTGTATAAATTTAAACATAGTCCAATATAAAGTTACAAATGTGTATTTGGTCAGAGTTCATAATTGGTATCTGCAGGAGGATAATCCATCATATGACTTTGCTGCGATTTCCGGAAGGGGAACTTCTTTTGAGGTATCTTTTGTTGAATAAAATTATATCCTCCATTACTTAAAATTACTATTTTCTTCAATGACATAAAGTGCATAGTTATTATTTCCTTTTAAACTGTGTTCGTGGCCTGTGATATATTCCACTGGTTCTATTGAGACCAGTTTGCAGAGTCAAAGAACAAATAATATATTGTTAATACCTTTTTTGACTTCATGTATATCTTAATATCTAAAGTCAATAAACTCATTGGACAGTATCAACATTTTTAAAAATTTGCCTAGTTTACTGTCCTCCATTTTTCTCTTTAGGGAGTCATGATGATCTCTTCATGGTATATAAATTGTCTAGTGAAGAAATGAATAAAGAATGGCAAAATTAATGACTGTATTAAGGCAATGCCTTTTTTTAAGACAGCAACTTGTGCAGGTATTCATTTTGTATGTTATTGTATGTAATTTCTCTAACAGATTTTAGCCATCACTGCACACTTACAGACAATCCTTGTGATTTAATTCACTTTATTTTTTGTACTCAAAATTATTGCTACTTCCATTAATTAGTCGTATTCCTGCTAAGGTGTGATGAGCAACAATTAACTTTGATAATCACCTGAATATTTTACTATAATTGGTTCAGGAATAGAAGGCAGTGGGAAGATTACAAGAGAGAGGATTTTGTGAGGAAACAGTAGCAGCCCCAACTTGAAAAGGAGGGACGTCTGAGAGCAGGTGTTTTCACGTCCCATTATTCCCCATATCTGGTCAGGAGAAGGGGTGCTATAACTAACCGGAGACTATGTGAAATCAGTGCTGTTGTCTTAGCAGCCATAATCCGCTACAGCATCTAGAAACATTCCCCCTTCGTATTTAAACACAGTAGTAGACTACAAGGTCGGACCCCTGGAGTTCATGCCTAGCTAACTATATAATCTTCCTCCTTCATTTCATTTATCTCACAAAACACTACATATTTTACATGACAGTTTTTGGACATCAATTATTTTGTGATAGTTGGTTTTCACTATAATTACAGGTGTGATGATGGTATAGGAATACCTAATATACTATTGAAGTTTACTATTACAAGAGGCCTATTATGAGCTGAGTTAATTTTACATGTAGTCAGTTAATTTTGAGTTGATTTCGTTTCATTGCTCTTAGGAAGGCAACCATTTCATATAGTATTTTTAGTGTGATAAACTCTGAGTTCCAAATCACTGATATATGAATGTCTATTTTGGAATACGTTTAACTCCTTATTAGGGCCTGTTTAATCATAGTCCAAGTCACATCTCCTTTACTAAGTACAAAACTCCCATGGTATGGTAGTTGTCTCAAGCAATACTCCCGTAATGCCAACAAAACGTTAGCACTGGGTGTTTGGTCAAATCTGGGCACTGAAGATATAAACATAGCTTGTATTATCAAACGTCATTGTTCAATCTGCTTTTTAAATGTTAAGATTGGCATTTCACCAAAACATTCCTTTTGAGATATTCAGTGATTTTATCTTTTGCATGAAGTAAAATTGCTTATTTCTGTTATTATTTTTCATATTGCCTAATGAAGGAATTCAGTCTTCATATCTTGCAACAGGGATCTGTGGGAATGTTTTCTGGGCAACTGTGGCTGCCAGCTTATTCATGGATCTTTCCAGCATTGCGGATACCATTTTGATCTGCAGAACAGTCGTATAGAGTGGTCACATGCTTCTCTGGCATTGTCCTATTCTTTCTTAACCCCTATAAGCTGATGTGGGAGGATGACCATAGTTTACTATAGTATGTATTCTTTGCCAGTCAGAGATGGGGGCCAGAAAAAAATGGGAGACATATGAGTCTTCATTATAGCAACAAGTAGGCAGGAATACGAATTGAGAAGTTCTGAAAATTGAATTAAGAGGCTCTATCTTTCTCGAGTCACCTTTTCTGTGCTGTACTAAGAGACAGCTAAAGAGGCAGTGCTTTGAGAGTACAGTATTTCTCCAGCCCTGTATCTCTATTCTCCCTCATTCCTTCCCTGTTTAAACCCTTCTTTTAGCCTAATGCAAAGACGTCTTTCAAAAGAATCACTAATTTTTATCAGAGACAATGGAATTGATTTCATAAAAAGTAAAGATATGCCTCATTATCATACCTTTATCCCTATAACTTTCAAAAATCATACTCCCTATGATTATCATATGCAGAAACTTTTCCTTCTTTTTGTACTTAGATATCCTTATAAATATATGAAGACTGTCCACAAAGTATCCAGCCATGTACGATAAAAAACAGGCACTTAGGGCTGGATTGTTTTTCCCAACAACCCTCGTACATTCAACTTTCTATTCAAAAAATATATTACAGAGTAGAACTCTCCAAACTCATCATTAACCCTGAATAATATTTTCTAAAAGACTAATTAAAATGTGGTTGAAAATACATTTAATGTATTTAATTAAAATGAGTATAATTTACGGATACTTTTAGCATCATAAAGTTAGCATCCACAAGTAATAGTAATTCCAATAGAAATTTGGTGCATTATGAGCAAACATCACATTAGTTGCTTAACCAATAATAGTGAGTGTTAGTTATCTGTTAATCAGTTGTTCCTCCACTGTCCTAATCTCAGGATTTAGTTCTGTTTCTGGCTTCAGGTAGGCACTAAATAAATCTGTTGTGTAAATATTGAATGCACATCAGTCTGTCACTGTGCCATTCTTTATAGATAGTCAAGTAGATACAGCCTAGGTGACTAAGTGTCATGTATTTCATGATTCTGTCTCCTTGGCTGGCCCCCTCACTAACATTAGCATTATTTTCTTCCTAGCCAAACAGCCCATAATGCTTTGATTGCTCAGGGACGCAGTCTCTGATTCACACGCGTCAGGGCCAAGCCTCATGGCTTCATGTGTCATCGATCCCCTCCACTACTGTTGGCGCCTTCCGATCTTCCTTCTCTCCTTTTTCCAATCATTCTCGTGTTTGGTCCTCAGATAAGCCCCGGTATATAAGGTTCATGTGTCAGTTTGGAAAAAAGAAACTATTTTATAGCAAGACCTATCAGGTCTTTTTCGTCAGGTCCTAGGTTTGATAGACCATGTTCTCTGTGCTACTTTCGCTCCTATGGAACTTCATCATGGTGAAAAAGAAATAGTTTGAATGGCCTTAGAAACAAGAACAAAAACATATGTAAAGCCTTATAATTTCTCAATTGCCTGAAAAAACATTCAGAATTTTGAACTGTCACATCCAGAAAAATGACAGCGTGACTGGTTAGATCTTTCTGGCCTCCCTAACGTCACGATGAGTGATAACTGATGAGAGACTTAAAAGTGCACCTCGTTAACGTTCTGTGTTTTCTTGTGCTTCTCGTGTGCTTCTAAAGGAAGTGCCTTCTCATAATTAGACTTTTCTTTCTGATTCATAGTGACTAATTTGAATTTATACCACTTATTCTTAATTACTGTAATCATCTGTACCCCTGTTACTCTAACTTCAGACAATCAGGAGTTCAACACACACCTATGTGTATGTGTTTATGTGTGTTTATACAAAATGCAGATTGTTGTAAAGTGCTGTTATTTACATTAATATTAATACCAGTGTCTTACCAGGCACTAATGTTATTATTAGCCTTTTTTCATATGACAGTGGACATTGATTTTAGCTGATGCTCCGGACCCTGCTTGACGTTCGTTCCTCTCTAAGGAAATAAATTCCCCCTGCACATCTTTGCGTAGATATCCTCATAAATACATGAGGACTGTCCGCAAAGTATCCAGCCATGTGCTGGATAGGACCGCTGTGGCGTATTTTTCATTTTTTAAGCACAGTAGACGTAGCATCAGCATAATGTTACGCACTAATTTTTGGCTTGTTTCTCTTGAAATTTCCATGGAATTCACGAAATACTCAGGATTTTATTTTCCCTTGTCTTGGGAGTACCACAGACAGGGGACAAGCCAGTTGCCCTTCTCAGTAGCCCGAATGATGTGAGGGGCTTATGCAAGGTCAGTGAGAAGAGCACCCCCTTTAAAGTGTGGGCAGTTGGTGGCGGTTAGAGAGCTGTCGGAACGGAAGTGTTCGTTGGTTGGCTTCCTCCCCAGGACTCAGTAGGAAACAGGATACTGCTAGCGGTACTGTCACCTGGGAGCCCGGGCCTTTGCGTGAACTGTTGTTGCCCAGTGCCTGAGGTTGCACAGAAATGGGGGGGCAGCTGGGTTTGAAGCGTCCTGAAATCGGACTCCCGGCATCACTCCCAGTGGTGGTGAACTGCCAACTGGAGAGTCTTTCCCGAGTGTTCTGTTCGGGGTAAGCTCGGGGCCTTGGTGTGCCTGTGGAACAACGTGGCGGGAAGTCGGGATGATGACAGAGATTGAATTCCTCATCATCTGGCATGATCGGGCTAATTTGTGATTTGCTTTAAAGACAAATATAAGAGTGATGTTTCTTCATTTAAATTTATGGTATAAGGCTTTTGTGCACGTCACTTATCCTTGCCACCTCTAAGTTAGATCATTGTCTCTCTGTTTCCTTTCTCCTCTCCTAATTACTTTATGATTTAAATGTCACTTTCTCAACAAATACGTCCATCACCCTTCTTCCAGAATAGGTCAGCATCCCCCATTGGAATCCGTGTTGGCCATACGTCTTTTCCTTTGTGTCATTTATCACAATTTATGTAAATCATTAACACTGTTATTGGCAATTTAACGCCTGCCTCACCCCCTCCTCCTGCAGCAAGCAAATAGATTTCAAATCGGGAAGCCCTAGTCTTCATTGATTGTTGTTCTCTCTCCGAACACCTAGCATAGGTTGTGTAATTGTGCAGAGCAGGCTTTCGACGCATATTGAGTGAATGAAGAGTGAATATAGAAGTAAATTACTTGAAGTAAATTTGACTTGGAGGTGAAGTCGTTTCTGAATGATATCGTTGGCGATCCTAAGAGAAAGTGCCTAAGGCAGATTTTAAGACAGTAAATTCTGGGTTGGCACTGAAAACCTACCGGTTTTCTACCAAAGGTTCTTGAGAGAGTTGTCTCTCTCTTCTAGATAGTACAGAGGGTGCCCCCCGCCAAATGTATACACATTTTAAGAAAGGAAAAATCTTTATTAAAATTTTAATAATATATACGATAACAAACAATGAAGACAAGTCATGTTTGACTTTTGCAGTTACAAGAGGTGCTCAAAGTGGTTACCGTCAATGTCCAGACACTTCTGAGTATGGTGAACTACTGCTTGACAACATTCACCAAAGTGTCTATTTGTATCGCTGTGCATGTCGTTTCAGTTTCATCCCAAAATACCACCAGTGTAACCAGTTTTCTACAGTACACCACATCCTTTAAGGTCACCCACAGGTAGTCAGGAGAGCGTAAGGGAAGCTCAACCGCATGTCTGCCTCCTATCCATTGTCTTGACAAATGGTCTTGCACTCCTCAAATGACAACCATACTTCTACTGTTTGCTTTGAGTGTCCTGCCTGTCGCGTGGTGATGCTAGCATTTATTTGATTAATGCCATCTTTTGAGTGAATGTCATACCACACATTGCTACTGTAATTCAATTCAACATTGAAAAGTAATACATAGATAACATCTCTTAAAGTGTGTGTACATTTTTGGTACCTCTGGTATATCCCTCAACCCTAAAAGACCCCCGGCACCATCTGTCATGTACACATGTAACACCACCTCCCACCCCCACCCAACACACATACAACCTCTCCACTGCCATCTCAGCAGTGAAAGGTGATAGTCACATAAAGAACAGAAAGGAGAGACGTAATCGATAGGTGGTGTTTATATTATTTATTTGTGTGACCATTTTTCAACTGTCCTTTTCCCTCATTGTAAACTAATGATGAGACTACGTAGGGTGTATGAAATAATGTAGAAACTGTTTTGTTCACTGTTGAATCTGCGCTAGCTGATAAATAGATGGGATCAATAAATGAATGAATAGAAATGAAATAATTTGTGAATAGGTTCATGGGTACGCTAATAAAGCAGGTTGGGTGCACTAATACCGGCCTAAAGAAAACAACAACTGGAAAACAGACAGTAAGCGACTTAAGGGAAAGATGCTAGTGAGACAAAATTCGCAGAGATAGCACATGGATTAAATTGACATTACTTCTACAGATAACCGTATTTCTTGGTTAAGTTATTACCTCTTTGAAGGAAAAGCACACTTGAGCATCAATTTTGTATTCTCAGTTGTCAGCATTGCATCTACCACATGGAAAAGAGTTCGTGTGTTTGTTGAATCGATGTACCAACGGGTGGGACATCCTCATCGTGCTAAGGTCAGACTTGGGAAAGACGGAGAGAGTGCCGTCCTGCTCACCGCCCGCTGTAACCCCTTGCATGAAATTCTCCGTTTTTTTCTCTCCTTGCCATGTTTTTATTCTCCGTCCTTTCTGTTGCCCTGGGAGTTTCTCGCACAGGCACACTCGGAGCCCTGCCATTGGTGTTGCCATAGCAACACCTAAACTGGAGCTCCAGCGCTCAGTCTTCCCTGCGTGATTTCCCCCTCTGCAGAAGGTACTTTCTTTCCAGCTCTGTCACTGACGCTCCGGTAGGCCGTACTCCAATTGTAAAGAGAAGTGGAGTGTGTGAAAGTGTCATCAGTACATTGGACTGACCCCAAGGGAATCGGGGAAGGAAGACAATATAATTGAAATCGCTAACAAATCTAGGTAACTTTTTTTCTAAACATTGTTTAGAAATTGTTTCAAGTTTTTCTCTTGTCAACTTTAGATAAAGTGGATTTTAGTTTTTCAGCATTAAAAAAATGTGTATTTTAAAGAACCAGAGGGAATAGAGGCACCGAAACTAAATTTCACACAGGAGACAGGAAACTCAAGGTTGTTGCAAGGAGAGGACAAATCACCCGGGGAGTTAGCACCACGGAGCCTTCCCAGGCTCAGCCCAGCTCGGCTGCGCCATCCCACTACCGATTCCCCTCAGCACTCGGGGATTTCCGAACAGCTGACGTTGGCCTTTCGCTTTTGTCACTAAAACAAAATATGACAGACATCTCTCGTGATTGTCTGCGTCCCGACTGCATTACATCCTCTGGGAAAGCAGAGACTGTGTCTTCCATGTTTCACGAAATCTTTCATCACTAACGGTGACAATTGGGTTAGAATCAGGCATCTGCATACGTGAAAGAAAGAAAATATTCTGAAAATATTTGGTCCCTTTGACCAAAACCCTCGCTCCGAAAATACTGATGATGCTGGCTCGTTGTTTGTTCCTCTGTTACCACAGGGTGGAGATACAAGGAAGCAAAACTCCCCTCTGTTTAGGTCTCCCCTCACTTCGCATTGTAGGAGGGCTATCCAGGAAGTATCCAGCCATGTAATATGAAAAATAGAAGCATTTATGGCTGGGTGCTTTCCTGACAGCCCTCATATTCCTCCGAGACCCCACTTTTTAAGCTTAGCTCCACCCCCATCTAGTATTTCCTTCCATTTCTTGGCTGTCAATCTTATGTCCCGTCCTGTGTTTCGCGGACTTCAACCTCAGGCTTCTGGTAGCTATCAACAGCATCTGTCCTAGCTTTCAGTCTTCTCTTAGGTCTGCAGTTTAGAGAAACTAGGTTCCAACCTCCTTGGTGATAGAAAAGGTGGTGGCTGAGTGGTTTTTCAATTTCAGTTTTGTCTCTCTCAGCATGTTACTATCTCTTCATTAGCAATAGCCAACAATGCTTTTGACATTGTACTTTGTGACAGCCACCATATTGGGGACTAGAAGTGAGGTATAGAGCAGAAGCAAATTTCATCCCTGCTTCTCAAATGAAGAAATAAAGGAGCAGATGGAAAAATTAAATCACTTACATATGACACAATGTATCCAGGATGATTCCAGCTGACGTGTTTTTAGTTCACCGGTAATCTACTATAATTAGAAAAATAAAACCTTACTAGGAAGTATGTCGGCTTTAGTGTACGAGAGCAATTAGATGTGCAAGTATCTCTTATACATTTATTTCCAAACTTCCTTTTGTCAGTCCACTCTCTACAGTAAAGATTTTCATATACTTGTAATACAGTTAGATGATTTTATTACATCTTATGTTCTATCCTTGGGTCCCCTGACTTCCTAAATGATTTTCTAATTTGCATATATTAAGATTTATTCTCTGGGCAGTGAAGTTCTATGGCTTTTGACACATGGCGTTGTTATGTGTGCATTGTTCTATTTTCACGCAGACTTGCTTCACCACTCTACACTGTCTTTGCTATTTCACCTCTTAAGCCCTCTTCCCCTTTCTCTGATGAACACTCTTAAGCCACTGACTTGTGTCTTATAACTTGAGTTATACCTTTTCTAGAATTACATATAATGGAATCATGTAGTATTCAGCCTTTACAAACTGATTTCTTTCACATAGAAATATTCACTTAAGATTCATCCCTGTATTTGCACAGCTTGATTGATCGTTTCTTTTCTTCATTGAATAATATTCTGTTGTGTGAATGTACCAGCATGTGTCTCCATTCAGAAATTGATGACCGCCTTTCAGTTTTTGGTAGTTACAAATAAAGTTGCTATAAACATTTGTTTGTAGTAGATGCTGGTAGTGATGCAAGATTTGAATAAAAGAGGAGCGAAGTAGTGCACAGCTCTGAGGGACACACGCAAAAAGAATCAAATAAAAGCTAAGAAAGTGAGCAGCAGACTTTAGACGATTACAGGTTCTGGGGATACAGATGTTCAAGTCGAAATTCTGTTGAATTAGAGAACATATTTTAACATTGCAGGTTTTTAGCAAAACCCTGGAAGGATTGCATTTGAGGAATGAAGATAATACCCCAGGAAAAAGTGAATTTCCCAGAACTAAGTGCAAAACCAAAATAAATGCACCCTAGTAAAATGTAAAGCAAAATCTCCACTTGATCCAAGTGAACACCAATAATTTAAGTGCCTGATAGACAATATTCAGTAAACTTCTGAGGAAAATAATTCAGAATCTCTAAAATGTAGTTTTATAATATCTAGACTGTAATAAAAATTGCTGTCCATAAGCAGGAAATAAAGCCATAATCAAGAGGGATATAAACTAAGAAGAAAGGACAATCAAATGGCATTCATGTTGGAGTTGGCAGAGAAAGGCTGTAAAAATAGTTGCATAAAATATGTGATTCTACACTTAAAGATATGTACAATGCGATGTCTATAAGAGCATGTAATATATTAAAAGGGATATACCTGTAACGGAATGAAATGGGAACTGAGAAATGAAATATACAATATTTGAAATAAAAATAACTCATGTGGTGAGTTTTACAGGAGAACAGGCACAGTAGAAAAGCCTGTAGAACTGTAAAAACTAATGTCACACTAAAAATGAAAACAAATACACTGAGTCTCAATGGAAATAAAATATTAACATTTTATGATATTAAAAGTAACTTAAAATATCAATATTACATAATGTGAATCACCAGAGAATAGAAATTGAAATAAAATAAACTTATTCTCTATGATTAATGGAACTAATATTAAACAAATGAGTAATTGAAAACCCAGAAGAAAAGAATTAAAGAAAGGAAAGAAAAATACATTTGAAGAATAATGGAGAAACTTAAAAAAAATATTATTAAAAATTAAGCCAACAATCCCCTGATTAATAAATTCTAGTTAGGGTTGTATGTCCTTTTTTCACTATCTCGTAAATTTGTTTACGATGGGAAAAATAGTTCAGGACTAGTTTCTCTCTCACACACTGATACAAAAGTCCAGATACATTATTTTTATCCATACTTGTTACTACTAGTTACCAGCTTTCCCTTGGCCAACAGAATACAATGGCAGATGTTATTGTTTCATAAATTGCTGTTGGTCATGAGTCAAGTAAAATATGTGTGCACGTGTATGTGCTAATAAAATGCTTAATCCTCAGCGTTAGAATGGTCACATTATTCTTGCTAGCTACAGATGAGAAAACTGGGGGATGAAGTCACACAGGTAATTAAGGGCAGGTCTGGGATGTGAGTTCAGACCTGCCTAAGTCCATATATTTCCAGCTTTATAAAGGGTAAGAAATTGTCAACCATTAGTACTGTTATGATAGTGTCCTCTAATTGAGACATCTTCATCCACTAAACAAAATTCTTAAATTTTAGTTGGGTCAAATAATTGATTTCTTACCACAGGACTACTATTTAAATCAGGAAACCATGGGGAAATGTTTGGGATACGCTTAGAATCAATATATGCACCTCAGGTAAATTAGTGTTCACAAAAATACTTTTAACCATAGTTATTCTCAAATAGCCATTTATGGAACATTTGGAATGTTAGACTAAAAGACATCCATTACAAAGTTATTCTGTAACAGTAATTCACTCCACATTGCCTGGCTTCTAGATCTTATAAAGACATGTGCTTAGAGAGTAATGTCCAATGTTAAGCATAATTGAACTATATAAATTCAATGTGGACTGAAACTTAAAATAAATGTGTTCCTCTAGTTGTAAATGCCAAATATGAAATACGGTATTACAACAAATACCATAAAAACTTTCTACAATATAGTGGTTTTTTATTAAGTCAATACTAAAATTCCATTTATTTTGAAAGCTACTTTTGCCTATAAGGTTTAAGTTTATTGTTTGGCTCGCTGGTTGTTAAATTTCAGTACTATGGAAGGGAAATTTTAAAACCGAGTTGTAGAAAGCAGATTCTGACACAGCATAAAACTAGCATAGCCAAAAGCATGGTGGGAGGGGAGAAGTAGGAAACAACCTCTCCCTTCCTGGGCATTCCTTTGCCATGGAATTTTATAGTTGGGTCCTAGACAATCTTCCTAAAGTGGGCAATGCATACAGATCTAAGATTTGGTACATTGTATGGCATCTCCCCAATTTTGAAAGATAATGGAGAATTTTTAACACACACACAAAATAGATCATTTGTTCATATATACAGTTTGTCCTATAGGCCTGTGGGGGTGGAGTTTATGGTAAAATATCAAAGTAAACATGAACTACAAATGCTTAAATCAACCATAAAGAGATTATAAAATATGGCCAAGGGTGGTCCCCCAAACATCTCCATCTCTTAATCCTTGGAACCTGTAAATACATTAGGCTCCACGGCAAAGGGGAGTTAAGGTTGCAGGTGGAATTAGGCTGCTGCTGAACTGATCTTGAGATAAGATCGTTCTGGATTCTTTTACTGGGCCCCACGTAAACCCACATTTCCTTAGGAGTGGAAGAGGGCGGCAGAAGAGTCAGAAGCAGAGAAAGATTGGAAGGGGCTTTCTGCTGGCTTTGAAAACGGTGCAGCAGGCCATGAATCAAGGAATGTAGGAAGGCTCTAGAACAGTGGTTTTCAACCTTCCTAATGTGACCCTTTAATATAGCTCCTCATGTTGTGGTGACCCCCATAAAAGTATTTTTGTTGCTACTTCATAACTGTAATTTCGCTGTTATGAATCGTCATGTAAATATCTGATATGTGTTTTCCGATGGTCTTAGGCGACCCCTGTGAAAGAGTAGTTCGACCCCTAAAGGGGTCGTGACCCACAGGTTGAGAACTGCTGCATCTAGAAGTTGACAAATGCAAGGAGGCAATTTTCCCTTTCCTCTTTGGCACCTTGATTTTAGCCTAACAAAACACATTTTGGACTTCTAACTGCCATACTTTAAAATTGCAAATCTGAGTTGTTTTTAACCACTAAATTTGAGGTAATTGATTAAAGCAGCAATTAAAAACTATTACAGTGGTTTGGTACAATACATTAACCAAAATTAATCCAATTAAAAAATCCAAGCTCTTAAGAGTGAATTATTCCAAATAATTGACTGAATATAAGTAAGAGAATGTTTCAAAGAACAGAACATTTTCTGGTGTTGGTTTATCTGACATTACAAACATTAATAAAAGTTGAAATGGTGGCATGTATGGCATTCTGAAGAAAATATTATTGCAGACATTGCTGGTTTGTGGAAAGAGCCAAGAATTTCCATTCAGTTCCAGTTATACGTGGACTGCACAAAACTATATAAATAACTAATCAAGTAAAAATGTGGAATCCGTAGGTACTTTTATATTTTGTACTTCCTAGATGGGAATGTGTTGCAATTAGCTGAGCTAAAGATTTCCATCTGTAATTAACATTTTTAAATGTTTCTGCTACGACTAAATTCTACTCATCAACTAATGTACTATCTGATGACTTGTCAAAACTATGAAAACATTGTTAAACTTGAAGTTTTTATTTTAAAAATTTAGTTCTGTTTTACTAAAAAGAAAGTGTCAATTTATTCCTGTTTTTAGCTAAATGAGAAATTTTCTTTAATCATTGAAACATATCTTTGCTGTGGATGTATAGGATCTTCCATAAAATATCTAAAAAATGTTTAATTTTTGTAAAGTATCTTATTTTAATTAGACTAGGGTTTTTCTGGTATGAAAAAAGAAAGCAAATACTTTAAAATTAAAAAGGTAGCTGATTATTGCATAATTATAGACTAATACAGATGTGACTCAGACCTTATGTTTTTGCATTTTAGTAACCTCGAACCACTGCATCAGTACTTTCATTGCATTTTAAAATTTAATGAGTTATAAGATTAATTAAAAATTCTTTGGAGTAATTACAGATGTCAGGGACATTAGAACATTCTGCATCTAATATTTCATTCCCAGAACTTTAGTTTTGTTCTCCATCCCTTCTTTGCTTTTAACTGTTTTGCACCATAGCTTTCCAGTTTTCAAATTTGATGATTTATGCTCATCATCTCACTGAGTAAAGACACCTGAGTTTCATTCTCCTTAGAAAATACTAGGTATTTGTAAATAAATATGTATTTTACCTTAATTTTATTCTGTTTCTTGTCACAACAGGATACTTTGAAATCTGTCAGCTTTGAAATCTGTCAGCTTTGAAGGCTATTTCATTGGGAAAATAAACATTCTTTCCTATCTACAGAGAATCAGTTAAAAGCAATTCAAAAAGTAGTGATTTTGTATGTATATATTTATGTATCAGTAGTATTACATAGCATAGAGATGCTATACATATGCACATATAAGCATGTATATGTGTGTCTGCACACTGTTACATACTGAACTAAATTGGATATAATCGCCAACTCTGTTGCTAAAGGCTCTATGGCCTTTTGAAAGTCAGTTAACTTCTTTTAGCCTCAGATTTATCAGCTTTAAAATGAAAGGATTGACCTAGTTGGTATTGAGGGTTGTTTCCACCCTTAATACACTCTATTACTTGGAGAATGTGGCCTAATCTGTACCACTGCTACTCTCTTACTGGAGAAGGACACGATAAAGACACATAAAATAACACATGATTAAGTGTAATGCCTAAAAGAGCAAAATTGGAGGTATTACAGTAGACATTTTAAAAAAACAGGACTTAACCTTGTTTTGAATGATGTACTTGAAGAGTAGAAGACATCATTGGCAAAATAAAAGAGGAGTCTGCCATCTTGAAATCATCGTGTTAGGGTTGGCTTGTGAAGCGCAGAGCATGCCGGGATGCCGTGGGAAATGAGTTTTAATTGGTGTGGGAGGACCTAACTCTGGCAAAATGAAAGGTTAATAGAGACGTTCGGATCTACCTTCATAGGTGGTGGGAAGCTACTGAACGTTGTCTAAGAAAGAATGACAGGATGGAAACACAATGAAGACAGTCAGGCAGTACCGTGCCGAATCTACATTTGGAGCAGAGAAGAAAGAGAGGCAGGAAAGGCAGGCGGGAGGGACGGTCGGCTCTTCTTGCGGATCTGCTGAATGGGAAGCGTCGTGTTGCACGCTGCAGGTCATGCTAGCCTGCGATACAGGGTAACAGAGGAAGACACAGCGTGTAGCCTGGATGGCCCAAATTTGAAATAAGGAGTCCCAGTGGAAGGGATGGCAGTGGTGAGGAAGAGACGAGGTACATGGACGACGGTTTTTGAATTGGATTTTTAATATGATCTGGTACCTTACTGCATAGGAAGAAAGAGCCATCAAATATAACATAGATATAAAATTGGGATTGGTGGCAGGGTGGTGCTTATAATGATGAAAAGGAACTTGAGAAAGGAAAATATTTCGGGAGACAAAATGACGAATACATTTTTATAAATTAGTCGGTGAAAGTCAGGATTTAATGAGAATAAAAGGAATGAAATTACTGATCTAAGAATCTGGTGTTAAATATTTAATGTATGGCTATTCATATTTTGGACGTAGTGAGAGATGATTTCACTTCTAAACTTAGTTAATACTCTAATAAGATTTTCATAAAATTTATACACACTCAGCACACACACAGACACACACACATTGGTTGAAGCCAATATCCAAGTCATGAAGGAAAGGACAATTACATTTTGCATGAGTTGCTGATCATATGTCCCTGCTTAGCTGTTGCATGTCCAGGTCCACGGCTAGAGCCCAAAGTTCTCATCAGCGTAAATACAAATTCTGAGAAGGCTGTAGGTAGTGGAAAACAATAGTCGGAAAGTTAAGAAGAAATCTAACTTCTGTATTTAATTCTCATGAATACAGTCACCTTCAATACTGTTCCCTCTTGACCTTGAAGCCTCAAATAATAAAATTCACTTTTTATCAACTCCAGCAGAATAGACCCAGCAATGTTTTACCTGGAGATACAAAGTTACCAACGTATATTATAACTGGAATTTCTACCCAGAAATTTCTACTAGATTCCAGTCTCTTGCTTGCATGAAAAGGTGATATACCCAGAGAGGACATTGTGTGAAATTAAACAACAGCCACTATCCTTCTCTTTGTAGCACCTGCGCCCATTCCACACGTCTTTCATTTGCTGTCGGCAGGCTGCATCTGTAACTGTCACGATGTTCTTGGGAATCTCTTCGATTATCTCCAGGCTCATTACCTGTATGGAGTCTGGCAGCATCCTGGGCAGGGATCTAGAACATACCCATGATGGGGAATATGCAGACAAGCTTAACAGTTGCCTGGTTCCCTGAAAGATGTCAAAGTGAAAGAAGAGGCAATGGAACTCCTGAGAGGATATTGCCACAAGTCACGGGGCAGAAGGCTGGTAGGGGAGGTTATTCACAGCTGAAGCTCCCAGGGGGAAGAGGCAAAAATGCAACCAGGATGTTGCTCACCCATTCCCCTTCCTCCCCCCTTCCCAAAATAATGGAAATGCTTCCCACTGGCCAGAGATAGAAGCCAGTGCAAGAGATCTGGTGGCATGTGGAGAGGCGACCCTGACGATCACAGCACCAAGTTCAGTGCTGCTGCATTTGCTTCAGAGGACCATCAACCAGTGTAGGAGGGACTGACATTGGTTCTGACAGTGGCTTCCAGGTGCTGACCTGAAGGATATCCTCAAGGTTCATGAAGAGCTTAATGGAACGGTAGGAGGCAACAGGACAGAGAACTGCTGGAGGAAATGGTCTGTGGAAACACAGCCCACTTTTCGTACTTACGGAAAGTCCTGACCCAAGGACTGAGGTTCTGCCCTTGGCAATGGGTAACGAGTGATTGAGTCTTTACAAACACCCTGTTGAAGTTGCTTTACCCCTGTGTGGGAACTGAGCTAATGGTTCACCGTTTTTGCTCCTCCTTAAAACCAGTATTGCATACTTTATTCCCTCTGTCCATATTCAGAAACCCAATTATCATCTATATTTCCATGTCTAAAAACAGCCGTATGCTCATAAAGCCTGTCTTGGCTTCTTATTAACAAGAATAACAGCACTTTACAATTTGGTCAGAAGTTACAGTGGTGTGACTACAAAATAATTAAATTGGGTTTATTAAGTCACATAAGGACATTAATCTTGCTCCTTTAGAGTCATGGCATATAATTAGCAAACTTTTTCTGGATGAGTCTGATACAGTATTCTTCTGTTTAATGCCAGCCATTGTTCATATTTGTCTTCTATATTCATTTCCATTGCAAGAAGATACTTTCTGCCCAAACTTAAGTTCAGCTATCAGGATTGTAACTGATAGATGCACACTGGTTTGTGCAGCTTTCATCTTGAATTAAAATGCTTACCTTGCATAAATGAAACCAATAGTTGCAGTAAATACTTGCATTAATTGACATGGTGTGAAATGCAATCTTTAAGATGTGTTTCAGGTATCTGCGTTGGCCATGATTTGTATTAATTGCTTGTTCCTGCAAAACTAAATTTCTTCAGTAGTTGTAGCTCTGTGGTGGATGTAGCGCTCATTGTGTAAAGCTGAGATTGGGAGGAGGTAACAAATAAATGATGATTTCTATTATTTCTATTTTTGAACTGCTTCCTTTCCTAAAATCAAGAGATCATAACAAAGTTTTGTTCCTCCTCCAACTGAGTTAGCAAATAAAAGTATTTTTAAAAACAAAACAGAAACTTATGCTTTGAGGTGAAAACAGATTCTTTCTATAAACACACACTCACAGGCACCAACGCACTTGGACATTTTCAGACAACATCAACTGTTCTAGTTACAGTCATTTTAATTTCCAGAAACAGAAACCGCTCCAGCTAGCTCCAGCCAAAAACGAAGAGGAAGTGTATTTTCTTATGAAGTCACTTGTAGTCAAAGATAGGAGACAGGGTCTTACAGGGACTGAGACTAAGAAATAGGAACCAAAGGTTGTCTTGTCATTTCTCAGGAGCCACGTGGTCTCGCTAAATCTCTGCACGTGTGTGCACCCTGCTCTTGTCTCTTTTTATTCCTCGTTCGTTATTTCTGAGGTTTAAAAGCCTGAGCTGGCTGGCGGCTTTGCCTTGCTGGGGCACCATCCTCTCTCCTGACTCTGCTTCAATACGTTTTCTTTTTTATTTCCCCCAGACTTGATCTCATAAATTATCTGCTTCAAAAGCCCCTGATAACTGACACTTGCTTCTCGTTTTTTAGTTCAAGTTCCCAAGAATGCAATCTAGTTTACTCATCTTATTTTTAAAGCCAGACCACAGAAGGGCCTCTTGGGTCAATTGTGCACATCTAAGGAAGGACACTAATGCCATGTGGGGTCTTGTGAACTGACTGCCTCTCAGCAGGGGCCTGGGGTGGGATTTTTCTGCAAAAGGTCTAGGTGTAACTGGCTTTTGAAAATATAATGTAGAATAAGCTAGAAGCTTCTGTGTTAGATTATTTTCCTAGCCACTGAGGAAGGCAAGTTGATATATTAGGAAAAGAACTTGGTATAAAGACATACATATCTAATGTTTCTGGGGCAGAATTACTTAATCTATAAATTGAAATAACAATACCACCTAAGTGATATGTAATATGTGAAAATCTTAACATAGTCGTGCATTTACTGTAAGAACTCAGTAGTGCAAAGTAAGTTTGCAACTTTTCCTTTTGTTTGCTAAAGCCTAGAGCTCTAAAATACGCTCAATAACTTTGGCAACTCCCAATATTTTACCCCCTAAAATAAGTAGGAAGTCAGTTAAAAACAATATGTGATTACTTTTTCTAGATTTTGACCTCAATTTTACATGTACTTACACTATGCATATCTAGCTTTTTAAAAAATTCTTTCTTATAGCCTTAGTATCTTAATAGTTTCCATTTTCACACTGGTTTATACAAGTATATTTTCATGAACTAGTCACATAATTTTATAATGGCTTTGTGATGACAGCATTATCATCATGTTAACATTAGCATTATTATGAGCAAGTGACAATTAGGTCTAAAAGTGTCACCCAAAACCTGCCTGCCTGCCTTCCTTCCATCATTTATCTAATGAACATTTATTGAGCACCTACTATGTGTCAGGCACTATTCTTGGGATATAGGGCTTGGGATGTAGCAGTGAAGAAAGTGGAGAGCATTTGCCTTATTGCAGTTTCTATTTCAGTAAAAGGAGAGGGAGAAGCGAGAAAGAAGAAAATGAAGAGAGGAAGGGAGAGAGAAGGAGGGAGGGAGGGAAAGGAGAGAGGAGGCAATGAAAGGAGACACTGTAATAAGTACTTTGCAAAGGATTTAAGCAAAATGGTTCCATGGAGAGTATGTGTGGTGGGCTACAGTAGATTGAGTGCTCATGGAAGTCCCTTAGAGATGGCTTCTACGCTCATCCATGAAGGGTGTGCAGATGTGTGGGTACATGGAAATTTGGGGAGAAACCAAATGGAGTGAAAGCTCAAAGAAGTAGCTTAAAGGAAAAAACAAAAAGCCAGTGGTTCTGAAATTCAGGTTGAGGATAATATGAGATGGGATAGGAAAATTAGATGATTAGAAATTTGGAAGGAAAGCTACAAAGTTAGGACTTCAAGTGTGACAGGAAATTGATCAGATTTGAAGCATGGAAGCAACAATATATGAGGTCAGACAATTCATTTCTGGAACTCTTCCTGGAAAAAGTGCTGCATGCCTCATTGCTGAGTATCACTCTGGTCACCTTCGAAGTCCTCCCCTTGGGAAGCTCTGCACCGAGGCCAGCGCCTAGTCCTCCCTTCAAAGCCATTTTGGAACTCTTTTTTCTGGAATGGCCATCAGAGATGTCATCGTGCCCAAAATCTGGCAGTTAAGTTCACAAAATTGTCACCGTGCACGTAGGTCGGCAGCACTGTGTAAATAACTTGGCAAGGTTATGACACCTTACTGAGTTGTTGGTACAGTGCTGCCGACATAGGTGCACGGTGACTGAAGTGATAATTCAGCAATGAGGTATGCAGCACTTTTTCTAGGATGACTTCATGCAATTATTTGTCTGACTTCCTATATCTAAATTGTATGTTTTAAATTTGACCCTGATCACTCTGTGGTGAGCTGATTTTAGTGCGTCAGAAATGGAAGCAGGAAGGCCACCTGAGAGACTACTGTGTTGCAGCGAGGAGCGGTGGACTGGCACGTAGCTGGAGGTGTCACGATGCGTTCAGGAGACATTTGAAGTAGCATGGAGAAGGCCGGGTGTGGGTGAGAGAAATAGAGAAGTCAGGAGTTCATGCCACATTGCAACTCAAAAACCGGTGTCTACCATACCATTCATAGACATGGGAGAGACAGTTCGTCTTACGTGCAATTTCCATGCAGAAATTTCTTCCCAGCGATTCTCAGGGAGTTCATGAATCCAGAATCCTAAGAAAAATTGGTTGACATTGGGACACGATAAAAAGTATTATAATTCTCTTGAAAGAATGAAAGTCTAGCAGTCAGTTGTAGAGATATTCCTGCTTAGAAGGAAACCCCTGATGTCGAGTTGAAGGCAAGAGCAGGAAATGCTGACATTCAGAGTCAAAGGTTAAGGCCGGCACTTCTGACAGCCAGCACAGAAACACTTAGGAGAGAACCAGTCCCAGCCTAATTAGCCAGTCTTGCTCATGGCCGCTTCTGTGTTGGTGTGTGTTTGTGGTAGTCCTGTCTTCTGCCAAGGGTAAGTCATTCCTGCTAATAAAATAGAAATTAGTAAGTTTATATGCATAATACAAGGGCTGTATGGAAGAAGTCCACCCATAAATGCCTTTGTTTTTCATAGTACGTAGCTGGATACTTTCTGGACAGCCCTGGTATACTCCATGTAGGTCTTCTAAGGTGTTTGAAGAAGTAACGTATTTTGGAAATAACATAGTAACCAACTTCCATAGGAGATCCTACTGTTATTATTTGAAAAGTAGCCAATAATGTGTGCTGGTGTTTTCCCACTTTTGTGGATTTGCTGTAGGTTAACATTTTTGTAAATACTACTAAACATTTTCAAAATTGCAAGTATTTTGCTATTTACAACAAAGAGTAAATAGTATAAAGAATGTCGGAAGTAGCGTATGAGTAACCTGTCATTCAGGGAACGCTCCTTGCCTATCCCCACGTCCACAGATTAATGTCTGTTGGGAATGTGGAGATACTCACATGTATTTCAAGTCCCCCCTACCCTCTCTTTCTTGCCTCAAGGCCCCTTTTCTCCCACTTACACAAACAGTATCAACTGTTGATTTTCTGTCCCCGCTGCCCTCCCTCCCATCTGTAGCTACTCCCTCGTTTACCAGTTAGTTGGGCAGTTTCTGTGACCGCCCGTACTGATCTTGTCCCACAGACACCATACCATTTTCCACAAGTAAGGAGAAGGACCTCAGTCTCTCCTAGGGATAAAGTTCTGTCAGTCCAAACCAAGAGTCAAAACTATGTTCCTATCTGTTTTTGATATCAGAGGGATTCTTCATTATGAATTCCTACCAACTGGACAAACTGTCAACCAAGGTTACTATTTGGAAGTGCTGAAAAGTTAGATAAAACGACCTGAACTTTTGGCCAAACCCATGGCCCTTGCATCACAACAATGCCCCAGCTCACACGGCCCTTTCTGTGAGGGAGGTTTTAGCCAGCACACACACATCACTGTATTGGAGCACCCTCCCCACTCACCTGATCTGGCCCCCGATGACTTTTTTCCTTACCCAAAGATAAAGGAGATATCGAAAGGAAGACATTTTGATGACATTCAGGACATCAGGAGTAATATACAACAGTTCCGATGGTCATTCCAGAAAGAGTTCCAAAATTGCTTGAAGGGTGGACAAGTCTCGGTGGAAGAGTATAGCTCCCCAAAGTGACCGCAGTGATTCAGCAATGATGTATGTAGCACTTTCTCTAGGATGAGTTTGGGGACTTACTTGTCAGACCTACACACACAAATGTATGTGCGTGTAGCCTATTAGATCTTATACCAAAGTCAAATTCAAAGCTATGGAGCTTTAATGAGATTCATGGCCTAAGGTTATTTATTACTATCATGGATGTTAGTTATTTTACTGTGTAACTTCTTTAAGTATAGAATCAAATGACATTCTTCTTCAAATCATCTGCTGATTTATATTGTAGGGAAAAGATATTCTCTGTGATACACAAATACCTGGGACTTCACAAAGAGTATGTATGGCAGGTGCTTGATGAATTCAGGCCAAACAACATTTAGCAATTGAATTATCTCATTAGAATGATAATATCACAGTGTTTTATATTCGGTGCTTTCTATTTTTGTCAGTTATGTAAACCTTTGAAAAATGAAATATAACTATATAAAGAAGTACTGCTCATGAATTGCTTTGTGAGTTTTTTTGTTGAGTTACTGAGTTCTACCGTTACAATCATGGTTGCAAATTAAAGGGTAGCTTTCTCCAACCAGATTATGGAATAATTTATTTTCATTTCACCCATATTGTATTAACCACAAGAAGGCACAAAATAAATATAACTTAATTCTAATTTGTTTAGAAGTAGCTTAATATAAGGGGAAATAAAAGGGACAAAACGTTCTTCTTAGAGACCCTTTCTGAATGCTTGGAATTTATGTAGACTTCTACAAGACATTAAATAATAGGCAGGTTATACATAAGAAAAATGGAATTTTTATATTAGTGTTAGTTTGGGGGAATTTTATATCTGTCGTCGGAAGGCTAATCATTTAATAGAAATATGTTTTTTTTAATCACTGAAATATAGACTTGAAATCCCTCTTGAGCCCATTTCATGTGGTAATGAGCCTTTTAGTGTGAGGTTGGCAGCTGAACATTAAATAATTTAGACACAGAATTTACTCTCTACATAGACTATTTATTCTCATCATAAATTGAAGCACAATAATCCAGGGATACCAAAGTGAATTTTTCTGGTGGTTGAAATTTAAAAATTCAGCTATTTATGTCTTTATTTGTATTCCTCAACTGTTACGTAGTCTTCCCGCTGTCTTCATGTGTTTGTCTCTTGTATTTCCACTGTTCATATGAATCTTCCTCAAAAAAAAAAACACATTAAAAAACAAACAAAGGTAAGATAAATAAGTAAAAGAAAACTCAAATCCCTGTGTGTACATCTCATCTTTGAATTCTGGATGATCAGATACGTTGGATGTTAAGATAAAAATAAAAATACCTTACTGGGAGTTGGAAGACTGGTTACGGTCTCATCTCTTCCACCGATTACCCTCGTGGCTTGGGCAGAATACTTCCTATTTTGGGTCTCATTTTCACCATAGTTATTGTGTATGAAACTCCTTTCCAGTGCTACCAGTTTACCATTCTGTAACCCAAGAAATCTCACTTCCCTTGTGTCTCTATTTCCACAGAACAAAATATGAGTAGGTTCTTGGATGGTTCAGACATGGTCAACAAAGGTGATGGGACAACTTAAGAAGGGACTATCTATAGTATGTTAACAGGGGACACCAAGAGAAGATGACGGTGTGTCCTGAGCTAGCTCCAGTGTGAACATGGCCACGTGGCCACAGTTAGGCTTGGCTTGGTAAAAAGGAGGGGAAGTCACAGAACCTGTAAAGAATGAAAACTCTAAGATTGGGCTGCCCAGTGAGAGCCATGGAGTTCCATGGAAGGGTACAGATACTGCCGGCAGAAGCCTAGCCATGATAGAGTTGGGGGAATCATCCCTGACCTCTCTCTTCTCCTCTAAATAACCTCCTAGACACTCCCAACGGTGAAACCTAACGGGGTTAGAAGGAATTCCAGTCGATGCTGTCAGTGCATATCAATGTTCTGAGCACACAGCAGGGCGGAAAAGGGCAGAAAATACATCTGGACCAACACGTGAAGGACACTGAGCCCAGGGTTACCCTGGTGGAAGGGACAGCTGGCTGCCGTGATGACTAAGCGATGCTTTGTAGCAAATCTTCCTCTTCCGGATTTTAGGTGCCAAGTCCACCACACGTGTAACATTCGGGAGCTTTAGCAGGAGGCCCCCACATGATGGAGAGAGCTTGTTCTGCTGGGAGCTGATTCCTACGTAATCTCCCTAACAATTCCTATGATATGTAATCCATCGCTTCTCACTTAGAGGGGAAACAGCAAATGCTCTGAAGATTACCATCATCACTGAAGTCTGGTTTTCCTCTGTATCTTCCCCCGCAATGAAGTGGATGTAAAATGATTGAAACAGGATAATTTTGTAATGAAGAGAGAATTCCATGGGGCATCCTTCCCTGTCTGCAATTACTTTACAAATGGCTATTTTGCATGAAAAAAACCACATTGTTGTAGGGCAGGCAAAGCTATGTTAATGACCAGCTATACTACCATAAAAGCAGATGCCAAGAAAGCACAGTACAGGAAGAACACCAAACTGAGCTTACGATGAACCCTGAAACTGAGCTGTCCCCTTTTGAAACAAATGAGCAGACTGTCAGACAAATGAAGAAAGATGCGCAGGGCTAACCACTGCTTACACCACAGGGCTAATGCTCTAGCTTTTTTTTATTATTATTATTTCTGTGTGTTTAAATGTGCTGGCTTAACTAGAAAATGCTATTATTTTTAAATATAGTTGCCTCAGTATCTTTTATGGTGGGTTTTTCAATATACTGAAAATTTAGTGTACATTGTAATGCTGTTTGAGTTGCAGGAAGATACTTCAACTGTTAATTTTGGGAGAAGCAATATGTGGTTTCAAATCAAGTGGGTGAGCAAAATAAAGATTGGAAGAAATTGATTCTTGCATTTCTTTCTCAGGCAACAGCGTGCACTGCTTTCAGCTGCTCTTCTTAAACTAGCTAAAACTCATCTGATCTCCAAAACCTTCCTTTATGTCATTAAATAATCAGGGATTGAAATTTGATTAACCCTCTGCTGAACCAGAGTGATTAGAAAGTGCTGCAAGTGTGGTACGGGGATTCTATAATAATGAAGGTACAGAGGAGACATGTCTTCCACAATCAGTGGCAAATTCAATAGAGTTTATATTACATTCAGCAGCAATTTGATTCATGGGATTGGTAGATGAAGTTCAGCTGTTCTTTCTAAGATACTCCCCAAATGTCAATTAACTGGGTCATATCAAGTGTGTTTACATATTTGCATGCTGTACTCTCTACTTGTACTGCGTGAAAATGTATTTCTAATTTAAACGGCACTGTTGAATCCTTTTAACAGTATTCCATGTGATTTTGTGACATCTTAGTGTTTAATAGTAAAGAAGGAAGCAGTTTACATAGTCAGATGTAGCCTATCTTGTTCTTAAATTTTCATCTATTTATTCAAGTGACAGAATTATTAACTCTAGTTATTGCCAGATAAAGTGATACTTCTTTAAAACACCACCTGCTTGGTCAAACAGTAGTATTTCTAGATTACTAGAAAATTTTATCTGAAAAACAGCCTCTTGTTTTATGGCATCCTGCATTCTTTAATCTTGGTGTACTCCTCAGTTACCCTTGTGGTAGTTCCTTAAATACCTTCAAACTTCTGCTTATATATGAAATTTGCTTTTTACATTGCAGGTATTTTAATGTGTCTTTCGTCTGGCTTTTCCAACTGATAAACGTGTAAATGCATTAATGGCATTTTCCTTAATGCAATAACAATGCTGGTTTTCAACTAAAAATTTCTTATGGATTTGAACACTTTCCTCTTTAAAAGAGCTGACACTAAGCTCTAAGTTTTGCATTTATTGACAGAAGACGAAGACTTTTGAACATCTACAAAATGTTCTTAAGTTCTTTAAAATTTTCAGCCAGAAGACCAAAACCGTGATAATTCTCCTGGTTTTGGCCTGCCACGATATAAAATAATGTAGAAGCATCTACTCTCCTCCTCTGTGAATCGTACTAATCTGTGCGCGCTGTGAGACGCACGTCTTCCGTGAAGAGCTGCTCGGGGAAGGGCGCGGCATCACACGCAGTGCGCAGGCGCTGAGAGCGGGCGCCCCTCCCACAGGCTCGGCTTCCGTCTCTCCTCCGACCGCGCTGGGTCCGCGACGGAGGAGTTCGATACAGTCTCAGGGCACCGGCTTCCGGACTGACAGCATGTGGGAGCTAAACTCCACGCACTGTGGCTCAACCACAGGACCGGCGGCGTTTTCTTGAGCATCAGTCGTGGCACGTGAGCTCGCGATCAGTCTCCCAAAGATAGGAAACAGGTTTCAGATTTGCCGTGTTGGGCACGGAGGGCATTTGGCTCGGAATGAAGAACTGAGCCCTCACGTGCTGCAGACGACTCATCGGAACGCTGGGCATCGCGTTAAAAATGGACGTCAGTGAGGGCCATGCTGGGACATTGGGGGACACGCAGCCAGAATGGGAGCACGTCCGGAACTGGAAGGAGTTAGGCTGATGGTGCCGAAAGGCCCTAGAAGTGGAATCCAAGCAATCAGCTCTCTGGATGGTGATTTAACACGGGCCACATGGAGCTCTGAAGAGTGATTCTAAATGTCAGTCTGAGGAGGAGAGCCAGGAAGGCCGCTTTCAGATCATTTGGAAATCATTTAAGTAAATGATTGTCGCCAGTACCAGAAATTTTTGTTCACTGTGTAGGGATAAGGAGAAAATCTTCCTGTTAATGAAGGCGTAGGAACTGGTCTAGAGAGCCAGCAAGCATTTTTGCTAAGCAGGTCATCCATAGGGACGAATAGGGCTCTGAGTGACAGAGAAAACCCTTAATCATTGATTTTGTCAAAGGGATGAAGCATCTCTGTGTCCAAGGAAAATATAATTTTGGACATGAGTAGGAGTGGAGGATATGGCGTTTTCATAGTTGATTTCACTTCATATTTATTCACTCAAGAAATCAGTTTCAAAATGATCTAAAAATAAACATTAAAGTTGTGGGTTAGATTCATCACATGCCCACACAGGCACTCCTGTCTGTTTTACTTTTAGCTTTAATAACTGTTGTATAAAACACTTTTCTGTTTCCTCGTTTAAATTATTAAATGTTAACAGACTGATGATACAATGCAGTTGGGAGCCAGGCTTTTGTTCATTTGTCTCTTAATGGATTACATGAAGCTGACAGACCATGGCATTTTTTGGTCTCATTGATTCTGTCTTTAAAGATTTCTCTGTTGCCCTAATTCCTAAGCTCTATTGCTTTCTTTTTATGATGACATTTAATTTTACAACTGGGAAGTTTTTACGTTGTTATAAATGTTCCATTATTTCCTGGCTGGATTGGAAGCGTTATTAGTTAGGTTGTTTTATTAAATCTTAATTCTCATGAGGGAAGTTTTTGAGCCTCTAGAAAACTTGCTTCTCTCTGCTACCTCGCTGTTGACCTTTCCTTATGGTGTGCTTTATTCCCTTTCTTTCTCCATCCTTTCCGGTCAATTTTTGTCATCTTTTTCCTTTCACATTTCCTCTTTGTTACTGTTGACCATGTGCAACCACTTGCCTTTAAACTTAATGTCCAAAGATGAGTGATGATGTCCCTTAAGGCTTTTATTCTCAAGCGAGAAAGATGAAATCATTGCATAGATAATTATTATGTGAAACCTCACTTAGGGGACCCACTTTAGGCCTAAGTGAGGATCCGTATATGGTTGGGCTCGTGAAATAAATATGTATTAGAGAGACAAATCTAAAAAATGACTCATTTCAAGTGCAGTGGACGCCACCTTGATGACACCGACTTGACATGTAACTCAGGCTGGGAGACAACAGTTGTTCTAAATGTTACCAGGTGTCTCTCACTATGTGCTTCCACAACAGTGAGGTTTCAGGCTACAGTTGAGACCTGACTTTATAAATAAAGTTGGGAGCTGATTTGGGACATCGGGTAAAAATGTAGATAGGAAGGCACGGTGGAGGAGAGAGACGCCATTCACGGCTTGCAGATTGCCTCATCCTCACGTGCAGGGAGGAAGGGCGTACTTGACAAAAACTAATGGTATTGAATACACCTGAAAAGGGGGTACAATCCTGCTTCCACGTTTTAAATTATTTCCCATGCAAATTACCTTTTTTCCAGAAGTCTTGTAATAGGTATGACCAGTGAGATGGGAGCTCTCAGGAAACCCCAGAAATTATGATTATAGAAATGTGAAGTAGAGTGCTTATTATAGACCTTTCAGAGATTATTCCCTATGGGCTGACAATCAGAAAAAAATCTAGAAGTAAAGCAGGGTGCAAACATGTGATCTTCGGCATCATTGATTTCATATTTTTCTGCCCATGGAGTTCAATATAATTGGTCTCATTGATCACTGCCTCTCTTGAGCATAGGACCTCTATCTGCAAGGTCTTTTTGAATCACAGTACTTTAGAGTGTGGTCAAGAGTTAGGATCAGACTGTTGTCCCCGAGCTGAACACTGCTTTCAGTTTAGGGAGTACTCTGACCCTGAAGTTTGCTTGTACATAGTACATACCTCTGTGACTTTGGTTATGATGCAGCACGGGGTAAGGACCAGTGATGTTCCCAGAGGAGTGAGCACTGTAGAGTGAGAATATGTGGGGTATTGTCACTGTAGAATGGGATTCTATGGTGAATGTTATTGAACTGAATGAAAGGTTGTTCCTGTTGGTTTCAGTGGGTGATGCATATTTGCCACTAACCCCAGAAATATGCGTGATACAGAGTATGTTAGGAAACCAAGCTAACAGTTGAGGTTGAAACACTAGCCAGAACTATACCATAAATGTAATATCAGCCAACTCAGAAAGCTGGGATAGTCAGAAAATTTGGCCAGGACATTATGTAGTTTCTTCAGAGTTCTTCACAGAATGGTGTCTACAATGTCCTAATTCCAGAATAGCTTTTTGGACATGTGCCAATGTGTGCTATTCTCTTTCGTCCATCAGATTTCTGACTGAGTATCGTGGGTGGGTCCATGATTACGTTGGTTAGTGCTTCATCTAGTCGTAGGATATGTAGGAATGGGAGAGGCATGCATTTCCTTCTACACATTCCAGTAGAAACCTGGGAGTTAGAGTCCCCTGGTTCTACCAGATGTGTAGGAGAAGGAGGGCCGGTGCCTAGAGTCTCTTGTGAATGCTCCCAAATGGTGACACACCTGTGTTGTTGACTGTTGGTCAGTGAGAATGCTGGGTTCTGAGATTCAGTTATTTCTCCATTACCTCTACCCCACTGCTTCCAGCTGGTGGTCAACCTTACGAGAAAGAGGAGGAAACTACCACCGTGATCTCCAGTGCCCTGTGGGCACTGTTTCTGTCTAATGCAAGACTCAGAGTTGATTGTAAGCTTTCATAACAAGGTTCTGAATCTGAGTTTATGTTCAAAGAGCAGACACAGGTCTTGGATGTGGCAGATGCTCTACGAATTAGCCAGCTGCAGGAAACCCTAGAGGTTACATCTGTCATGATTCAAGTTCAAGCCAAACAAAGTGTGCCGCTGAGGGAGCTGGGACCGACCAGCGGAAATCAAATTGGTAGCAATGGGAAAACAAACACCAGGAAAAAGCAACTGTTAAGAGTAGACCCTCAGGAAATGATACGAAGGAAAGGAAGGAGATGCTACCTTCTTTAGAAGCGTTTGAAGGATATTTCTTAATGAATGCACCCCCAAAAAGTAGAGGTTTTGATGTTTTAAAAAAATTGGTTACACCTAGTTTAGTTCTGAAACGTCCAAATCTCTGCTTACTTCGCCTGTCTATTCTTGCATGCTAATTTACTCTGAAGAGCTTTTCGCATATTAATCATAAGTTGTTTCAAATTCCCGGTCTGATCATTCCAACAGCAGTGCCATTTCGGGTTCTAAGGCTTGCTCGGTCTCTTCCAACGGCGTTTTTTGCCTTTTGGTGTGCCTTGTAGTAGCTCTAGATTGCCAGAAATGAGGTACCAGGTCCAAGGAACAGCTGTAAATAGGCCTTTAATAACATGGCGGTGAGGTGTGGGGGAGGGGGAGCAGTCCACATCCCCAGGAGTAGGTCTCAGTCTTTCAGTGAGTCCTGCCTCTGGACTGACGTTCACTGTTTCTCGGGGTTTTTCTCCCCACTGTGGTTGGGCAGGATGGCTGGAGTGGGCGGGCCTTGGGTAGTTTCCTTCCTCTGATCTACCCCAACCCCAGCGCATTACGATCTGGCTCACTGACTTCCCCTGTGGGCAGGCTTCCTGAGAACAGTGCTTCGCTGGATCTTAAAATGGTTCCTCTTCCCTCCCCATGCCGGAGGCAGAGGATTTTTATTTGATATTTACTGTGGGAACCTCATCAGGCTCTCGTTGGTAAGTCTCCCAGTATCGTTGTGGCTCCCCTGACGGCTGAGTCTTCCGGGAGTTTTTAATTCTCAGAACTGTCCACACTGCGTCTCCAGCAGTCCATCAGTTACAGGTCAGGTTTTCCCAGCGTGGCACTGGCCAGCGGTGTCCAGCCTTTCGGCCTCCCTGGGCCATGTTGGAAGAGGAATTGTCCTGGGCTACACATAAACTAATACACTAACATTAACAGTAGCTGACACATATATAAAAGGTTGCAAAAACATCTCCTAATGTTTCCGGAGTTTGTGTGGGGCCGCATTCACAGCCGTCCTGGGCCGCGGGGTGGACGTGCCTGCCACCAGCGGTTTCTGCGCACAGGTCTCTGCGCGGGCGCGCCGTGCCTCCCCGCGTGAATCTGTCTCTCCCAACCGCGGGGCCCGTGCTTTGCCCGCTGTCTCCCCTTCTCTTATGGATCCAGAACAAGATGTTACTTTTTCAGTTTCTTCAGCTTTTTACTTGCCATTAGGCCAGAGTAGCAACTCCCAAGCCCTATGCATGTGGGACCGGAAGCCAGAGGTGTGTACTTCTGGCGGTTACACGGATGTACCCGATAGTCACAATTTATCCAAAGGAATACTTCAGATCTGTGCATCATTTGCATTAAATAGTACCTCAGATACATACATGCATAAACATGTATTTGCGTGCAACACGTGTCATTATTTCCCTTAAATAAGACACACTCCCTGGTACATTCAGAAATTAGGCATTTACCTGATGGGAATATCCGTCAAGTAATTTTGAGCCTGTACAGATGGTTAAAATTATGGATAAGTGATCTGTTTTCCCTTTCCTGTCCCATATCCCTTCACACATCTCTTTCTCCTTATACCTCCCCTTGCCTATCGCATCCAGGCACCTTACTTCAAGCATGTAAAAATTATAAATATAATGTAACATTTTAGACATTTATGGTAAATTAGGGCTAGAGACAGAAAAGAAGAGCCATTGTCAAGTGTGAAGTTAGCAGAAAAAGCCTACAGAGAAAGTGATACTGAAGTTGAATCTTGGTGGATAAACAGAAGTCCATCGGTGAAGTGTCCGGTGCATTCCATAAACGCCGGAAGTACTGTGATTTTGATCCTGCAGAGGTTTTTATTTCCACCATGATTTTGAATTAAAACAGGAATATCAGAATTTCACAAGGATACGTTGCATTTTAAGAAGAAAATTTCTGGGGTTTCCCCTGAAAAAATGTCTAATAATTTTATGTATAAGACAGTAACATATATCTGTATTTTCTGTTTTTATATTTACCTCTGTGAGTGGGACCTGCTCATATATGGCCTAGACATGATTCTGCATGTGGAGACATAAAACTGTATGTCAAGTTTAGATAGAGGTGGGGGGCTATTTCCATAATACCTATGGGATGTTAGAGCCTCCACAAAGGCAGTAGCAACATTGATTGGGAGGAAGGACATCTCTGAGAATTAGTTAAGATTTGGGTCATAGTATCTTAATGGATTTCAATGGAAAGACAGGGCAGATAACTTAGAAATACGGCATTCACATCATGTGGATAATAATATTGTAATAATAACAATAATAACAAAACTAGATCTAATTATTGACATTAATTGCATATTTACCATGAATCTAGTACCATCATATATGTTACATTATCTATTTTAATCCTTTACAACCCCTTGAAGAAGTGGCTATTTCTATGTTTTATGTTTTGGATGAGGAAAATCAAATACAAAAAGGTTGAGTTACTTTCCCAAGGTCACAGAGCTAAGAGTTGGCAGACCTACCATTTGAATAAGTCAGATTCGAATGATTAATCTTTTTGTAGGATCAAGTTTTTAGTTATATATAGAGTATATATGTAGTACAGTAGAAACAATATTTGTTTGTTTATTTGTAAACCTTGTTCTTGTAAGAAGATTATGAACACAAAAGTTTGTTCTTCTGTTGTGTGCTGATATGTTTATATGTTTTACAATGACTATCAAGAGAACAACAAGGCCTTGGAAAAGGACTTTTAAATATTTTCTTCATATTGTTTGAAAGCATATGATCTCCCCTTCACAATAATTGGTCAGAAAATAAATAGGAACTGGTTTTAGAAAAAAAGAAACAAACTCCAGCAGTTCAGAATAAAGCTGAACAGCAATGTCTAAGAAAACGTAGCCTTGGGAATAAAACTGACTTAAATCTTCATTCAGTGAGCTGATAGAATAATTTTTAATTGGATGCTAAAATAAACTAGTATGTATTTCCATATATTCCAATTAAATATTCACATATAAATATAATCCAAAAGCAAAACCCATACTGACCTTTGTATTATTAAAAGTCACAGGCAATATAAAAATTTTGTTCTAAACCTCCTGATTACGAAAGTCCAGTGCCAAAACTAATACTGCTAATAGAAAATATTTTAACTATAATCCCAAGGAAATTGTTATTTCTAAAACCAACATTTTTATATAGTAATTAAAAAAACATTATTAATACACATTACAATAACTTAAATAAAAACAATATGTGTTTTCAGTTGCTTTCTTCAGTTCCCAAATGAAAGTATCTGAATGGTAGCTAGTCATCATATCAGTTTTTGGTCATGAGCTTTGCTTAACAAGAAGTCCTGGCTGGCGGAGGGCAAGTGATCATTTCTTGTGGGAAGTCAGCTTAAAACTCCTCTTTTTCCAGGTTTGGCGTGGGGTGGGGTGGTGGCTATACCAGATCCTTGTTGTGTGAGGACAGTCAGAGCATCCTGTTGTAGGTACTAGTGAGTAAATTAGCAGTCATGTCCCAAATGGAATTCAGTCTTCTCTCCTAATGCCCTTGTGCTTTGAACTCCATTTCCTTAAATGGTGTCACCGTTCTCCTAGTCACCCAGGTCAAAGGCTCTCTAAATTCTTGATGTATTTCTCACACTTGTGTTCTGCATCCAAGCAGTTGCCACATCCTGTCTAATCCATCTTTGTGAGAGGTTTCAATTGACCTATCCTATTTATTAACAACGTTTATAACTTCTTTTTAGCCTAGTGTCTCACACTGAGACTATTGTTAATAGTTAGTATCCCAACTGATTCTTCTGAAATAGGTCATGGATTGTGTCATACCAATACCTTTCCAAAGTCTTTAGAATAAATTCAATCCCCCGCAATTTAGCATTCAACACTTTGCAAAATCTGATTAGAATATAACTTTCTGGGTATAGTTCCTACTCGTCTCTCATGACCCCCCAAAACCAAACTGAAGTGCAAATTCTCCCCTCACTGTGGCAGATCATTTTTTTCCCAATTCAATTTCCTTAATCTTAGCACGTCCACCCTTTAGGGCATGTTAACATCTTGTCAATTCTTTAAGATGCAACCTGTATGGCATGTGATGATTGTGGATTCTGTCATCTGAAAAGAATCTATTCTTACCTTAAATTCACAAACTGCTTTGTTTTTCTCTTGAGGTATTCTGAACGTGATTTATGTCTCATGGATTTTATATCATTGTTGTCCGTCACAGAGGATTTTGCTTATTGAAGTACTCAGTACATACAAGGGATGGATTTTTGTGTTCCAATAGCAAAGCTCATGGGAGAAAAAGGGAAATGTCATAATATAAGCAATGGATAATCAATTACTGAGTCAGACAACTGAACTGTATTGGCGGGGTGGCTACTGAGACAAGAAGGGGTGATTAAACTTGTTGAGCTTTAGTTTCTTCGTGTAGCGCTACGTCTGGTATTTTCCCGATTTTCTTCACGCAGAACCATGACAACTTGGTAAACACAATAATGAAACTTGTTGAAACTTGATTTATAGTAGAGTATGACGACAAAGGGCAGTAAATCAGTAAGTCACTAATAACAAATACCATTATCTGACCTCTTCATATATTTTGTGAAACATTAAAATAAACCTTGCTCTTTCAGTTCTATCAACGAAAAGTATTAATTTTAATGACTTGCACATAATAAATGTCCTGATTTTAAAAAATCTCTCTCCCTTCTTCTACAGTGCCCTCACGTAAGTCAGACGTAAACTGTCCTGTACGTGCTGTCCTGTTACAGAGTTCTGTAAAATAACCAGTAAAGGTTAAATTTGATCATTATTTATCATTGATCTAGTCTAAGCAATTTGCACCTAGCCTAACTAACAGTTACAACTAATTCTAACTCAACAATGAAGGTTCTAATTTTATATATTTTGCATCTCCCAAATTATAGAGGAGTGGGGGACACACACATAGTGCAGATTATTTTTTAAGTAAAACATGTACAATATAAATGTTCCTTCAGTTGCGTGATTGGATGATTCTGTGCAGGGTCTCACTAAATATAATAGAGCCTGGTGTCCTGGGGCTCAAGTTCAAGATTAACCATTGGTTATACCATGAAGGAGGGGAAACACCTTGGGTCTGCGACGTTCAAGCACCCCATCTCTTATGCATTATCTGTAGTCAGTTGTTGCTTTCTATGCTCTTCCTCCCTGTGCCAACTATTAAAATTTTCAGTAAGATAAAATTGAGGATTTTTTTTACAATGAAATAAATTTTTACAAATTTAATTTGCATTCAAAATCCTGAGGTCTTTCTTTTTTTTTTTTTTTTTTTTAGTCATGTTTCTCATTTGTGGAATTATAAAACTGAAAAATACCCATTACCGTAATTGTTTTAGTCATAAAATAAATCCCCGTGTGTCCGAGTGACTCTCCTTTAAAAGTGGGCGGACATTTAAATGCGAGGATAGAACAGGAAGATACTTTAGCAGATACGGTGCGGAGCGCATGGTCGCCCTTTTGTAGGCGAGAGCGTGCTTGGCTTAGAAAATGTCTCAGAAATGGGGTAACGTTTGAAGTTCGCGTCCAGAAACCTAAAAGCCACTTGAGTGATGGTGCAGGAGAGAGGTACCGATGTATTGCTTTTCTGGCAAATCTGTGGGTGCATCATGTTCACCCAGTAATTTTAAACAAGTAATTAAATGGATGTGAATAAGAGGAAAGACAGAATGACGACCCTGACGTGACTGTCTTCCTGCAGCAGTGCCCTGGAATCCAGTGCGATGTCCAGCTTGCCACTCCTCCTCAGTGTCATTGAAGCTTACACCGAAACTCCGGAAGCTGAGGACATAAAATTGAAGAATTCTAAAGTAAGCTAGCAGACTTCATTCAGGTGAATCTAAAAATTAGGTGCTGCTGTTTGGAGGGGATTTCAGAGTTAAAGTGGGAAAAGTGTTTATTGATCAGAAGGTACTGGAACAGAAGGGAATTGGCAAGAATCAATGCAGTCACTGAATTTTGCCCAGCTGGGCCTTGCACACAATATATTTAAACATTAAGACTACATTTGGAGCTTTCTAGACTGGCTCCTTACAAACCAAATTGACTGCATTATTGAATGAAAATTTGAGAACTGATGTTCTCTGGTGCAACAGACTTATGGTACAATAGTCGTGTAAATTCAAATCACTGCTTCCTTAGGCTTTCATTTGAGCTGAGTAGTTATCACTTTATCCTCTCACACCTCATCTCTGTATGATCACAAACAGGTGCAAAATGAAAATTAATGAAAGAGTTTGATATATAGCTGAAATGTCAGGGAGGTGAACAGTAACTGATCCGTGGCAACCATTGAGTGTGGATGTATTGATGTTGAAAACAATTGCATTGTAAGGAAAACACGATAGAAAGTATTGCAGAGGGCTGCAGATGAAGCATTGCAACAGGTGGGAAACAGGACAGAGCTCAGAGAAGAACGCTGCTGATGAAATAAGACGATAGAGAAGGGGGCTCTAGCAGGGTCCATAAGGAGCAAAGGACCCCAAAGCACCAGGGCGTAAGCAAAGATCTGTACCAACTGTAGGGAACAGAGGGACAGGTAGCCCTTTGCATGTGAACTGAGGTGATGAAAGAATGGCATCGGTTTCATCAGATGAAGGCAATTCATTCAAACACAGTTATGGAATGTGCCCAATGGTACTGTTAGCTCTGACGATGTTTCGTTCAAAACACCATAGCCTTCATGGAGCTTGCACAGTAGTGTTCCAGTAGGAGGAAGAAAGATAGCAAATGAACGAAAATTAAATTTAACCTCATGGTGGAAGTGCTGGAGAAGGTATGCCCAAGTGTTCCATTCGGTAGTCAGGAAGTCAGTCACCAGAGAGCAAAGCAGAAGAGCAAGATGGGGTGCATGGTGAAGAACGTTCCAGGAACCTGGGCCAGCAAGTTCAAGAGCTCTGAGGAAGCACGTCTGCTGTGGTCAGGAAGTATCCGAGTCCAGTGGTCAGGAGTCCAATGTTACCTGAGCTGAGTGAGCTCTGTGTATTATATGTATGTGGTATATCCAGGTGAAATCATGATGTCCACGATACAGGAAAACACTTAATTTAACACCAATTCTGTACAAGAAAGAATTCTCTTTAAGAAAATTGAAAAAAAAAATGTAATGAGTAATAAATTCTTCCCTTCCCCCTCTCCTTCCTCCCTCCCTCCCTTCCTCCCTCCCTCTTTCTCTCTCTCTCCCCCTCCCTCTCTCTTTCCCTCTCTCTCCACCCCCTGCACAGGCACACATACACACACATGCAGGAGCTGATTTGTTTTATATGTATTTCTAAAGCAGAGAAAGTTAGAACTACTTTTGTAGATAAATCATACTCCTTAAAGATTGTACTAAAAATAATGAAGCCTCCTTGAATTTTTGGAATAGTTGAATTGCCAATTTTATCTCATCTGAAGGAACCCATGTGCCACACTAAATTCCACACAGTTAACTGTGTATCACAGCATCCTCAGTTTAGCTTTAAGCTAAATTTATATTTATTCAACTAAAAATATAAAACAAATGAGGGCAGCCAGCTAAAAGGATCGAAGAACCATGGGATGGAAGTGAGCACTGAATTTAATCATTTGGCCTGTGTCTGGATTTTATCTTGTTCTGTCTCCTATGTCAGAAGTGTTTACCGAAGTACACCTTGTTTAGCTAGAACATAATCAATAGCAATTTTATTGCCTCTAATCCTGTTACTATAGCTCTTGATTTTATTCCAAAGCTAGGGATTATTCAGTCAATAATTAGGCAATCAACAGTATTTATCCTGTTGATTTATTTTTTTTGTGTGTGTGAGGAGACATCCTTATCTCACACTTTTCCAAGGCATTGAGGAAATAACTCAATTTTAAGATAAGCTTAATCATTAGCATTTAAATCTCAGAGACTTAAAAAATATTTCCTCTCCCATGCTGTTTGATAGAATATATTAGAGAAGCTCCCTGAAAACAAAGTCAGTTGTTAGAGATGTCATATATAAATGTTTGCACTGTTCTATCCTGTTTTATTGGCTTAATAGGAAAAATTTTATCATGTTTTATCTTCAGAGTTATAGAATGTATTAATTTTATCTGTGATCTGTTTTGCCACCTGATTGTTTTGACAAAAGGTCTTTGTTTTGATGTAGAAAAGAGCATATCAGTAGCCCCAATTTGAATTTTTTCCAAGACCAAAACAAGCACAGTTAATAAGACCTTCTGTAGTTGAAAATTGCCTGTGATATGGAAATGGCTAACTCTACTTATGCTATATTTTTATGAGTGAAACGTGACAGTAGAACCTAGAATATTACACACATAATCATAGAAATAATTTTGTCTTATCTTTAGTGAATGTCTTACTGTCACACTGATGCCTACTTCTTATTGGGAGCGTATAATTTGACTAAATAATTCAATTTTTAGACAGTCATCAAATACTGTGCACAGTCTGTTAGACATTTTGCTTAATGTTGGGTATACAGTGGCAAATAAAACAGAAAAATTTGCAGTTCCTTTTTCATAATCCTTTTCTTGGTTTCATGGATCTTATAGTTCTATAGTTATTGATAAATGGATGGATGGACGGATGGATGGATGGATGGATCAATCAATCAAACAAACAGTAGAAACATAGTGGTATAAAAGATGAGGAAGAAAAGGGGTTGAAAGGAGTGCTCTGGTTTTCCTTGAACTCATTAGCAATTTTAGTCAGTACACTGAATCACTATTTGCTTGTGACTACTGCAAAACATTGTTTTCTCATTCTGTAATTTTTTGGTTACACAACTACCTGTATGCTTTGGGAAGCTCTAGAAACGTCACAAATGGATGGTTCTGAAACTGTGCAAAATGATTGGTAGAAAGCGGTTTGGGGGAGGGGTTCATAGCCACGCCCTCACCAATCATCATTAGCTAATGTGATCTAATTTTGAAGTGTTTTCATTAATGGCAATTCAAATTTAACATTTATTGTTCCATACTAACTTTTTCACGTTTTTACTTTGTTCATTACTATTTTTCACGTACCCCTGAATGGCCCAGCAGGTACCCCCAAGGGACACCCATACCACCCACCGCTTGGGAACCAGTGCTCTAAGCCTATGCATGGACTGCTGTTAAATGTAGATCTTTGTCTGATGAGATACAACCGTGAGTCATGGAAGTTGAAATCCCTAACTGCTCAGGGAAGATGAATCAGTTTGGAGTAGAGCCTCCCTCATGGTCAACATGGCTGGAGGTGGGCTGGTCAGGGCTTGAAATGCCATTTCCTTTTACTGTTCTAACCAAGATTTAGTAGATTTTTTTAAAGTAAATTTTCTCCATTTACTGTACGCCCATATGACAATTTCAAATGGTTGGGTATTTTTATGGCTGTCACCAGTTATGGTGGTTTCACTTGGGAGAGGGCCCACTGTGATCCTAACACCACCATTCCAGAAATGAGGTCCCCGCATCTGGAGTTTTGGGAACAGATAGGGAATGCTCATCATCTGTTATAAAACCAGTTTCTGGAAGCAAGAGCATATTTCATGTTCTTTGGGAAACAGAGGGAGGGCTCCGTTGGGTGGAGCAGAAAGATATCAAAGATTCTGGGGGAAAGCTCTGGAACTACAAGTCAAAAGCTGAGTGATCTGTAAGAGTATAATGAAGACTTCCCCAGGCACTTCCACATTCAGTGCTCTCATTGTTTGTTTATTTTTTTTTAAAGGAGTGAAGCAGTAAACACACATCTCTGCTTCCCACCACGGGCTTGAGCAAATTACACTGAAAGGTTCTACTGAGTAACAGAGAAAGGTCAAGCATATATTGCCTCTAGTAAGACTGTATCATTTCTGTAGTAACATCTCTTTCAAAAACATATCTTCTACTGGCTTTCTGCTGAGAGTAAATGATCATCTGCCTCTTTGTTTTTTGAGAAATAACCTGTCTTATGCTTTTGAAATTACACCCACAGTAAAGAACAGAAAATTGATGTTAAATGCATCCCTATTACATTGTGTTAAATGGAGAACATTAAAATGCTTTCCGGGCATTTTTTTAATAACAGGAAGTAAATGTAGCTAAGCACCTCTACTTATAAATTATTATTATTCTTGGTCATTACTTATAAAAACCACAGCCTCTATTCTCGTTTTTCTGTTGTAAATCTGGAATTAATTATAATGGATGTAACTTAGTCATTTACTCTCATTTCTTTGCAAATGTTAAAAACCTCTGTTTATACTTTCCTTATTAAGAACCTAACTATTCAACTGCTGAATAGAAATCATTGAAACAAATGAAATAAAAACAAAAACTGACAAAAGGTTTTGGCAAGTAATAGTCACTCAAAAATCAATGACTACAAAGGAAACCTCATTTCTTTGCTTGATTTTTCTTGTCTTGTGTACTTTATCACATGCTGGTGCATTCGCATCAGTCAGCCCCCAAATATAACATCTCTGTATAAAATTAAGATGCTGACACTAATTTCCAAATTCATTATTTGGCCCTTAGGAATTTGAAAACTTTTACAAATGATGGCATTTCTCATTATAACTGTGTTGTGGAATTGCGTATGTAATAAAGGTCATGCCAGTAACTGGAAATCAACCTGAATTAAGTGCATGCTGAATATTTTTTTAGTTACTCTCTACTTTGAAATTAATTTTTAAAATTAAATTTTTTTCTCTACTTTACATAAATACATTAGAACATAACCAGTACCCAGATCACAAAATAGAGTATTACCTGTTTCCCAAAGTCTACCTCATGCCTTCTTTAGCCATAATCTGCCCCCATGAGTAACTCCTCATTTTTAATTCTAGAGATCAGTTTAGTTTAGTTTTTCTTTAACTTTTTTATATGGCATATATACAGGATTGTTTTTATAAATGTTTTATTCAAAAATTTTCATGAGATGAATCTGTTTTAATGTGGTTGCTATTTGTTCATTCTCATTTCTACATAGTCAATAGATTATTTTGTAGAGGTGTAGAACACCGACAGTATTAATGCACTTAGAGGAAAGATTTTGGAAAAAAAAAAAGAACACCTACCAGTCCAGTTCTGATAGTCACTAGTAACGTATGCATGCAAGGTGACGATATCTAGAGAGTTATCACAGCACATCAGCGCGTGGAACTTGCCAGTCACTCGGGTATTTTGGCTTTTAGCCTGGTATGCGGGCATCAGAGAAGTCACATATCAGCTCACGTAATAGTGGAAGGCTGATAGAGTAGGATGTCTGTGGATATATTTGTTCCTATAAACTGTCACAAGAAGAATGGAAAAAGAAGGTAAGAGAATTAAAAATAAATAAAGGAAAAGTATATGGCCTTCCTTAAAAATGTAATCCTCGAATTCAGAGGGGACTGCTCTCTTGTTTATACCGAAGGTAAGGTCTTCATTTATAAAAAGGGTTTGAGAATTGCTTTTCTTCAGAAAACACTGACAGTTAAGTAGGAGCCATCAGGGTGATGAATGGCTTCCGTCACGTGTCATGATTTGCTCTTTAGTAGTGCTAGACTTCAGAGTGGGGTGAGTTGAGTGATTGGCAAGAAACTCACAAAGAAGGGGAATACCACAGAGGAATTTTAGAAAGGTCATGAGTGGCGCTCAGGGGGACAAACAGTCTACCACTGCTAATCCGCCTAACGTTATGTTTTACTTTCACTATAGAAAATAAAATTCAGTGTGAATATATCATGCGGAAGCCGGCCATGTGCCAGGAACAAAGGTGTGTTGCTTTACTCTGTTAATGTTGGTATCCCTTATGGAATCTTGGCAGAAAAACTGATGTATTTACTCTTTTAGGTTATGTTTATAATCAAGAAATTAAATATTATGGGAGTCCCCTGGTGGTGTAGTGGCTTAAAGTTTCAGTGCTGTCAGCGCTGCGGTCTGGGTTTCGATTCCCAGCCAGAATACTACCCACATAAAAAATTAAAAAAATTAAAAAATAAATCTGTCAAAAAAAAAAAGAAATTAAATATTAATGCACTATCTTAATACTATTGTATATATGCTTTTTGAAAAAATTTACAAAAGATACAAAAACAGAAGTAATCAACATTAAAAACAATAATTATTATATTATTGATCTTAAAGGGCTCTATCACTGTTTTTAGGTACTTGAAACAGAATACTAAATGCAATTCAAAATTTAGTTTTGCTCAAGATAATTTTTTGGTCATGTGTGTGTGTATGTGTACCCACGTGCACACGCCCCCAGGTACTTCAAAGTAAATAAAGGCTGTTTCAGTGACCAGGGCATAGATAAGTTTTTGCGGAGGTGTACAGCTGATCCCAGAGTTTTGATTCTTTACCTTGAGTCATGCCATACTCCTGTCAAAAGACACTCCTCTTCTTTGATGGTGTTTAAAGTAAGTGTATTTTAATTCTTGAAAAAGTCCTATTTAATGAAAGATGAAAGTAAGAAATTAGAAAATGATAACTGTCCCCACAAAGGTGTTGGAATCTTGATGCCAAAGACTAATTTATCTGAAGTAATTTGTAACTCGAAAAGCTGAGGAAGTGCCTGTTAAATGTATTCTTCTTCTTGGCGTGTGCACGTGGTGAGTGCTGGCGCCTTGGTCCTCTTTCACATCAGGTTATCAGCATCCTTAGATACTAAACTTCAGTTGTATTTCAGTTCCATCTGTCCGAAAATTCATTGGCATTTTTTGTAATTTTCTGCTATTACCAGTGACAGTTTTTTTCCCCAGCCACTACCCTTAGGGATTTTTACCAATTACTCCCTCTCAAATAGAGGCGATTTTAAAATCAGTAGAATCTTTAAAGTGAAACAGTTGGCAGATTTGGGCAAGAGTGGATTTGCAGTGGGGTTGTGGGGGAGTTTTCCAGAAATGTAATAAACGCCTGGGGCAGTGATCTCAGAGATTAACTAGATCACAGCTGGGATTCTGAACCGCTGGTGTGAATAATAATGGACTCGGAGGCCCCTGTGATGTCTGTTACCATTCCGTATCTTGTCTTAGCATTCCAGTGTACAAGATTTCTTTTCTTACATGAATTATTCTAACATAGATCAGCTTCAACAAATAATATAAATGATTTCACTAAAGAAATGGGCAAGTAATTAACTTTCTTGGGTTGGATACTTTTAAAGACGTCACTATCTTTTCCAAAGTTTGCCATTTTCTCTCTTAAAATCACCTTTTTGGGGGTTCTGATGGAAATAATGACGAAGCTCACGCATGGGTGAGTGGGTGAGCATGTGTGTGTGTGTGCATGTGTGCATGCGTATGTGTGTGCATGCATATGTGCATGTGTGTGCATGTGTGTGCACATAGGTGCGTGCATGTATGCGTGTGTGTGCGCGCGTGTGGAGATAAAGGATTTTGAGGGAAACAAGGCATATAATATTGCCTTCAAAACTTGTTGCAAAATATGTTCATGGACCACTGGAATTTTTTTTATGATCTAGTACATCGGTTCCCAAGCAGTGGTATGTGTACCCCCTGGGGATACATGCTGGGATAGTCAGGCATACATAAAAAAAATTACTAATGGTGGAAAAACAAGTAAAGTAAAAACAATGCAATAGTTATGGAACAATACACATTAAATGTGAATCATCCTTAATGGAGACACTTCAGAATTAGATCACATTATAGTGAATGATGATTGGTGAGGTCCTGGCTAGGAACCTTTCCTCCAAACTCCTCTTCCAATCATTACACACAGCTTCAGAACAGTACATTTGTGATGTTTCTGGAACTTCCTCAAACATATAGATACAGCCATAGCCAGACTGTTCGATCCATTTAGTTATTGACTGAGTGAAAGTAAGTGCACCGTCTTTAATTGTCATTCTTTTCAAGTAGGTTTTGTATTTAATGTTTAAATACTTGATCATCATTGTTAATATTTAACTGTTACAAATATTATAAAATTAAATCTATGGTTTGTACTTTCAGTGGAGTAATTTTTCTTTCCTAACTTATTACTTCATTTCCGTTATTTTACATTAAGGTAGGCACTGAACCAAAATGTCAGTATTTAAAAACAGCAGTTTTAAAAACAAGGGGCACAATTTATAGCAATGGGTTTGAAAGGGGTACACAGGTGGGAAAATGGTTGGGAACCACTGCTGTAGCACACAGGCTGTGTTTGGAATGTTACGTCTATAATGGGGAAGAGTATGCGTTCTGCAGATTAGGTTAATTTTGTTAGTGACATTTCCCAACTCTTCCGCCCTTCCTGATGATTATACCTTTAAGTGCATACAAAGTTAAAGTTGTAGATTGCTAATGTAAACTAAACTTTTTATCGTTATAAAATAAACTTCTTTCTTTTTAGAAATCTTTTTTGCCTTTAGGTCTGTTTTGTCAGATATTGATAGAGGAACATGGTGGCGGGGGGCGGGCGCTGGTTAATATGGGAGTGGGATACCTTTCTTCTTTTGTTAGTTTCAGTAGATTCCGATTTACCAGGAGGGGTCTAGCTCTGTGTGGTCCCCTCTGCAGGCCCAGGGAGGGGTGTTTGTATCCCACCTTCTTGCAGAAGTATGGCTTGCTTTCCTGACCTGGTGTCATCTTCTAATCCCTGCTGTGGTATTGAGGTTCCCAGCCAGCCAGGCACTATTGTCCTGGTTCCCAGTGACATTCTGTCCTATTGGGCTTTATTGAGCACTGGGGCCCTCCGTTTGCCCGCGGGGAGAAGAAATCTGCATGAGAACCCTGCTAAGTGGCTGCTGGGAGACCACTAAAACCCAGGCTTCAAAGTAACTTCCCTTTGGACAGATCAGCTAGGCAGCCGCAGGAGGGAAGGGGATCAGGATAGGAGCAAAGGGCCGGAGTTTCCCGAGGATTTAGGCCCCCGAGAGAAGCACGCCTGTGCCAGAGCTGGAGTGAGTTATAGATGTGGCAGTTGTACTGCATTAAGAGTTGGGAAACTAAAAGGCCTTCTTTTTGAAACTAGTAATAACCACAACCACCATCCTAGAGTAAGATGAAATTATGTATTACCTGTAATGTAATGAAAATAAATCATAATATGCAATAATAATAAAAATGATAACATGGTACTTCCCTTGATTGATGATGCTTGTGGTAGTTGCACATGCTTAAAATCTTTGATTTCTCACTCTATTTAAGTTTGCCTTTTGCTTCTAATACCACATAGATCATTTCATTATTTTTAGAGGTCCCCTAAGTTGTATGTTTCAGGTCCCACAAAACATGGACCTACACCTATTGATATCCTTATATTTATAATGTATCTTGTAAAAATGCAATTAATTGGATATTTTATATTTGTTTGGACAGTCTCTGGAGCATTTAGTTATTTAGAAGTACTATCTCTTGGTTCTTTTTGTACTTTTTTTTTAATCTAGTGATATTTTGGGGATTCCTAATTATTGTTCAATATTTTATTTTTTTCCTCTTCTACTTTGTCGATTATATGTTTTACTTTATATGTTTGGTATGTCCCCCGAGAGCAGTCAAGGGGGCAGTAGGATGCACTGCTGACATGCTTTGGAGCGGGCAGGGCAGGGGTTTTTCTCTCCTGTCCTTACAATTCACAGCCTCCGGGGTGATCTTTCAAAAGGATAAATGCGATCACATGATTCCTTTGTTTAAGTCTCCCAAATGACTTCCTATCAACCATAGAGTAGAATCTAAATCTTGAAGTATGGCTTGAAAACCTGACTTTTTTTTAACCCTCCTCATCCTTCCTGATTGTATCGCACTGATGGACTAAGCTATAACTCCCCGGTCTTCCATCTTCCCGTTTGTGACACGAGCTCCTTCCTGTCTCAGTGCCTTTATTTCTGTTTGCTCTTACTTCTCAGTATGAGTGAGATTATTCTACCCTCTCTTTGGGGGCTCTTCAGTACAGATGTTCAGGTGAACTGACCTGGGGGGACTGTCCCCTGCCCTGATATATTTCATAGATACCCTGTTGATCATGACATTCGGAATCAACTCACAGGGAGAGCTATCCCATCCCAGTATTTATGTCTCATTCCTCTTTTAAAGGACCGTGCTCAAAGGCTACTTTCTGTAGTCCCCTCTTAGTTTTCTTGACTTTATTTTCATTCATTATGTTTAGCATTTTTATTTACTTGCTTGTTATTTATTGCTTTTATCTGCGACTAGAATACGAACCTCGTGAAGGCAGATTTTTTGTTTAGTTGGCTGATGACTCTTCATGTGCAGAACAGCATCTAAGTATAGTAGTAGTGGACTGTCAATGACTACTTCCCAAGAATGCGATCAGTATTTCTCTGCCTTGGAGATCTCTGATCCCAGATGTATTTATACTAGGTTTTCTTGTGTAAATTATAAAAATAATGTATAATGTGAAAATTTTGATACATTATACAAATAATGTATCAAGAATGATTTTAAAGATTCGATAGTAAAAACAAGAGAAATCATCATTCTCTTTCTTTGGGACACTATTAATCAGCAAGGATTCTATTTTCCTTAAAATAATTACTAGGAGTGTTTTGGCTTTATTTTGTAATAAAAAGAGGACAAAAATGAGGAGAAACAGTCAGTTTCCAAGGCCAATTTGTGGGGAGGTTTTGTTTTTTTTGTCCTTCACTCTACATTATTTTCCGTAAGGGCAATGATAAGTCTACTCCTTAATTTGTCACCTTCCAGAAAGAACATGAATGCCAAAAAATAAGGATAACCTGCATCTATAGTCATGTTTTAGTATTTGAATTTACCTGAGGGGTGGGATAAATTCTGAAGAATTCACATGAACAATAATGGCAATTTAAATTCCATAATTTATGCAAAGAGAAACTGATATGCAGGGGATTCCATAGATTGCAATTATAGTATTCTGCAATTGGCTTACTAGCCTTATTTTACAGTTTCATATTTTGAAATATAAAAATTCTCCCACCTAGTCACGTGGAATCAAACAATAACTTTCTTCATAAGTTGCCATTTTCATGACATATTGGGTCATCCTTTCTAGAATGTATTTCATTTATCTAACACCTTCTCTTATTGAAATTCTTCACATTATATAGAGGATTCACGTAATTTTTTTCAGAAAAAAAAAATCATAAACCTCTTTCCAATATCTAGTAACTTCTATTCCTCCAACCCCCTTTAAATCCCATTTATTTGTTGTCCAATTGGCTTAAATATTGAGGTAATCACATATTATTGAATCAAGAAAATAAACATTCAGTTTCAAGCCATCTGCTATTTATGCTGACAAATTTACAATTGGATGCAATTCTTGATTCAGGTATGTTTATGGGTAGTATCACAGATGAGTCCTAAACCATAAGGTGCAGACAGCTTCACAGGCAGTTTATTGGTTTGGATTATTCATTACGATTATGGATTGCATGTTTGTGTCCCTGTCGCAAATTTATATGCTGAAACCCTAACATCCAATAGAACAGTATTAAGAATTGGGACTTTTGAGGGGTAATTGGATTTAGATGAGACCATGAGGGTAGAGCTGCCATGATGGGGTTCTTGTCCTTCTAAGGAGACACTAGAGTTTCCTCTCTCAGCCCTGTAACGACACAGTGAGAAGGAGGCTATCAACATGCTGAGAAGTGGGCTTTCACCAGACACAGGTTGGGCTGGTGTTCTGGTTTTAGACTACCCAGACTCTAATACAACTCTGAGAAACAAATGTTTATTATTTAATCAACTCAATTTATGCTATTTTTGTTACAGCATTCTGAAATAAGACAGTTAATACAGTATATAATCAATGATAGGAAAATATTAAGATCCAAATAATATTCAGGAAAGTAGTCTAGAAAATGCTAATTTGCAAGGAGAGGTGGAACAGAGAAATTGAAGAGTATTTCAAAAGTGGAATTTTCAGGAATTTTTAGGTGTATGAAATGGCATGACAAGTGTAGGGAAGAGGTAATTAAAGAGTCCTTTGAGTAGATGTTCGCCCTTAGCTCTTTGCACTTTATTATATTGGCTATGTTGTATTCTCGCATTGTTCTGGTGGCTGACTCTTAAGAGAAAATCAAGTTTTACCCTTAAACCCAATAATAAACTCAAGGGGCTGGAATTACCCCTTGTTTAAAATTACCCTGCTATTTTGTCATCAGGGTATTTTCATTGTGACACATAACTTTTAAGGAAATGAATTTCAGTTATTTGGGCTATTTCTTCATATTTGTCAATGTTTTCTATTAAACTTTGAGATTTGCGTTATCTGCTCTCTTTCTAAATGACTGCCAATAGTACTGGTGTTTCAGTAAAGATTTTGTTTTAAAATGGGCCATACCTAGTTGTAATCAGTGACTTTCAGGGAATTCTTTTAAATGAGATACTACTTAATTTGGTAAGGTTTCCATTGCTTTTTAATTTTCTACATATCTCTTAGCATTTGGCTTCACTTTTTATTTTTCTTATTAAATGTGAAATTAAAATGAGCTGAATTACTCAGCCATCTTGGGATCTACACTGATTTCATTGCTTTTTTGTTAATTACATCATGACTATTCCATGTCTTCTTTCTTCCTCCTCTGACATATGTCTTAAGGCAATTCTTATTGTATCTGACTCTTTGTTAACCTTAACACATTCTTTGAGGGTTTGCTAATCATTTCCCTTAAAGCAGTAACTGATAACAAAAACCTTGCTACTTCTCTCTCATTCTAATTAATGTCTGTACTTTCCTTATTTGAGGAACATTGTAAAATTCTATTGAATATATATTTTTAAAATTTTGTATTACTCTATGAGGGTCATACTATGCAGTGAGTTGAGTTAAATCAGTTTACTTCTAAGCAAAGTTAACTCAGTCATACATAATTGAACTTAGTAGTATTTTTCCTCTGTGCCTTTCACTTTCTTGAAATCTGGAAGTTTTTCTGTGTCTAATTATACCAGGAGTGTCAAGCGAAATTAATGAAAATATTCATTTTGAAAAATAAAAATGAAAACTAAAAGATTGCTCTCACAGTTTCCCTGAAAGATACTGGGTTAAGATGGGTTAAGATGTCCCATTAGGAAAGTGTGTTCAGATTACAACAAATAATTATTAATCACATTACTTAGAGAAATTGTATTTTACATGGCTGCTAATTATGATGAAAATTACACTATAATGTAAGTTATTTTCTACCATTTTAGATCGTCTCTAGTAAGTTTAGATAAATTTACCTTTACAAATACTAGTGATTTTTTATTTTTTTAAAAAAGGCATACTTCGAGCATTTCGTTTAGAAGGTATCTGCTACTTTTCTACAATAAAAAGTTTTCTTCATATTGTAAAAAGTGTCTCATGAGAAGTATGTTGAGACTTGTTTCTCCTATATTTTCTGACACAGATTCTGTTCTTTACCCTTGCCTGTATCAATTATGTTTGTGATAAATGTCAAGTGGTAATTTTCTACTCACATCATTAAATTTATGTATAGTAGTTTTATTCTGTTATAAGGAAGAAGCCCCCTTATATGTTTGTTTGTTCATGTGTTTGTTTATGGCAGCATGGACTCATAGCTTCTAATTTGATTCTAACGGTTATAATCCATTATCATCATCAGTACTGGAAAAATGTATGTCATTTCTCTCTGTGTATTTTGTCTGGAAAAGACATAGTGTCATTTGTGTAATATTCCTACCAAAAATGTAATCACGAGGAGACATCAGAAAAATAAAACCTGAGGGATAGTGTACAAAATAAATGATCTATTCTCTTCATGAATGCCAAGGTCATGAAATATAAAGAAAGAGTGATAAACTGGTCTGATTAAAGTATACTAAAGAGACATGGTAATAAAACAACATCAAACCCTGAGTTGCCTGGAAGGACTTTGGTGGAGAGATTGCCAACTTGAATGTGACGGGTAGAGTAGATTCTAAAATGCGTGAAAATTAGTTTCTGACCTTGATAGTTATACTGTGGAAATATACGAAGGTGTCCTTAGAAAAAGACTGTTACCAAGAGACTGTTATTAGGAAGTAGGCAGTGGAGTGTTTGAGTTGAGGGTACAGGGGCATTTGTCTGTGACTTAAGTCGCAAACAGTTCAGAAAATGTGCGTGTGTGTGTGTGTGTGTGTGTGCGTGTGTGTGTGTGTACACATGCACATATACAGGGAGAGAGGAGAGAGAGAGAGAGTTGGTAAACTGTTAGTAACATTAGAAGGAAACTGGGTGAAGGATATTTGGAAATTGTAGTACATTTGCAGATTTCCTATAATTCTGAATTTATTTTTTTAAGTTTAAAAACTAAGTTTATATTAGGATGATTCTGCTTCTGGAATACATGTTTTCTCTTCTTTCTCTTCAGGAAATATTAAACAAAGAAATGCACAGTAAGCCTCCTCTTCTGTTAAGGCCTTTTCTTCTATGTACTATTCCATTTCAAAAATAGGCAGTGGAATATTACTCACTCATAAAAGGATGCAATACTACCATTTGCGAAAACAGATGGATCTTGAGAATATCTTGCTGAACGAAATAAGTCAGATGGAAAAGTTGAGAACCATATAATTTTACTCATATGTGGGATATAAAACTGAAGGCAACAAACAAGATAAACAAACGAGCAGAAACTCATAGACACAGACAACAGTTCACCAGAGGGTCAGAGTGAGGTCAAATAAATGGTAATGGAATGAACACACTACGGGGTACAAGTGGTGCATTATGGAGTTATACACTTGAAACTTACTTTTATGAACCAATGTCACCCCAATAAATGTAATTTTAAGAAGTGAACTACAAACTACAATTTTAAAATTCTGTGTGATGATCAGTATTGATGAAAAGGAATCAGACACCTAAAAGTCCATACATTAGGGTTCCATTTCTAAAACAAGCAAAACTAATGTGTAGCATAGTGTCTTTGGAGTGGTGGTCATTAGAAGGGTCACAAGGGAGACTTCAGAGAGGTTCCAGTGGTCTAAGTCTGCTCACATAGGTGTATTTTCTTAACAAAAAATTCACAGGACTACATTTAGTGTCAACTCCTGTTGATACTCTCATTGGTCTTATGTAATGATTAATTCTTTGGTCGGCATGATGGAGCCTCAAAGGATTGTTTCAAACTTCGTATGCAGTCGCCTAAATTAATTTTAAATATCAACGAATATCTATTGCATATTTATTGCTTGGTGTCTTAGCAGCTTCATCCCTTGTAAATCTAATCACAGCCCTATGAGGTGGATGTTATCCCAATTTTATGCATAGGTGGAGTTAAATAATATACATAAATGATGCAGCATGTGAGTTACAAAAGCAGAAGATATTGGTGCACACTGTATCGCTTTCTAAATAAAAGTTTTCCAATTAATTAAAAATATTAATTTGAAGTTTCTGTGCTAAAATACAAGTGATGCCAAAATTTGTAAGATTAGTATTGTTTCTAAGTTAATCTATATTAGCTATGAGAGTCCTTACCAGTTGACCTTTGGATTCAGAGAGGAGCACAGCAGAGGGGATGCCTATCCCATATGCAATTTTCATTGTTGTAGGTAGGACAATCAGAAGCTGTGTGTGGTAAGAAAAATATAGACTCTATATTTCTAACTTGCTCTGTTCAAAATAGTTTATTGATATTAGAGAGAGCAGCATCCAAAATTATTGGAAGTGGATGTTTTGTGAATAGACCCACATTTTTCTATGAAATAAAATGCTCATTTCGAAGGTTCTCATGATGGACATGCATGAGGGAGATAACTAAGTCCTATCAGTCATTTTATAATATCATAAAAGCATGCTTTGCCTTATTACTATCATTAGCATAAAGCAATGTACCGTGCCTGTTATCTATAGAGGAACTCTTTTCATATCATTTAACTCAAATATAAAAAAAAAATAATTACTTGGTTATCTCCCACAATGTGAAAGAAAAGAGTTGAATTCATATAACAACCTTATTGCCACCCAAAAGGGTTAAATTAAGCCTTTGATGAAGTAAATTTAAAAGTAATTTGATCATGGCCATCTCATGAATTTGTTTAAATTTGTAACATTTTTGTATATATCTACCCACGGTGGGAAATGTGGCTAGTTAGGGTCTTTCATCTTCTTTTTGTTGAAGAACTTAACTTAATCATCAGTATTTATATAAAGTCGGTGTCATTGGCCTCTATCCAGCTCTGCTTGCAGCTTTAAAGTGTTTCTAGAGAATTAAGCTCTTTAGAGTGGATGAATTACGAGCACTATAATGGCCATTTCAGATGTGGGGGTACTCAAATTCCTATTTTATGACTCACTCGTTTGCCAGGTATTAATTGAAAAGCTGCTATGCACCAGGCACAAAGGAGACCAGGATCCCTACCCTTGAAGAACTTACTCTAAAGTAAGGCAAAGGAGCAGGCAATATGCAATAAACACAATAAAAATGTAAAATAAATGTGATAGGTGATAAGTGTAGTACAAAATTAGAAAATGTAGGTAAGAGTTGGAGGAATCAAAAATGGTGAGGGCAAAAGTTTTTGTTAAAGTGGGGAGCCCAAGTCACTCTGAGTTAGAAAGTGAGATTTAATGAAGGGAAGTGAAGTACAAAGCCAAGCAAATATTTGGGGAAGTTAGCTGTATTCCAGCCAGAAGAATTATTGAAAGAGTTTAAGAGCACAGCCTGTGAAGCCACGTGTAAGAAGGTCAGTGTGAGAGAAGCAGGGAAAACAAGAGCATAGTGCTAAAGGATGAAATAAAACCAAAACGACGTGAGGGAGTGGCAGAGGTAGCATACATAGGGTTAACTTGCTCATGAGCACTCTTGTCAATTAAATAAGAAGTTTGGGGTTAAAAAACGTATTTCGAGCAATACAAGCTGTGCATGTATAAATATGCAATGGATTATGTTGGAATTTTATGTAGATCCAACAAATAATCAGTTTAGCCAAATGCTGAATGACAGGTGTTAAAATCAATGTTTATCAGAAGCTAAATATCACCATTGCAGAATGAAGGTAGTGAAATAAGCTAGAATTTTATTAACACTTGAATGTAGTCCTACAATTACATTTTTTAATGTCATAAGCTCCTTATAAAAGGTTACCGTTATACTGCAGGCATAGTGATTTATCAACACTCTCAGTAGTTACATTGCTGACGTGTTTATTCTGTTCCTTTGGACAACTCGATGTACATTCACTTTTAAGTCACCGGCAGGAGAAAGAGACTGTTGGCTAGCTGTCTCAGCATATGTTTCTGATGACGGTGAGACTGATCCTATCCTCTCTAGTTGTCTCTGTCTAAGAACTGATTCATTAGACTTGAAGATTGCAATGCTAAGATGACGGTGATTTAATCAAAGTTGTCATACAAACCAAAGCGTGGCGAAGATACTTTCTAAATACATTCAGAAGTTGATTTGGGGTTTATTCTCTCATTTCTATGTCTATTTCCAATAATGCTGCATATGTTTGCTGCTTTGTGTAGTCAAATAAGAAAAAATAAGTTTATTATTGGAACTTAAATATAGACATGTGCAATGGAACAATATAATTGGCTTACCAGGTAAAGAAAACCACCTTTGAATTTCCATCTGTATCTTATTAATAACTCTCAGTGCTTGTACACCAGAGATCATAGAGAAATACACATGATCTTTGGAGATGTTAGTTATTTCTTCATTAAATTCCACAAGCAAACTGGTTGTTAGCAAGTCCTGCTACATGTTATTACATTGTAATCTATAAGATCTTAAGGATTTCTTTTATTCAGGCAGCCCCTTTCCTGCAGTTTGTCTTAAGATTCTTGTTTAAAATGTCTCATTTGAACACCCTACATGGGGATATAATAAGCTGGTTCTAAAACCTCTCATATGTCATGTAGTTTATCTTTGACTGGAAGGTAAATAATGGAAGCCATCGATTATTTGTCTGCTCATAGCAAAGGATTGTAGTGCATTACACTCTTCTTATATTTACTTTGTAAAATATTTATAGCCTTGACCATGTATATTTAAATGGGGATTTAGCCTAGAAGTGGAGAAGTACTAATTTAGTCACATTAGTCTTGAGAACAAAGGCCTCTCATAGCCTCCTCACCAATCGATTGATGCCAGGCATGGTCCTTTCACGCCTTCTGACCAAGTCGGTGTGTATAATTGACTCGGGCTGATTCTGTGTAGATGCAGCAGGAACTATCTCATCGTGCTCTTTACCCTCTGTCGTGATGATGTCATGTCCCAGGTCGAGAATATTCTTTCAGCCAATATTCCAATATGGTATGATTACAGGAAGCAGAGCCCCTGATAAACCTGTAGGCTTCAGGAATAAGTCACAACCCAATGTATTAAAATATTTATTTTATACTATCTGGCCTTTAAGAAAACTTTGCATACTCTGATTTAGTGACTTCTGGAGATTTGGGGGCACCACTGAGCCAGTGGCTTTGCCTGACTTCAGTGGTGGAATGGAAGGTAGTTTCCCTTGGAGAAGAAACAGAGGTCTCCAGAAGCAGAGAGACCGCGTTCTCGAGGATCCCATTTCTCTGTGACAGGGCAAGATTTTGGAGGCTCTTCCCACCTGTCAGTCATTGAATCCGAATGGGCCGACCCAAAAATGGAAATATAAGGAGGGAGTTTTTTAAGTCCTCCATGGATCAGGCTTGCAGTATTGGCAAGTGTTCAGTATTAAACTATCTTATATCCAATAGCTACTTTTCAAAATGAGTGTACCTGGTAGTCGTGTCACAGAAGCCACAAGTCCTAATCCCTAAAGGGTGCTTCCGGGTGGAGACTGTCATCTACTGGAGGCTGTGATTGGCAAAAGCATCAGTGACAGAGTTTGCACAGTCCCCAACATGCAGAGTCCAGTAGGCTCCGGGTTTCTGTTTTGGTGACGAGAAGTAAGAGACCACATTTTTTTCTTTGACTGCAAGAAAAATCACGATGTGTGAATCCATGAGAAAGCTTCTAAAGTTTGTCAGGGCCAATCAGGCACTCCTAGAGGAGGTATGACAACACCAAAGATACCACTTAAGTCTGCCTTCCCATGGGTTATACAGCTTTTAGCAATTTGCTAAAAATTTTAGTTGACTTCATTCATTTTGTCGCTTGTAAGTTGGCTGTCTCCTGTGCTCTACCTGAGGCTATTCAGTGCTTTTATTTAATCTCTCCTTGATGGTGCCTGTGTGCCCTTAGATGTGATGCCATTAGTTTCTGTATGACCTCAGCTCTCAGGTGTGTTAAAAATGTTGTGGTAGTATAGACTTATCTATTATAACTTTTCATTGTCTTGTTATGACATTCTTTCCAGGTTTTGCTATTTTCAGTGGAAGCTGGAAGTTCATGGGCTAGTTTTCATTAAATTATAAATCATGATTTGGAATTTATGTATGCATTTATTAATGAGGTATATCTGTTGCAGGCATACATCTATCAGTCATCATAAATGCCAAATGAGACAATGTGGTTAAACTCATCAATACCAGAAAGAAGGTGGGGGTGGGAATTAAATTGATATTTATGATTCCTTTATTTATTTATTTATTTATTTATTTATTTATTTATTTGCATTTTCTTGTTTTTGTTTTTTTGGTTTTTTTTTGCTTTTTGGTATGTGGGTAGCTCCCTAACTGGGAATCGAACCCAGGCCGCAGTGCTGACAGCGCCAGCGCCAAAGCCTTAAGCCACTACACCATCAGGGAACTCCCCTATGATTCCTTTAATCCTAAGAGTTCATATATAAAACTTTTAAATATTTCTTGACAATGAACCAGGAACATGAAATAAACTTTGCCAAATTCTACTACTTAACAAATTCTAGTTTTCTAGTTTTCATTTCCTACAAATAAAGAGGACGTTTTCTCTGCTTGAATTTCAGTGTATACTGCACCTTTATGTATTATCTTTCACCTGTATTTGTAACTTTGGTTTTACAGTTTCTGTTTCGCCCCGACCTAATTTAGTAAAACTGTATCAAGGTCAGGTGAATATGAATAGATAGCTACCTTGCAAGTAAAAATGAAAAATGATGTATTTATCAGCAAATGTATGCTAATGTGAACCAAAGGGGAGGAAGACAAGAATGGATAGAACGTGTTATTAAGCCAGCATGACCCTGTCCCTTCTGTTAGATTCCCCATCTTTAGGCACTTATTACTGAGAAAAATGGAGAGTATTCCTATTTCTATATGAAGGATGCTATTTTAAATTCTGAATGGGATATGAAATATTTTGACAGAAGTTAATGAAGACACTTTGGCATTCATTTATCACAGAAGTCATACGGAGTCCAGCTGTTGCTTCATTGCCTGATACTTCAGTTATTTTAATAGTTTCTTCATTGTGTCACTTTACAAAACCATTGCTCACTATGGTGAAACTAACAGCCAGTGCATCATTAATATTCATACCAAAGAAGGAATGAATGTATAACACATGGCTGTATAAATAATTTCCTCAAATGTTTTGCTAGATTCATGGAAACTTATTTTTCAGGTATATGTATGTACTTTGAACCATTTGAGGGACTTAAAGTTGACTTCAATATGTTAGTGTGTTTGATACCTTCTTAATCTCATATTAAATGATTACATGCCATTTAGACAAAGCTTGCTGATATTCTACTTAGTGAAACACCAAAGTCTCTGAAAAACATACTATTTATTATAAATGGAAATTGATTCAGCAAGTTCTGATGGACATAGGGTATGTGGAGATAGCAAAATCAGATCTCAAGCCCTCAGCCAATAGTGTTCAAGCACAACCCATGGTGATTTTTCAATTCTTTGTGGAACCAGAGCTGTTACATTGAGCTATGTTGATATTACTTCAGAGTATTGTGCACCTATAAGCAATTTGGCAAAGAAAAGAAAGTTTTTTCTAGTATAAAAGAACAGTAGGGGGCAAATAAATAAGTAAATAAAGATTTCAATTCCAAGGCATAAAGGATTTCAAAAATATTCCTTCTGTATACACTATTCATGCAATTCTCAATAGCTTCATTGACCTATCTGCAAACCATAAATAAGAATGTTTTTTATATCTTCAAGGTCTATGAGATTCTTAAAAGGAATAAAAGTTCTAAAGGTTCATATTTTAGTGACAAGGGGTGGCTATAGTATTAATTGAATTATTCTGAAAACGATGCCTGTTCTTCACAACATAATAGAGAATTTAACTTTACAGTAGAAAAAGATTTTTAAGCAGGTATTTGTTGTTAGTATAATGTGACTTCTTCAGAAAAAGAAAACAGTAATCCTTTTGAAGTTATTAACACATTTCGTACCGCTCACGACTTTTCTCGTGTTTCGCGCGCCATCTGTTAAGGACCACTCACGAGTTTTCTCGTTTTTCACGCACCTAAAGTGAATTATGATCTGTAGTTATGATGATTTAAATAACGTGCAGTTTGCCCCAAAACGTGTGGTCCCTGGCGTATGTCTTAGAGATTTCTAATCTTTAAAGGATAAAAACTACCACTATTAAAATTAAGTACTTCTGTGTTACTTCATTTTTTAGTAATTTGTTGAGTTTTCAAAGATTAGTTTCTTCTACAAGAATTTTTTTAATAAACATCTGAAGGAGAGCTTACTAGATGCAACCATTGACCTCAAAGACATGGTATTAGTTTGTGACAAAGCCAATATGGGCATGTTTTGGGGGGCTGGGGGAGTGGGAGAACAGTAAAATGCTTACACATGTGTTCTGAGCCTTTTCTTTTACTTTTATATATTTCAGCTTTGAATACATATTGATTCTCTGTTATATTTGGGGTAAAACCAAATGCATTCTTTGGGGAAATAATAGGATTTATAAGTTTTCAACAAACAAGGCAGTGTTTATGATAATCAAGGTTAAAAAATTAGTACTTTATAAATATAAAATGGTTTCAAATATAATTTGTTATAAACTAAATTGTGTCCTCTCACCCCCACCCCTAATTGAGGTCCTCTTACCCCCAGGACCTCAGAAGGTGATTGTATTTGGAGATGAGGCCTTTTAAGAGGTGATTAAGTTAAAATGGGGTCATTGGATGGGCTCTAATCTAATGACAGCTGTCCTTATAATAAAGGGAATTAGGATGCAGATATTTATAGAGGGAAGATATATGAATACATAGAACAAGAAAACTATCTACAAGTCGAGGACAGTGGCCTCAAAAGAAACCAAATCTGCTGATACCTTAATCTCAGATGCCTAGCTGCCACAATTGGGAGAAAATGCATTGCCGTTATTTAAGCCATCTACGCTATGGTACTTCGTTAGGGCAGTGTCATTGCCAGGGTTTCCAGGCAGGGCAGGTGTCGGCGGTGGCACACCCAATTTACAAAACACACGCGGAGCCGACATGGGGGACCATAAACACACCAGCAAGCAAGCCACTTCATTGCGCACCTGGGACTGTATATACGTATTCAAACAAAAGTGGCATCGTGCCGCACCTGCCCAGTAGCAATTGTTTAGGTTTTCATGGTCACATAAGGCGGTACATGCGCAGTAACTGTCAGCCCCAGGAATTCCTCACCCCCAGACAGGGACTGATTATACCAAGGTCAAGCCTGGGCGGCGGGCCTGGCTTTAACCCTTTACAGTGGGCTTAGCTTTAACCTTCTGGGGACTGACAGGCAGTCCTAGGAAATTAACATATAACTCAAGTAAATATGCTAGGTTATGATGAAGAATGAATAAAAACAAATGATGTGCACTAATGAAGGACCAATAAAAGTTAAACTGCATGGAATTTAAGCATAGCTAATCATCATCATCATTATTCACTTATTGAACAATTGCAGATATTCCAGACCCTGTTGAAATATATAAACTATCATACTGAACCCTCACCAAAACTCTATGGGGTAGTTACTAGAAAGAGCTTTAAACCTGAAACATAAGAAGAAAAGTAAGGTAAAAAATATATTAACCAAAGAGCAAGTACAATGTAGAATTTATGAAGTGCCATTTATTTATCAAGTCACCAATATTTGAGGCAGGGCAGCCAGATACCAGACTACCTCAAATTCATTCAAAATATAATTTCAAATGGATTTTATATTCTTTACACTTAACATATACAAGTTATTATGAAGTAGCAATCTTTTTTTAAGTCTTTTGTGCTGAACGAAGTGTAAGTCATACAACAAACAAATATAGGATTAAAAGGATTACTTCACCTTTGGCACATTCATTTCCTTATTTTATAGAAGAGTGCTCTTTTTCCCACTCCGTGAGAAAATTTGGTATTCCCAGCCAATTGTCAAAATGACGCATCTGTTACTGAGGCTGTCCTTTGTAATTCTGCTTCTTAAAACACTGCGAGTTACGGCTTCAATTGAAATACATATTCTCCTTAACCGTAAGGGGCAGTCTCAAGTGTGACTTGCTGAGCCATCTCCGTTCCACGAGCTAATTATCTGTGACATATGGCTGACGTGATTTTCAGAGAGGCTTGGGTCCTACATTGGGTCTTCACATGTCAGAATTCACCCTTGCCAGTGTGTTGATGAATGATCTAGAAGAAAAAACAAAATAAAACAAAACAAAAATTGAGGCAAGGGAGCAGAGGTTTTTACTTGTCTTTTTAAAGACCACTTCCACATATGGGAAACATGTTACGCAATTGACCATAAACCAAAGGGTACACATTGTACTCTTTTTCCCCTCTTATACAATTAGAGCATCAGAAACACTGATGTTTCTGACCTGTCCTGCGTGCTAGTTCATATTATATACAAGCTAGCAGCAGTACAGCATTTGTGTAAGGTGATCAGTATGCACTTGCCCTTCTACTCGTGTATCTTGTTTTTCTATATCCACTGACTCATGAGGGGAGCTTTCTACAAAGCAAGATACTTTACGGACCTACTAGATGGCAATGTCCCTAAATTTCTTGCCTGCACAATATCCCAGAGGGGAGACCCTCTTAAACGTTGGGTCACTGCCACTTAGTTTAAATTGGACCTTTTAGTGTCCTATATATATTTTAGTCAGATATTCTTGAGCAGATAGAATCTTTCTGAAGTTTCTATTACAATGAGTTTGCCACTTATCAGACCAGTCCATCTAAGTGTAAAAAAAAAAAGAAATTTCTTCTTACAGAAAAAGAGCATATACATAAGCAGATGTCAATGGTTAATGCTAAATACTACAAAACATTTTTTAATTGTTCCTTGGAGAGCCTGTTATCACAATTTCGCTTTCTGGTCTTTATTTTTCCATTTCCTCCTCCCTTTTACTTATCTGTAAGATATATGTGTATATATATATACACACACGCGCACACACACACACGCACATACACGCGCACACATGCACGCACACGTGCACACACACACGTGCACACACACACGTGTGCACACACACATGCACACACACACACGCACTCACACACACGTTTAATCTGAGCACCCTGTAGCCAAACTGACACATAACATTAACCACCACAGTTTCCCATCTCTAACAGTTGGCTCTGTGACAGCCTTAACAGTTCTTGGAACTGGACATACGCAATGTGTAAGGCTTCAACTCTACTTGTAAGGAAAGTTCCAAAATGAAAAGAGGGTAAGAAAACGTAACTGTGACATTCTAAGTATTGCATGAAATTTTTCCAGAATTGTAGAATTCTGTAAAATGGCCGTTCCCAATCAATTCTTTACTTCTGTGATCCTCATTACCATAGCTTTTGAGCTTATGCAGGAACTCTAGCCTCAAAAAGGTCCCTTAAAGTATTTCTGAGAAAATTCTGGCAATGTATCTGAGAAGTTCAGGGGAAATGCCTGCCACGTGTATATCTGTTTGTGTGTTGCCTGCACGAATGTTGGCCACAGCAGTTCTTCCATTTGTGATAGCTCCATCTTGTCGATGGGATGGGGACACAAGTGACACTCTGTCAATTTGGCTGAGGCGTTAACGGGTTTTGCATGCTTCTGCTTATCTGCTTGTGCTGTGATCTGTAAAGAAAAGAACCTGCTTTAATTAGCTGCTGCTCCAAAGAGAATGTCAAAACATGTGAATCCAACCAAGCCTGCATCCAATATGCAATCTATGGCAGCCTTAGGAAGCCACCTGTTTGTCACCCATTATGGAGATTTGGAGTGTTTGTTACAATGCTAATTGGGGCAATAGGTGACTAAGTTTGTTTTGAGTAGAAAATGCATAATTTCTTCTCATAAGCAGCTATAAATTTAATTACAAATTTTAAAAATAAATTTACCCTGATCACCTAAACCATGATGAGCAAAGTCATGATCGCAGAATTGACTCAACAGTAAGGTATTTAATTTGAAAGAAAATGATATACAAGGGCTGTCCAGGAAGTATTCAGCCATGCAGTATGTAAACAGAGGCATTGTGGCTAGATTTTTTTCGGACACCCCTCATGCCTTGTTTAAATGGCTCTTAAATTGTGCATTCAGTCTCATCCAAAGGATTCTAAGTCTGTTATGAGTAGGACTTCCTTATTGTATTGTATCTAAAAGCAGGCTTTGTAAACAAAAAGAAATATAACAAATGTTCTAAATGATTTATTTAAATACATACAAGGAGGAATATATATATATGTATAGTATTTTAAAATCTCACATTTTTAAAAATTGAACAAACATAGTAGATTTCAATAATTTTTTGAAGTTAAATATTCACATGCAAGAACATGTTTTCATATCATGTTAATTCTATTTTTCTCCAAATCACTACTTGAATCACATCATAATTACTAATATATGTATAATTAGTATGTTATAATATACAATTAGCATATACACACACATACATATTTTAAGAGTGTTGGACAACTCAACATATAATTTAATTTCTGATCAAATAAGGTAGTATGATGGAAGATGTATTTTACATAAGATTATAATATTTCCAAATAAGCATTTATTTATTCATGTGATTTGATGAGTGCAAATGCATCACTAAATCTTCAAACTGTATTTCCAAATTAAAACATTTATTTTAAAATTTTGAACTGTAAATAAATTTGCAATGGTTTTGGAAATATAAACTTTGCTATCTTCCCAATGTTATTACTATCGCTCAGCAAAACATTAAATTCGTAGAGCTAAAATTTGAGTCATGATTTTAATAGAAACATTCTTCATATGTGTAATTTGATATGAATTTTAGTTGTTATAAACAAAACCAAAAACCTAAGATCTAGATCCATGACACATTGTTATCAAGAATGTCCCTTGCCTGGTCTCTTGGAAGCAGACAGAAAAGCAATCACAGGTACTGGTGTAGGTGACTTTAATAATATTTTGGCTTCAATGAGGAAAGTATTTCTTTTTCCTTTTAAGTAATGTGATCTGTAGCAATTCTTTACTTCAAATATCTCAGATGAAAGTCTGGGTCTTATGTACTATAATAGAAAAAGTTTGGAAAAAAATCTGTCTCATGCTCTCAAACAGACAATCTGCAGATAATCACAGTCCACAGTCAGAAATATTGCTTTAACCTATGTTTCCTATATAATATCTCAGTGCTATCAAAAGCGATATTCTGTAGCAGTCAGGTCTCCAATGATTGTGGTCAGCAACAGGAAGGAAAATGCCCAAATGTATTATCAAAAAAATAGGGAGTGAGGCTTTGGAAACAAATGTTAAATGAGTTCAGCAAATATATAAAATAACATTACAAATCAAGTTTAGCTGTAAAGAAAGTTGTATATGTACTGGTTGAGAAAAAAATGTTAAAAGGGTTTCTGTTTGGTACTTTTTATATCAGAGAAAGAAAATGCCAGAAATACAAGTGAACTATAGAGAGAAAATAAATAAATATTTAATAGCTTTGTGGGAACAAATGCTAAAAAAATCAGTGTGAGAGATATTTTTTAAAAATGACCATTTCAAGTTAAATAAGAGTCAATGTGAGTTGGGATAGAACCAATTAATTCCAAATTCATTATGAATATTTTGCATGGATGGAAATTTTTATTACAAAGCCTGTTTTAGAATAAACAAATAGTTGCTGAAAGTGATTTTTTTTTTCCTCTTACTATGGAGAAAGATTTCACTTCATGCACTACAGCAGATTTCCTGCTCAGAAGGGTGTACTGCTACAAACACATGCACATCCCAAATAAATTACCTTACAAAAAAGGAAATAAACTTACCTGTAATAGTACTTCAAGCAAGAAAGAAGGAAGAGGAGCACAAGGAGAGTATAAGAAGGAGGAAGAAAGGAAAGGAAAATCAAGAAAAAGAAAGAGAAGGAGCAAGAAGAGAAGAAGAGACAGGAAAACAACAACAACAAAGAAAAAACAAGAAACCTAATTTCTAAATTTGAACTGTTGGCATGCAAAAGCGATCAAGTGTCCTTAATTGAGCTGGTGACCCCTGAGCCAGGGCCATTTGTGGTGGGCTGAAGGGAGTGTGCAGATAAGGCTTGAAAACTGGCACACGACAGGAGCTGTTGTCACGTGTGATTGTAGTCTCAGAAGGAGGACGAGATAAATCGAGGATAATATTTAAAAAGCAAAGACGGTAAGCCTGACTTGCTCAGTAGCTTCTTTCGAATGTCAGTTCATCTCCTCTGTCACCTGTGTTTCTCTCATCCTCTCCCGTCGTTAACGGTGCATCCACGTTCGGTAATTTCCTTGGCAATTAGCCAGCTTTCAAAGGATTATAATTATTCAATTACAATGTGTGTGTGTACGTATTGGAAGTGCTTGATATTACATACTGATAGCCTTTCAGGAAGCTTCTGGTGTTTCAAACCGATTGACCATTTCCAGAAGCTTCTTTCACATGGGAGAGATTGCTTGAGGTCAGTATTTTTGATGAGGGGATTGTATCAGTTTGCTGATTAGAGAAGATCAGCAAAAATCTTGTGCACGAGGTATATTTTTTTTATAGCTACCAGAAATGCTTGAAGGTTTGTGTCACACATCCTTCTTTTTTTCTGAAGACGACTGCCTGTGCACGTGTTCAAAGGACGGGGCTAGGCCAGCCTTCCAAGAAGTTTGGTTGCAGAAGAGGAGAGGGCAAGAAAGGTGGCCCAACTGAAACCCTTCGTGTGTGCACGTGTGTGAGTGTACATACGTGTTTCCTTGAACACACAGTATACAATTGGGAGAGACTTTATTGTTTTTCTTCCTTTTATTTTATCTTTTTAATTACATTTTACCTGCAATATTGTAATGGTTTCAGGTGTACAGCACAGTGATGCATCATTTATATAACTTACTAAATCCTCATTCCGATTCATCTGGTTCCCCTCTGACAGCACACATAGTTATGACAATGTTGTTGACTGTGCCCTAGGCTGCACTTTACATCCCTGTCACTGTTCTGTGACTATGAATTTGTGTTACTTGATTTATTCCCCCATTTTACCCACCCCTCCAGCTCTCCCCCTATCACCCCAACAAGTCTAGTACCCATCTGACACCACACACAGTTACTGCAACCTTACTGATTCATTCCCATGTTATACTCTCTTACCTCCTTCATTATTGCCCTTAAGGACAGAGAAAGAGCTTCTCAGACAAGAAAAAGCTAAGAGTTCATCACCACCAAACCAGTACCAGGAAGAATGGTAGAGGGATTTCTTTAAGATGGGAGGAGGGATGGGAGAGTGAGTAAAATAAGGGAAAGGGGTGGAGAAGTTTAGTGTGATTGTTACAAGGGAGACACTCAAGTTCCAATTGACTTCAGTGATTTAGTCAATATTAGAAAGAAAAGACAATTGATAAGAATAACTACTCACTCAGAGTGGGCTGTGAATAGTGACTTTCTTCCAAGGAGTATAGCATGGAATGGGAGTAAAAGAAGAGAATAATTTCACTGTGAAGAAACCAGTAGACACTTCATCAGCTCTGTGCTCTAGATGACCATTGACAGCAATAGATAGCAGATGCCCTTGATATGATGTGACTTAAATGACACTTGGACTTTGTTATCTTCCTCTCTCAAACCCATAACCCCAGTCTAATTAGGAGGAGAAAAACAGGAGTCTTCCACTGAAAGGCATTCTACAATACACTTGACCTATTCCTCAAAACTGTCAAGGTCATAAAAAAATAAGGAAAGACTGAGACACCGTCCCAAGTAAGAGGACCCTAAGGAAGCATATTGACTTCATGCAACGTGCTATTCTGGATGGGATTCTGGAACTAAAAAGTAAAAAGGTACATTGGGTAAAAACTAAGAAAACTTGACTAAACTATAATTTGAAATAAGACCAAAAGCAGTTGTATAAATATATAGTTAGGCTTGTAATTACAATGTAAACACATGCAATGTAATCACTCAGAAGTTTTTGGTTGTACATTCCATGGTTCGATAGTATACATAAAATACAGAAATTATTCTGCAAATTACAAAGGATATTTCACAACTTAGGCATAGCAGGTAGGTACATACAAGTATATGGCTCAGCATAAGCTTTCTATATGATTCATAATGAAGTTGCTAATAAGTTCTTTACTTGTATGTGTTTTGCTTTCCTGAAAGCATGGAAGGATAATTCAAAAGTGAAAGTTGTTACAGAAAAAGAAATTACACTAACAACTACAAAGAGATAGGGAATGAGGAAAAAATACTTCCTTCTGTGAACAGATACTCCCATCTACAAATGATTAATTTACTGAAAAAAAAAATTAGTCTTACACTTTTATCATAAATTTTACAAGGTGATTGCCAGGATTGTTGAATACTTAAAAATGTTAAATTTATAGAATAAAGCATAATACTTCTTTTTTCTTGAAACTCACATAGGATTTTATATACTTCAGTTGGTTTAATGGAGTTCTCCAGATTTCACAAGATATGCCACATGTATGAGACAAAATTAACTACTAGAATATTTTCTAATATTTTAAAAAGTATCCTTCTCTATTTTCTGTCCCAAGTTTATAAATACACCAAAAAAAAGAAGTTTCACTGGAGCAAAAACAAAACAATGAACTTTAAAATTGAAAGCAAGTGTAGTTAAATTTAAATAAGATCATACTGAATCATTATAAAAAAAAAGTCTTGATGATGTGTGGAATGAGAAAGACCCAAGCATCTGAAACAATGCATAATCAAAGAACATTTAAGAGTATGGTGGGTCTCCACATTTATATAATTGCATTAAATGCAAAAATCATAAAATATACATCTACACCTATTTTCCAAAGCTAGCTATAATTGTCACTCAACTAGTTTGTCATAAAGACAACATGTAAATCTAGTTTTTAGAACTGATGATTAACATATACATTGTACCATGCCATCTTCATAATTTCAAATCCTTTGAAGTGATTAAAAGGAATTATTGAAGAACTAAAGCATCTAAATCTTTAATACAAAGCTAGTAACTTGGGATCCTCAAGAAATAACCACATGTTACACATCATTTCTCATCTTTTCAGAAGAAAAAGAGTGAAACAGATGGATCAAAGAAACATAATTTAGCTTATTATTGATATGAAGAAATTTGTTCATCTCCAACTACTTCCTGTTTCTGTCCCAGCTTTAATCTTGTAATTTACTTAGGCCTTTAAAATTAATAGTATGCATTGATTATAACATAGTGCTTATGAAACATGGGTATTTTCTTCTTTATTGTTCTAGCAGACTTGTTACCTTAACAAATAAAAGCAAGTCTACCCTAAGAACCAAAAGTTCTTTCATTAGAACCTGGCCAATAAAACATTTCATAATTTAGTGTACATACTCACCTACTTTATCCCCAAAGGAAATGAAAGTTAAAAAAGGAATTTCTCCTCTGAAGACTAGTATTCCAGTCCTGTCTCAATACTTTTGAGGGTGAGAGAAAGTTTATTGCCTTCAAATTTTCAGTACCACCCCTCTCCGCAAATACCCAACAGAGTCCTGCAAAGCTACATGCTGAATAGAAAGCAAAATACCACAACATGATACTCCATTGAAGGCACAATACATTTGTGAAACTTTCTAGGTCAATACCTTATTTCTCTGAAAACACCTCAGTTACACTTACTACTGTGACAAACTTCCGTTGGCATTTGTCTTCAGGTCAGCAGTTAATTTAGTGAGTGTTTACTGTTTCATTCTCCACTGACTGATACATCTGCCATTCCTTTTTAGTGTTCATGTGTGTAATAGAGGAGAGAATATAATTTTGGTTTACTAGGAAGTACAATGAACTGCCCAGAGGGATGGTGATACATTACTTTGACGAACACACATATAAGTGATGTAATCATTTGTCATGAGCTGATGAACTCACCAGTGAGGATCAGAAACAATTTTAATAGCATACAAATTTTGAATACAGTTCTTGTAGTCATGATTATAACTAAGTATATGAATGGTTTCCAAGTCTGGCATGGCGCCCGAAACGTAAGGGACGGAATTACCTAGTGAAATTTTATCATCATGTCAGTATTTTTTATCACTAATTACAGTTCTGATCCAGAGACCCAGCCTGCTTGCAGAGAAGTTGCAATGGCTCATCAATCTGTGTTGTAGAGGTGTTTACTTGTGGCTTCTAGTCATGATGCATTGCTCTCTTGTGAACAACTGAAGAGTCAGGGGACACTGTGTAGAATATTTTATTATCTTTAAAAAAATCAACAGGTATGGAAATCATCAATATGGGCACAATATAAAATTAGTGTTAGAAAATAAACAGGTTTTTCTTTTAAATGTTGTGGAACGTCATTAGGCTAATAGTGTTAAAATGGAGCATCTATACAAAACTATCTACCTAAGGATATAACTGGTTAGTTTAAATTCAAAGTTGAGAAATATTCACCTCTGAGAGAGAGCTTGTGAATAGCCACATTAAGAAGTAAAAAATGACAGGTGAACTTAATGAGATATATTTTATTTAACCAAATATAAAGGCTGTCCAGAAAGTATCCAGCTATGCAATATGAAAAATAGAGGCATTTATAGCTGGACTTTTTCCGGACAGCCCTCGTATATCTAAAATATTATTTTAACATGCATGCAAAATGTTTGAAATCCAGTATGTATTTCACCATGGCAGCACATCTCAACTCTGAGTGTCTGTATTTCAAGTACCCAATAGGCACAAAGTGACTAGTAACTACCTGTTCAACAGCACAGCAATTACAGGTATAATCTAGGTTAATTGTAAGTGTGATTGTAGGCTAATTGCTTTAAGAATTTAAAGAAAGCAGATTGGCCTTTCAGCATCTTCTGAGACTGAAAGATTACGTTGGAAGTAAACTGTAGCAAACATCCACAATATTGGACATATTTTTCTTTCAGCTTAAATTTAGGCATATGTAGTAAAGTAAAAGGAAATTAATTTAGAGAGGAAAAAGGAAAGTTACAAAATTCACATAGCAAGTAACATTTGGTTAAATCTCTTAAATTGTCATTTCTTCTCATATTTACATGCTTATTTGTGAGGAATACTAGATTTAAATTTATGTAGCTTTAAATTATATCCAAATGATGCTATTTTTATAGCACCATTTCAGTAAACAAGAAATTTACTAAAAATATGAATATAGACTGGCCATTGTTTAACATGAATTCTAGGGAACTGTCTCTTGAACTGGGAGTAGTGCAGCATGTATCTTTGTATATTTCAATGGTTTAGTGACATTCAAGTTTCAATCTTATTCAAGCAAGTTGTATGTTGTTATTTCCTATTTTGCAAACAGCAAAAAGGCTGAGTCAACAAATATAATAACATGCATTTGTGCTGACTTCTTTTCAACAAATGTATTAATAGTTACAATAATAAAAAGATAGACATATTATTGATAATATATTATTTCTGCATTGTATTTCATATAGTAATAATAAATTATATTATTTTCTCCATTATATTTCATATAATGATAATATTTGTATTTCTGAAGTAGAAAATTATTCAACACTTGATCTTAAAAAGGCCGAGAAGCAATGGAGAAAATTATTCTAACCAAGACTGGAACACTCCATTGCCTGGATTAATAACCACGACATGATACTTCTTACCAAGGGACTTTAACTATTACCAAATTGTGTAATTATTATGTAAACATGTGAACATGGTCTTAGTTCATTAAAAACACATTACTGATTTGAGCACATTATCTTTCAAGTGGAAATAACAATACCAACCAGCTTCTTGCTGTCATTGACAGAAATAATTAATATTCATAGAGATGTAACTGTCATACTTGATAAATTTAAAATGTTTCAATGGTTTTGCAAAGCATGCTAGTTGTTTTCCTAAACTCATTGTTTTATTATGTTCTTTGATCACGTCTTTGGAATAGCACAGGCACTTCGCCTCATAAATGTTTTCATACAGTGTGCCGAGAGACTCTTCTTCAGTGACCTCACTCTACACTCTTGGCAATTACGCTGTTGTTAGTGGTTTTGTTTGTTTGTTTTTGTTTATATGGCATTGGGGCCCAAAATTCTACGTTGTTTACATATGTGCCTACCTTAAACTACGGAGAGGAAAAAAACAACCCAAAACGCTTTTACTCACCCAGTTGCCCCATTGACTTGAGATTGGTGAAGGCCGTTAGGTGACGTGGTATTAGAAAAAAAAACGTTTGAGAATACGTAAAAGAAGTGGAAATAGCAAAAAACAGTGATGAACGAAAAGAATACGACCCTGAAGTGTAATCTATTTTGAATGCCACTGTCCAAGCAGGACGCTTCCACCAGGTTGGTGTTCCCTCCCAAGCTTTAGTTTTTACATGCGATACCAAGCTTCACTCGTTAGCTACATTACAATTGACTCAGAAAGGCATTAATAAAATGTTATTTGTTATTAATTTCATCTCCTCAAGCTACCACCACACTTTCACCTTTTTTTAATTACATAACCCTTTGAAAAGGATTTTCCTTTTTTTTTTTTCTCTATTTTCTTGGAGGGTACTTTTGGTTTTCTTTCTTTTTTCACATGCTATTATTCTATTCTCAATTAAATGTATTTCTGTCAGAACCATGGACCATATTTTCAGTGTCATTGACAAATTAATGAATTCCATAATGAATTCTCACTCCTTAACTTACCTATTAGCAGCATTTGACTCTTTCTAACACTAATTCTTGATTTGTTTTCTTAATCGGCCTTCAAGATACCACCCATGTTGGTCTTCTGTACTTAACTGGTAGTTTCTTTTCAGTTTTGTTTTGTTTTGTTTTTGTTTTTGTTTTTGTTTTTTACTGATTCTTCCACACTTTTCTAGCTTCCGTATATTGGGCATATACAAATGCTTCCAGGCAGCAAATTCTCTTCCAATTTTGTTGATTTGTAGAGAGACTCTTTTCCCATCTTAGAGCATAGATTTATGTAACTTCTGTAGTGAGCATCCTGTGCCGTGTTCCTGCAGGCCACTTACCTGTTGTGCATGGTCCCTGGCAAGCTCACAGTTACCTTACAGGGACACTGCTCCCACCATCGTCATGCTCTGAGCACATTTCAGTTTTCTTCCTCAGATCTTCAGGAGTATGTGTGACCCAGGGAAAGAGTAGCTGAGATATGCAGGATGACTCCGAGCTCCTACAAGCAACCCTCAAAATGATGATCTAGAAATGGAGCTCAAAGATAAATTCCCCAGCCTTCCACTATTCAGGTGGGAAATTCTGGGAGATCTGTCCATTTCTCTAGAGGTTCCTATGGCATCAAACTCCCTAAACTTGCAACATCAACCCCAATAATGCACATTTACTTTGGAGTGTTTTCCTCTGTCTCACTATGCCTGCCTTCTTACTGCCACCCTCTACTCCCCGAGAGTCCCTCAGAGGTGAATTACTGTGAATAATCTGCTTCTGTCCCAGTCCAAATTAAGACACTATCCCTATTCTAAAATCTTCCAAATTACATCTCTACCACGAGCCTTTATTACAGACTCCAGAATTTTCAGCAACAAAGCTAACTGCCTATTCAGCCTTTCCACTTAAATGCTGTATAATAAGCATTTGAAACACATAATATCTAATCGCCATGTCAAACCCTATTATCAGTCTGGTTTAAGCCACTGCCGTATCTTGCTTGAACTATTGTAATAGACTATTATTAACTTGTCTCCATGCTGCAACTTTACCTCTTCTTGTAATTTCTCAATGCCAGAACAATAGACATTGTTTTAAATTGAAGTCAATTTTTGAATTTAAAATGATCCAGTGCTTTATCATCTCATTTAAGGTAAAATTCAATGTTCTTATCCTAACCTGCACAGTCTAAGTCATTTAGCCTCTGACTATCCCACCTACCCCTTTCTCACTGGTATTGCTCATGTGGTGCTGGCTTTATAGCTGCTTTTCTTCTCCAATGCCATGCCATGGTCTTCAGGTTTCTGTTCTGTACACCTTACCAAAGAGATCTTTCCTGATTATCTCTTATAAAATAGAACACTGATGTCTGACCACTCTTCATGACCTTATTCTGTTATATTGTCTTCATAGAACTGATGGAATTCTAACATATTATGAGATTCTTTTTATTTCTACTTACTTACAGTTTATTGTAAGGTCCATAAAGGCAAAGAGTGTCTATTTCTTGATTTTTCATTGCCAAGTCATTCTTAGTAGCCAGAACAATGCTTAGCCCCCAATGGTTGGTAAGATTTCTTTTTGTTTTGGCAGATTTCTGTGTGTTAGGTACTGTTTTTGTCTCAAATATATATATACACACACACACACATTTATATATATTATATATATATATATATATATATATATATATATATATAATATATATATATACACACATTTCTTACACAAAGAAGTTCGCTTTCTGACATTATATTGTTTCTGAATTGCAGTGAATAAGCACAAGCATTCATTCATTCATTCTCCTTCCTGGCCTGAGCATGCCCCTCACTTTAAGGCTGTTGCTATTCTCAGTGGCCTGGTAATCCCTGTGCAGCAGGACAGCTGCTGCTGGGCCGAGCCATGAAGTCGCTCCAAGCACATCCAGCGTTGATGCCCTCACAGTCTCGGTGAGGTAGGTGGGAGTCTGGGAGCCTGGGAGAGTTCAGTCACGCTGCGCGCGTACTTACTGTAATCCCCTAATCATTGCTTGGGCATTTGGTCCAAATTGTCCTTAAACTGTAACTGCTCTTCTGCAAGTTGAAATAATATAACTGAGAGTGGGTCAGTTGGGTTTTGAAATCATCAATGAGGTTGAAAAAGAGTAAAGACAATATTCCTTTTTTTTTTTTCATAATTGATCATTTAACGAGTTGATTTCATTAAAGAACTATAAATTTATAAATGGGCATCAATTAGCTATAATTTTGAATGCTAAAATATTTCATTTAAAGGCTAAAATATTTAATTTTAAGGCAAAATATATGTATATTACATATTACATAATATATTACATAATATATTATGTAATATATTAATAGATATTATGTTATATATTATGTAACATTAAATATAGTTTTACTTTTTAATGCTAAAAATATATCTCCTAATATAGTAAATAAAAAAGTCATTATAAAACGTGTGAGGAGGAAAGCTCTCACCATAAAAGACCTTTTATTTGGATTAAAAATTCTATTTCATACTTACTTCATACTACTTTTATTCACAAAATTGTTATTTGGAGAAGCTTCTGTTCACATAAGTTTTACCTCAACAATAAATATAGGGTTGTACTTACTCATCAAAAAGCTAAGGGATTAGACTAGCATATTATACTAAATTTTCATATTAGTAAAATATTAGCATGTTATTAATCATTTGCTGTTCCATAAACAAACTAACAGTTTTATTCTTCTTTAAATACAATACCAGTTGAATTAAAATATAGAACCCTTGGGAGAAAAGCATATCCTTGCTTGCCACAGGTTGTGACATAGTTTTGACCCATGGTGTGCATGTCACTGCCGAATTATAATTTTGTATCTCTTCTCTGAGCTATTTCTATGTCCCACTTCCTCCCTCCCTCGTGCATCTCTCAAAGTAGAATGGTTGACACAGTTAGCAGGTCAAGTAAAATCTTTCAACCCTGATAATGTTTTTTGTAGTTATTTGATTAAATTCTTATCCCTAATATATTGCAGCACAATGTAATATTATGTATTATGATCATGTAAAGTAATTTTTAAAGAATGCACACAGCTTTAAAACAAATACTTTAATATGTCACATTAAGGTGAAATTCTTCTATATATATATATATCTTCAAAGGTAAAGGTTTTTCTTTAAGCTACAACATTGCAAGCTAAATAATGTATTTGTATTTATCTTGATAAATACTTTAAAATTTCTAAACATAATTTTAAAATTATTTACATAAGAAAGCATGTTTTTAAAATCCATTGGCTGTCACTGTAAATATTTATTATAAATAGAATATTTGTATGTCCATTTGGTAGTTATGAATTTAGTGACTAGAGTGTTCATGGGGAAAATTACACCCAACTGATTTTTTGGGTTAAAAAACCAGCTACATATGAGTAGTACAGAAATGAAGCTCATTATGTCTCATGCAATACTCACAGCTAGCATTTCTCTTATATATTGCTCTTTGCCAAAAATAACAGAATAATCATATAAATGAAGTTAAAAAGCCTAAGAAAACTCATTCTTATCTCCTGCAAACCATGCCATTCTCATTTGCCTTGCTGCCCTTTCAGTCTTTGTCCAAATGTTAATATAAATTTTATATAACCATAATTACAGTTTATATAATTATAATGATAAACTTATGATACATTCCATATTTTGCTTTTCAACATTATATATTTGGTCATTTTTATGTTTATTCAACACTTTACCCACATTTACTGGGTGCCTGCTATGTTCTATAAATTGTCATAAATGAGGTGATCAAAGATTAATAAATTGAGTTGTTTTTTTTTTTGTTTGTTTTTGTTTTTGTTTTTTTTGGCCTTAAAGTAGCTCCCAGCATAATAGGGAAACTGACATGTGAATGACATGCAAATTTATTATAACAAAGGCTGTATTGTATAATACATATTGCAAAGGTGATAAAAACTAGAGAATAATAAACTCTGCCACATTTATAACTGAGTGTTTTTAAAGAATGCTGGTTATGCTACTGAACACAAACAAGCAAGTAGCTCATTTTACAGAAACTAAACGGAAAAATTAATATCCTTATACAACATAAATTAGATACGTTAAATACTAATGTCAGTATTTAAGAGATGAATAGTTTAAAATAAGGTCTGGGTATTATAGACTAAATGTTTATGTCCCCTCCTCACCCCCAAATCTATGTGTTGAAACCCTGACCCCCAATGTGATGTTGGAAGGAGGTGAGGGTCTTTGGAAGGTAATTAGGTTTACGTGGGGTCACGAGGATGGGATTAGTGTCCTGACAAGAAATGGAAGGGCTAGAGCTCCCTGTCCACCAGTGAGGAGGCAGCAAGAAGGTGGCCATTTGCAAATCCGGATGAGGGCTCTCATCAGGAACCCAGTCAATTGGCACCTTGATCTTGGACTTCCCAAACCTGCAGAACTCTGAGAAATAAGTGTCTCTTGTTTAAGCCCCCCAGTCTATGGTATTTGGTCATAGCAGCCCAACCTGACTAGGACGGGGGTTTGATAATGGGATGGGTTTGAGAAGACTCTTTTAAATGTACGATGTATAATCAAATGCTCAGCATTCTTGAATCAAGAGGGCTCATGTAGATGTGTTCAAGCAGCAAACCAGAACAGAGTGGCAGTAGTTGAAGCAGCACAGTTTGGTGTCATGGGGTCCCCTTTAGTCAGTGGAAAAGAAAGCCCCCCTCTTCCTGTGTGCCTAGAAACTGAGCTAGGTGACACTGACAGGGGCAGCTCCAGTGTCTGCCCGTCAGTGAGATGGATAGGCACACATAGACTAGGTTGTCAGCCGTCCTCACCTCTGACGCAGGACTCCTGTCAAGCCCGGAAACAGAAACAAGCCACACTGACAGGTGTCACCAACAGGAGGTTATGAACAGTCCCTGCAGGCCTCATGCCGTCTGTCACAGTTCTCTGTGGGAAAGCGAACAAAGATGGGACCAGCAGGCATGGCAAATCTGATCCACTTTCCGGGTTAAGACATGGTCACTGGGGCAAACCATGTGTGTCCAGGAGAACTCTGGAGTTACCCAGAGTGGGTTCCCATCTCATTTCTCTTTCCTAACCTAACAAGACAGTTTCTCTCATTGGCAATACCTGTATCAAAATTGCATTTACTGTAGTGATAGTAAATATGTAAGAAACAGAAGGATTTTACTGTTCCAAGTCCATCCTTGTTAAGTTCAAACCGTGTGAAACCATTGGCAGTTAAAATATTGTTGTTGATTACAAAAAAATTTTTAAATGAAACCATGAACAACGGGGTATAGAAAACAGCCTCAAGGAGAAGTTCAGAAATGCTGATATGTTGGTGTATTCTTTTGTCTTCTAACTCATGTGAAGATTTATTCCTCCTCCTGCTATCCTTTAGTACAGAAGGAATTTTTTTAAATGTAAAAATGAAGTGTGTGAATTTAACAATGTAATAGATTTTATTATTTTTATAGCAGAACAGTATTTTATTCCTAAATTATATTCTGAATCTATATTTGGTGTTGTATATTGAAAAAAATTTCAATCCTAAATACTTTATATGAAAGTCTCTGACCTTTTGTAATAATTCCACCAGCATACACTTTAAAAAGAATTACAAAAAGTGAGTATTAAAATAGCTGTGACTTAGTTATAATTTATTTAATATCTTAATGTGTTTTATCTGACTGCTTCACTGCAGGATGACAGTCTCTTCAGATGGCATTGTTAAACTTCCCTTCATGCGTGAAGATATAAATGACCTAAAACCAAAACACTAAATGACTTTTCCTTTTCTATTTGTTTTCTTTTTAACATAAGAAAATGGTGCTTGTGTGTGTGTGTGTGTGTGTGTGTGTGTGTGTGTGTGCGCGCGCGCGCGCATCCTCTAACATCCAAAAATAATAACGGGAAAGACGGTGAAATTTAGAATCAATACAAAATGTTTAATTGGGATAGCTTCTTATTTTATGTAGAACAGGTAGAAAATAAAGTAAATAAAGCACCCAATCACTGGTTTTATAAATGTAATCCACTACATATTCACCTTGTGATCGATTATTTATTGATCACTTAATATACGTGGACCTCATTTTAAACTCCCTATAGTTTAAATCATTAAAATAAGATTTAGTATCTATGAAGAATACCATCCCTGATCCCCCCCTGCAATTTTTACATTTTTTTCTAGCAGGAAAACAAATTCAATGGAAAGAAATTGTTACAACAGTGCTTTATTAATAGAATGGTAATAGTAATGTCACAAGACAGGATTCTATTTGAGTTTCTGTGTTCCACATTGTTCTTTTTAGTTCTTCAGTGTAGTTATTGATACATTTTAGTCTATGGGGAATTTGAAAGATAAAACTAATGTAATATATGTGCATGCAAAAAGACCCTTATTTTATCTATTTACATTTTATTTCTGTATCTATTTCTGTACCTGTAACTATACCTAAATGTCATTTATATACATCTTAATATGAATGTTTTCTCAACCTCAGCTTCTGTTTCCCTTTTTTATATTCTTACCTGCAGATGGCAAGTTAGAATTTGGTAATACATTTTCCACTACCAGACTCTTAATATAGTCTTTTTTAGTTTAACTATTAAGTGAGAGAAAAATGCGTGAGACTAAACAGTGAGATCTGATTTAAGTAGGGCCCTACACCACTTAGCAATGGCCTGAGAACAAATAGTCTTGTTCTTCAAAGATTCTGCATGATTTTCACTATTATGTGATATGTATGATTTCTGTAAAACTTCAGGTGCTTTTTCTAGGTCAGTATATAAGGAAGTAAATTAGGTGGGTGGGAAAGAGTGGTTTTCTATAGTACAGCACCCATTCTGAGTGCAGAATTTTTAAAAATCGTATCTCACACAGTGTCCTGGCTCAAAGCTCTATTAATGGTTTTCTACAATATTAGGGCACTCTAGCTTTTGTCATTTAATTTTATTAAGTTTATCTAACAGCAATGTGCAAAACAAATTCAGCATTCAAGTATAAAGACCAAATTTTCCCTAAAATTAAGTGTATCAACCCAATTAGTACAAGATTATTTTTAAGGATACCACTCTCATTTTCCTTCCTCTCGTGGCAATTATCCTCATCGAAAACTGTACAGTTCTTCACTTATTTATTTCTCTCATTTTGTCTTACCTCTACAGAACTTAAGTTATACAAAAACAAAGACAAATATGTGTATTGTAACTGCTTCTTTTCCTAAGATTTTGCACCTTAAAAAAAAACAGCATAATCATGAGCTCTTGTGTCATCTTTAACTTCACCAATTGATAACATATTGCCCCATTTTTAATTAGTTTGCCCCATTTTTTTTATCATTTATGTTCTCTCTCTCTCTCTCTCTCTCTCTCTCTCATTAGATTCAATGTATATTTTTGGCAGGAAAGTCACATAAGTTTCCCTGATGTTTATTATTCTTAGTACATCTTATCAGATGACCTATGATGTAGGTTTATCTAAATATTTAGTTCTATTAACTTTAGCTGGTTAAAATGGCATCCACCTATTTTCCTCCTTTGGAATTAGTGATAATTTTTGGAGGGATCCTTTAAGACTATGTTAAATATCCTGTCTTCACTAAATTTCACCCAAGAACTTGAAGCTTCCTTAGGTCAATGTCATAACTTCAGCCTTCTGCTGAGAGGCATCTCGCTGAGTTTTCCCTTCTCCATTTATCTGTTCACTCATTTATTCACAACAGCCTGAGCTCCTAGGTTTTTATTCTATGCAATGTCGTAATTCCTTGCTATCATTATTTATTTTAATGCTCAAAACGTCCTAGTTTTGGCCAGCGGGAGTCCCACTAAGCTGACCCGTATGTCCTTTAAAATGTGCCCTTCACTCTCGGAGCACTTCCTTATTTTCCTATATGACAAGATGTTCCAGGCCGTCCCTGGGTTCCTAGTCTCAGCCCTGGGATGAGCTATTTGTCCAAGGAGCCTATTCCTTGTAATCAAGGATAATATTTAGAACCCAAGATCTTAGTGCTGCGATGTGGTCATTGTTTCCACTGGGTCACTGTTTCTGGTCAACAGACAAAACTAGAAATTAAAAATAAACACATACACACACAGTCATTCCTATATCTATGTTTTAGTGAGCCTATCATAAATACCACCAATTCCAACCCATTGCACAAGAAGCACATGGTACAATCTAGTCTTGTATAAAACCTAGTAACTCTCTTTATGAGTAATGATAAATCTGGCTTCCATTTTCCATAATATATTTATATATATAATACATTTGCTCAACTCAGAATATGCAGAAAGTGTTTTAGACTCGATAACAAATAGAACTCTGAAAACCACACCTTGCTCACTAGAGTTCAATGTTCACTTACATATTTTCTTTGACTTGAAATTTAAGTACATTAAAATATACTTATCACCAGTGTATTAGTTTGCATTTTTCACAGACCTGCATAACCCCCAGTTTCACAAATAGATCAGTATAATTCCTATCCAGATATAGAATATTTGATCACTCAAGAAAATTCCCTTATTTTATGTCCCTGTCAAACATATCCTTAGAGGTGACCATTTTCTAATTCTTCATGCCCCACAGATTAATTTTATCTTTTCTAGAAATTCACCTGAATGAAAATACACATTATGCTCTTTTTTGTTCCCAGTTATTTCACACATCATAAAGCCTTGTAGGATCATCCATTTTGTGTCCTGTATCACTAGTCTGTTAATTTTTATTATTAAGTAATATTCCATTGTGTGAATATAACACAATGAGCTATTAATCCCCGTGTGGGTGGACATCTGTGTATTTTTACGATTAGGAAGATTATAATATTATAGATAAAACTGTGAGGAACTTTCATGCGTGAGTCTTTTTGTGGTTATTGATATTTATCTTGGGTGAATATTTAGGAGAGTTCTTTCTAGCTAATATGTTAATTGTATGTTTACTTTTAGCAGAAGCTTCTCCTCACCAATACGGGAGGGTTATACAGGCCGGCCCCAAAGCAGATGTACAGTTCAATCAACGAAATTCATGACAACAGACTGGAAAATGTGTCCTACTGTGTGTCAAGTGTACCGGATAGGTTCGTGGAATTTTGCAACATTGATGGAAGACGTTCCAAGCACTTACCAGATTGAACAGTGCTAACAAATGTAAATGTAATAAACAATGTAATAAAATGCAAATAAACTATACGTATACCTACTGTGGGGCCACTCTGTCGTTTTGTCACATCCTCACCAAATTTTGATGTCAGTCTCTTTAATTCTCCCCTTCTCGTGTTTGTGTAGTGATACTTCATTATTGTTTTAATTCATATTTTCCTGATTTAGTTCATGTTTATGTAATTACTAGCCCTTCATTAATCTTACTTCGGAAGCATATGTTCAAGTCTTTTGATCATGTCCTTATCAATTGTGTCTTTTCTTTCAACCAAATCTTTGCCTACTCCCACTTCATGTCTTTATCATCATGTTTTCTAGAACCTTTATATATCTAGCGTTTACATTTAACCAGTGATTCAACTCAAACTAACATTTCTGTAAGATATGAAGTAAGAGTTGTGGTTTTATTTCTTGTGTTTTTTTCCAAATGGATATCCAATTTTTCTAGCACCATTTGTTAAGAAACTTTCATTTCCCATTGAATCTCTCTAACACTTTTTAAAAAAGTGAACTATGTATATGTGAGTCTATTTTTGTTATATCTCTATTTACTTTATCTCATGTTATACCATTTTGATTACTGTAATTTTACTATAGATTTGGTGTCCAACTTTGCTCTTTTATTCAAGAATATTTTAGGTTCTTTGCATTTCTAAGTAAATTTCAGAGTCAATCTGTCTATTTCTATTGAAAAAACATCCTGGGAATATGATTTAGATTACTTGGAATCCATGGATCATTTTGGGAAGAATGCACATTTTAATAATGCCAGGTATTCTAATGATGAGTGCAATATATTTTCTCATTTACTTAAAACTTTAATTTTTCCCATGGATACCTTTTATTCCATTGATTTTAGGGTTCAATGTGGACATTTTGTATATATCCTATTAAAATTATTCCTAAGTATTTTGTTTTAATGACATTTTAATGATTCTTCTTTCCATTTTTCCAGTTGTTTAATGTTACTGGAAAAATGTGATTGATTTTTGTTCTTAAATTGTATGCCTTGCCAATCCCACTTATTAACTCTGCAAGTGTTTTGTATGTTTCTTAAGATTTACTGACTAGGGGGGCGGTTCCCTGGTGGTCTGGTGGCTCGGTTTCCATGATCTCACCACCGCTGCCTGGGCTCGATTCCCGCTCTGGGAACCAACCAAAACAAACAAACAAAAGATTTATTAACTAAACAATGATGTCATTTGTGGCTAGGTTGTTTTACTACTTCCTTTCCAATAATATTTTCTTATATTTTATTGCTTTATTGCACTGGCTAGGCACCAAGCAAACATTATACGGAACTGCTGAGAGAAGACATTCTTGTGCTTGATCCTAACCTTAGGGGAGAGCATATCGTTAGCTGTAGATTTTGTCAGAATGAGTGTTTGTTGAGCAGTATCTAGTTATCAAGTTATTGTCTATAGATCTGTGATTTATCACATTAGTAAATTGATCAGCGTACTACTGTTTTGTTTAATTTTTTTCTCTTTTTTTTTCTTTGTTTTAGTATTTCTCTGGAATTTTAAAATAGATTTTATCACATGGATTTTTAAAATATCATCTTCCGGTTCAGATTAGGCAGATTAAGTCAATTCGTTATTAGCTGCAGAGTTACTGAAATGAGGGTATGGAAAGATGTGAATAGTGTGCATGCAAATGTGCATGTGTATGTGGAATGGGTGTGTGTGTGTGCATGCATGTGCACAGTCATGTGTGTGTCATAGGTTTGAGTAGGCAAATAAGAAAGATGGGTATTGATGGACACCTTTAGTTCTTTATTTAACTTCTGTTAAGCAGTTTTAGAACATGGGGTAACACAAAAATGTAGACCTTATTTATTTTCTCCATTCTGAGCTTTCCTGACAAGGTAGCAGGATAATGCACTCATTAATAAAGAGAACTACTAAATGTGAGAGAATTTTTTAAAAATGAGAGAGGATCTGACTGTTGATGTGGAAAAATCAATAAACCCACCAATCAATACATTAGTTAATGTTTTCACAAATGGAAGGTATTATAGCTGACACCAGAAAAGGATAATTTCATTTCTCTATATTTATTCTGCTTAACTAAAAATTCAGCATGAGGATGAAGGTGACTTACATTTTTAAAAATGAAGTTTCACCAATGTTTGCAGAAGCCCTGCTTCCCTCTCTCATTTGGGGCACGCTGAAGGGAAGGGCCTGTGAGGTGTTTCTTATAGAAAAATCTCACAAAGTCTAAGTTGTGTTTCTTCGTCTGCTGAATAGATGTGTGCTAAGCTGCTTGTAGCTTGCTATCGTCCTTTTTGCATTTTTAATGCTTCTTTAGTGGTTTGATATCTCCACCACCACAGATACTCTTTATAAGAACGTCCACTGACTGAAGTGATACCTATTCATGGGAGCAGTTGTTGATGAATTGGAGACTCATCATCGTTATAAAGGGCCTAGTGCTGCTGACAACTCCCTAAGTGTATTTGCCTTGAGTAGGAAGAACAGGAGACGTGACATCCTTTTCCTTCACCTCTCAAAGGAGGCAGTGGTAAGATTGCAAAGACCCAAAATGGATTCTTCTAGAAGCCTCATCTGGAATGCTCCTTTCATTGTCTCCTTATGCTTTACGCCTCCCGATGCTGTCAGCATGCTCAGGGTTCAGTTTTAACAAAGTGGCTTCGCTGACCTCGATTCTGCAGCATTGCTCTTGGGACAGTGCAAAATAATTGCATTTTCCACGTGGAAGCATCTTAGCAAACTCCTCATGAGTTTGCTTTGAAAACAATAATACATAACCCTCAGAAAGAGACAGATTGGATAAAATAATTCTTAGAAAACAGTCTAGACTGGGGGCATAAAGGAGTAAGTTAATGTGCAGAAACACTTAAGCATCAGGCGTACTGTGGGGAGACAGTTTAGAAGATTCTAGAAGCACTTATTGAATCTCTACTTGATGAGACACACAGTTCTATCTATTGCATAATACATCTATGATGTGATAAAGTACAGATTAGAAAGGCAAATGGAAACCACAATTTAGAGACTTGTAAAAGCTAATAAAATGAGACATGTGAAAATGTGGTTGATGTATCCAAATGTATTATGTAAAAGTATACCTACATAGAAAATTTGCATCTGCCAAAAAGTCAAAACCTCACATAGATTAAAAGGATTTAATGTTTTGAAAATTTCTGAGACAAGTAAAAAGAACAAAACTAGGTGAACAGATTGGGGCATCTGTTGAACTTTTAATTAAAGCTTTTAATTTTGAATTTTATGAACATGCTTTCTTCTCAGTATTTTCCCATTGTTCATATGTTTGCACATCTGTTTGTTATCTGCTTTGAACACCATACATGACACAAATATTGAATTAAATTACAGAAGCAGATCACATATAATACATTTAGAAATGTCATTTATACCAAATGTCAGGGAAAATGAAATGAAAGAATGTCTGCTTGAGGAAATTATAATATGTTTCTTACTTCATTATTTTTGGTTACAAGGTAATATTAATAAAGATGAGAAACAAGTTGGCTCGTCAACTATCCTAGAGGTCTGTGGTTTTAAGAACATTTCTATCTGACATAAGAAAACGATGACTTAAAACCAAAAGAAACTAATTAGTCTTATGTGTGAGAGGATTTTTTTTGCAGCTGCAATCATGTATTTAAAGCAGTCTTCATTCACTTAATGCACAGTTATTTATTGGGTGCTCATTATCATTGGACACTTACTTATTTTTGCTCACAGTTCTGATGTTCACCAACACACAAGACAGTGCTGGTTAAACTCTTAATGTCAGTGTAATCCTAAATAAGTGATTTCAATATTCTAAATTTCTGTACAGTGTCATATAATACAGGAACATATTACCTGATTTTTCCTATGTTAAAATGATCTTATGCCTTGAACTATCGGAAAATGCTTGTCAGATGAAAAACTACAAATTCGGATGAGATTTTCCTTGTAATGGTAGTACTGTTCCAACTATTTGTGCAAGTGTTTGTGCAGCCCCAGAGCCTTCCAGCTGGGATATTTACTCTGCTGATAGCTGGCCTGAAATGAAACCTTAATAGTTCTGTTCTTCACATTAATACTCAAGTGAATTTATAAACATAAATTTAGAAGCCTTTATTGTAGCGATGACATTTTCTTCTTTAAAATGTGGCCAGAATATGCTATTTCTATTCTTCATCTGATATCTAGAAACAATTTTTTATAAACTCTTTTTAAAATGTTGATATTTGCTGGGAAAAGGGTAGATAATATGCCAGGAGTGCCCTAACTACACTAGAGGGGTCTCTAATTGGTGACTTCTCATTTCCCATACAGCTCCGCACAAGCTGTTGACTTCAGCTGCATTTTGATGCGACAGTCTCCTCACCAGGAATACGTGAAAACACTAGGTGAATGTAATAGTGAATGCAATATAAAAATCGCCAGTGCAAGCACCTTGTCAGTGGTACCCTGACAGGCCAGACGTATCGATTGGCTGAAGCTGGCAGACGTGGAAGCAGCCGGACACGGAGGCACTTGCAGGTGGATAATGTCATTTGCATGTTCCCCTTCCTCCTTTCAATTCTGCACCGATCTGAAATGACTGCTGCTTGGGATTGTGCGCGCAACTCAACGGTGCCTGTGAAATGGAAATTGCTTGTAAGTCCCTCCTACAAGTAGCAATAAAGTTACATGCAGCCTAAGGTATCAGAAGGAAATTGCCATCACCAGTAATAGAATTTATAGCTATCTTTGCCATTGTAGATAAATCCATGTTTTTGACTTTGTGACCACTGAAACATAAAAATTAAACCTTTTAGCCATGGTCAGGCCTTTTGTACTAAATGGTAAAAGCCAGTAATGATTGCTATCAGAAAGCTATTTCCAACCATCATTTCTTGGGGGAAGAAACCATTTTTAAGCATGTCTGAAGTTTTATTTACAGTTAATTGGATACTCTATAGTAGAGACTTCATAAATTGATTTATGAAAAGAGCTTCTCGAGGCCCCTGGCTCAGCTCTGCGCCTCTGCTCTGAGTGTACTTTGCTTTTATTATTGTTGCTAATGCATTGGATGAGGACACTTTGGTTGATAATAAGCTTAAAAGACATTTACTTTTCTTTTGCTTACATTTTCGTAGAGGATGTTGGAACAGAATTTTGCTGAACGGCTTGGCTGCAAATCAAATACAGCATCAAATGCTTCCTGCATACTACTCAGAGCATTTATGGAGAGTGATAAATACAACTACCTTCGCTGAATGCCTTACAGTACTAGCGCTTTAAGAAATGATGTCCTATATGTTAATATTAATTACTTTCACAATGGCAAAATAAAAGACACCTGAGGTGATTGTCCAATTAGTGTATATATTTCTTTCTCTTCCCTGAAATTGGGGGCTTTAGTTAAAATTCAGGGGGAGGGATCAGAAAGATGATTTGAATTTTTATTTAAATAAAAGCATGTAAAAGGCAAATCAGAAACACCCATAAGAATGCCTCCAACCTGTGGGTAATAGCAGGAATACACAAGATGGGTGTTATATATGTCTCATCTAATTTTGAGTATAACTTCTATAAACCTTCAGCTGTTCTTAAAGGCATTAAAATTGACCTTGGAATATTATTGCACATAGTATTTCCATCTTCCAGAACAGGACTGTGACAATAGGAAAGGGTGATAGGGCACGTATTTACTGGTGACAATTCTACAATGCTGGGAGAATTGAAAAGACCCCATAGGGGCTTGGGACCTTAGGAGTAGAGAAAACCCTTCGCTTTCATACGATTTACGCTCTGTTCCTGAATGACTGATACCCTGGTATAGCTTCTCTGTCTCATATTTGCACCAATGACTCTTCTGAACCTTTATGCGATGACACCACCACCCGACTAGACTGCATGGTAGAAGCATCCTCCCTCTGTATCTGTACAGTGGGGCATGAACAAAGTGTTCGCCTACTTTGTTGTACTTGGTCCATTTTGCTTTCTGTATTTTGAAAAGGTATAGAGGAGGGAACATGGATATTCTGATGTATATTCACAGCAGCCAAACTTCAACTTGCCACTTCAGATACAGACTGTTTGGCCATGCGCTCCAATGCAAAGGGAAGTGAGATCCATTTAAGATCTCTGATTACCTCCTGGGTCTGTAGGGTCACGATTTACATTTAAAACGGGAGCTGTGATTGGAAATGCTTATTATTTTTGGCTCTCAGAAGACTGACTTCCTAACAACCCAAAACAACAACAACAACAAAACAAAACAAAACACACATACCGTTATTTTTCAATGTTCACGTATTTGTTTCGTTTTAGTGGACTTCACAGATAAATGTGAAAATCTTGTATAAATGAAATTACTTAGGATTTAAAAATAATTCCTGTAGAGAAAAGGGGATTATTTGAAACTGGAAGTTTTGTTTTCTTTGTTTTGTTTAGATTAGCTATCAAACCATAGCATTTTAGAAATGATTTAGAATAATAGTCTATGCATGTTAACATGTTCTATTTCATAGAAGAAAACTTGGGAAGTCTATATATTTTTAAAACCGTTGTGCTCAGATGAGCACAGTGTTTTAACCCAAACATGTGGGAAAAGGATAATTTAAGGGAAATGGGAAGGGCAAACAGGCTTTCCTACAGAAAAAACAAAGCAAAACAAAAAGCTGTGGAGACATCCTAGGAAGCCAGTCTTGTTTTGACTAAATCAGGCAGATAAAAAAAAAATTATGTATTTAATCACACAAAGAATGAGGTAGGAAGTGCATTCGTTTCTTGTGGCTGCTCTAACAAATCTCCCAAAACACGGTGGCTTACAGCAAAGCATGCATCTTCTCACAGCCCTGGATGCCGCGAGTCCAGCATTGTTTAGCAGCGGGCTGAAATCAAGATGTCCTCCGGGCTGCATGTTACCAAGCCACTCGAGGGGGGACCCCATTTCTTGACTCAGCTCCCGCTGGCTGCTGGTCACCCGGGGTTTGCAGCCCCATCATGCCGGTCTCTGAGGCCAGCATCCCCAGAGCTCTCTGCGCCGAACGTGTGCATCACTTTCTCCCATGTGTACCCCGGCTCTCTCCTCGCCTTTCTCTCCCCTTGACACTCATGAGCCAGAGAATCCTGTGTGATCTGCCCATCTCAAAACCTTTTACTTAATCATAGCTGCAGAGACCTTTCCCCCATACAGGGTAGCATTTACATGTCCAGGAACGAAGACTTGGTATCTTTCAGGAGCCATGGTTCTGCCTGACAAGGCAACTCAACTCGAGGAGATGCTCTGGTCCACGCAGATTCTGCTGGAGAAGGTAGCAGTTAAGTCACTAAGTTAAACCAGGAGAGCGTAAGTAGTGCTTCAAAAGACACTTGAAAACTGTCTCTATAGGCCAGGTAACGATAGGAGATTCTGCTGTCTGTGGACAGGAGCCTGTCTGAATTTCCACCGTTAACTGCTGCCAGGGTTTCCGTGTGGTGTGACGTTCCTTTCTGCTTGATGACTGCTTGAATTCTATTAGAGCCTCAGCTTCCTTCAGACAGTCCCTTTCCTGCATATTCTGGTCTGACCAGGACCTTAAGCCCACAGTAGCTACTCAGAGACATTTCGTAATGTGGGTCTTTGGGGCCACCAGAGCCTTGGGCATGTGGAAGGAGGAGGATGTAACCCTGGATTAGCTGGGGTCAGTCTTGACTACCAGGTGGAGAAGAGGTCAGTAACTATTAGTTAAATTAGCGAAGCCAAGAAGATAAGACTGGGTGTGGATTGTTATACATAGGCCTGAAGAATAGATTCTACAAGGGCCTAGAGGGGAGGCGGCAGTTTGTAGTCACTTCAGCGTGTCTAGATCACACTAAAGGCAAAGTCAGAGAGTCGTAAGAGACGAGCTTGGCTAAGTAAGAAGGAACCAAGCCAGGAGGCGATTGGAGCAATTCTCATCTATATTCTCCCGAAGACTACCGTTGGTCATTTGTGCTTCTAGGCAGCAGTTGGTCAGGTAAAATTTGTACACAAGGTGGATCATTTTGACCTTAGTACAAAGTATGCATCAGAGAAGGCCAGGTGGGGAGGACAGTTACATAACTTGTTTATCCCTACAGATGCTGTATAAAGGTAGTTTGTGCTGAATTAGTGACAATGTAGACAGAAGAAAACTGGTTTAAAACAGAAGGATGAGTGCTAACTGACTTAAAATGATAGGGAACTTGCCGATGTCTCTTAAATTGATAAGAATGTAACCTTTAAATTACCTGTCATCTTAGCTCTCTCTAACGATCACGTGCCCAAGGTCAACGTTTTACCAAACTTATCTCACCGATTGGAAATGACAGGAAGCCCTCTGCTAAGTTTAGCTTAAGTTCAGGAAGAGTTTAATGTTTTTCCTCCTATCAGACGTCCTCTCTAGTTCTCAAGGATGATATGAACTTGAATACGGTCTATGTGACCCTGTGAAATGAGCACATTTCTAACTTAGAGTTGAATCTCTATAATAAACTGGTTTATTATACAGTGTTTTTGATGATGCATTTTGTTAGTCTGTCTTCCATCGATGTCACAGCCGCCTAGTTCTGTTTGCACAGGAGTGATAATGACCCTTGAATCTACAATATAAGTCCAAACAAAGAGAAATCCTGAGTGTTTTAAAATAGCCCTAGTTATTTCTTGGTAGGCTTATTTAACCTTCTGCTTAAAATGAAGTGTCTTTCAAACAGGTATTTTATGAAAATGACATTTTGGCATGTGGATATTCTCCTTTTCCCTCATCTGACATGTTCTGTTCAATTTTCAAATCAAAACATGTCTCTGCAACTCACCGAACCTCAGGTTCCATGTCATCTCTGAACACAGAGTTTTTCTTTTTTCACCGTTCATCATGGTGAAGAGGAGCAGGCAGCTAACGTTAGGATATCAAATTGCATGAGGTTCGTATAAAATAAAAACAATTAACTCCTTTAAAGTATTGATTAAAGATGGGAAGAAAGTGCAAAACCGGTTATTTCAATTACAGGCAAATTAATACTGATACGATAGAGCTCATTTTATCTGAGCACTGAGGGGGGGGTGCCAAGTGCAGCCGCCATCCAGGGCCCATTTTTCTAGAAAGTGTGTGAGTGTAGGGTGACTTGATTCTAAAGGAATCATGTGGGTTACTGCAGGGAAAAATTAAAATTAGTTAGCAAGGTTTTTAAAAACTGTCTCGCTCCAGGGAATTGTGTATCGCCTCCTTTTCGAAGCATTTTTCTTTTCATGCTTGCTCCATCCCCGATGGAGCATAACCCTGACCCTTTCCCCTGTCGAGGTCACGTTTCTTACCCTGAGGTTGGAGTAGGGATTCAGTTCCAAATCCAAACCACGTGGCTTTTCTGCTGGAGGAGAGGCCGAAGACGTGGGGTACCCAGATCCGGCAACAGCTCCCAGGCAGGAACATGGGGCACCGAACAGACGGAACGGTCCCGGAGACCGCATTAGCCCGTGCACTGTACCTGCAAGAAGCTAACGTGGTAGCATTCAGTAGCTACCGTTCTCCGGGCTGGTGTTGGCAATGCCACAAAACGGGGGGTTCTTAGCAATCTTAATGTATAGAATTCTCTGTCTCTAAAATGTATTTATCGGCCTAATTGACTTTTAGAAAGGACGGTCTTTGTATGCCATTTGAGGTGAATAAAGAACTTAATTGGCACTAATTCTTCAGAATATTCAAGATTATTTCAACACTCGTGATGGATAGCCCTAAGTCCTATTAGACTGTACAATTTTTGTAGTCTTTTCTCTAGATTACTTTTTAATTTATTATCAATATTCTTGAAATTGAGAAAAATTAGAGAATATGTTGTATTCACCAGTGACATTTTTCATCTTTTCTTATTATAAAATTAAGACACATCTTAAAAAAACCAGCGTACAACTGTCTTCCCATCCAAGCTTGTTCATTCCCTTTTATCCGTTAATTAATTCAAGACATTAACTTGTAGAATTCCCCACAATCTTTGGTAGCTAGATCATATTCAATGTGTTAATTTTGGACCTTTGAGCGTATAGAACAGTGAGACCAAAAAATATATATATTGTTTTAGGCTATTAAGTTTGTAGCCATGTTTTTATAACAGCTCTAAGAAAGTAAAACTTTAATGAATGGCACGTCAGAAGTTGGCGTGCTGATACCAACATACGCACAAGAGCCCTGAGTGGCCCGTGACAGAAATGGCTCAGGGAGCCCAGCGGTAGATTTCTGAGACTCTAATAAAATAGTGCTACGTGTAGTGCCAGCCTCCCTTGATACGGTTTCAACGCTGCAAGATATACATAAAGGAGAATGATGCTCAGTGATTGAATTTTCAAATGTTTTCTTTTTTCCCTCCATCTCCATCTTGGAAAGGAGCCAGCAGCAGTTTGCCTTCATGTGTGAATGATCCCAATTTACATGTACTGTACTCACAGGGTTATTGGAAATCACCAGCTTACTGTCATTATCTGAAAGGGTTGGGACTTCATGCGGATTCTGTGTGAAAATACACTATATTCGTGATACGACAATATCAGATATTGAAGGATAAGCTAGGACTTACAAATACAGCGGTGATGTACTTGACTCACAGAGGCCAAGTGACAAATCCAGCGGAGATACCAGGGTCTGCCCAAACCGTGGGGTTGTTATGAAAAGCCGGGGGAGGAGCCACCTGTAACGTGCCCCATGCAACCAAAAATAAACTGCTATTGTACCTTATTATTGCAGCTAAGCAAGAGGCAAAGCATTTTGGTGAGCTATTTTGGATTTTGGGAGATGTGTATCTCACATATGAGAATATCGTCCGCGCCTATTCATAGACTCACCTGAAAGAAGTTCCTATTTGTACAGAGATCTGAAACAGTAGGCTACATCTCATGTGCAAAAACTGGTGACTCAATCAGTGCCTGCAGGACTGACCCTCAATTAAAACCCTGGACAGCAAGGCCCAGGTGAGCTTTCCTGGTTGATAGTTCCCCTATGTTGACACACATCGTTGCTGGGAGAATTAAACACATCCTTACAGCTCCTTGGGAGAGGACACCTAGAATTTTGTGCCTGGCTTCTCCTGATGTCACTCTGGCATCTTTCCCCTTTGCTGACGTTAAACTATATCATTTTGCTTTTAAGTAATGGAAGCCATAAGTGTAGCTGCTCTCTGGAGTCTTGTGAGCACTTACAACAAATCATCAAGCCTAAGGGTGTTTTCTGGAGACCCCTGACACAGAAGTCAGTTGTCTTTTAAAGAAAGCTAAATAATAAGAAAATGAAATTTGATTAAATTGCCATTTCTGGTGTTTTTATTCCTTTGTGTGTATCCCCACATTTTCATCTGGTATCGTTTTCCTTCTGACTGAAGGACTTAGTTTAACACTTCTAGATTGTGACTCTGGGGAGGTTCATCCCTATACCATCTTTTCTTATATTTTACTCGAAAATGTATGCTATGTACTTTGCACCCCTGCCTTCCTGAACTATTTGATCATTTGCCATTCTTTAAATATGCCTTAATCAATTACTGTAATTTTCCATGTGTAAGATGATCCTTTTGTCTAAAACTGTTAGACCAAAAATTGGGGGTCATCTTATACATGGGAATAACCAGTTGATATTGATTTCTTAATGTTGGGTTAGAAAAGTAGGGGTCATCTTAAATATGGGGGCATCTTATACGTGGATAAATGTGTATGAGGTATCTCCAAGTTATGTTTCTCTGTTACTCCTTCAAATAACCCTAAACTTTGAGAAAAAGCCTGTTTATCTTTTAATACTATTCTCAAATATCCCTTGCTATGAAAATGTTTTATTTGTTTAATTATTGGCGTATAAAAGAAATTGTTTCAGTATAGTATACTGGAAAAAAACAATGCAAACCTGTATTCCAATTCTGTCCCTTGTTGGTCTTTGTGAACTTTTAGAAGTCCTTTACTGTTTCAGAGCCACGGGATATTCTGCTGCGAAATGGTAGTATTTATACACACCTTGTAGTAAACTGAGATAAGGTATGAAAGTCACTCAGACAGTTCTGACACACTATAGGCCCTCAATAAATGCTGATATTAATATTTACATTGATTAATAGTTATCCTCTTCTCCATGAATACAGATATAAGAAATAATCTCTGCCATTGAAAATTAAGATCATAGAAGAATTAAAGATTAAAAAGAAATCTGTATCCTCCAAAAGTAGGTTAAATCCAAATAGCAGACATGACTTGTTTGGCATTCAGTCCACATTAAGTCCCAAATTAAATGTTTTCAGTCCCATTTCTCCAAGGGAAAAATGCAATAATTGCCAGTGATTGCAGACTGCACAGGATTACTGTAGCATGGAGATTAGAAAATTATAGTATTTTTTAAGGCATATATTTTTGTTTCATCTATCAGTGACTTCTATCTCTATGTCAGTGACTAGGCTTGTATTTTAAGTGACTCCTTTTGGTGACATCCTGAAAATCAAATATATGGCTACAATACGAGCATTGATACCTGTGTTGATGTGACTCCATGAAAATAAAACTTAAAACAGAAGTCAAAGGTTCTATGCATAACTTAATGATGTGGAATTTGCATTTTATACACAAAACGATTAGTGGCATAAGATAAGGTCATTAACAAGTCGTCATGGCTCATTTACTTGTGATTTCGTTTTAATTATTATAGTCTCTTTCCAAATGAAGAAAATATAAAAATAAAGTTTTATACATGATTTAATTTGAAATTGCATTAGGTCATTTATGCATTAGAAAAATGGGATATGAAGTCACACTATGTTTAGCTCAGATATTATAATTTTTCAGATGAATAAGAAATATTTGATTTGCCTTAGACATAGAAAATATCGGAATTGGTTACCTATGTTGTAAAGTAACTTTAGCAGGTATAAGAAGTTCCTTAATAAAATATGGCACAATTAATGCTTTAAAATATCACCTCCAAGCAACAGGAATCCAGGGTGTCAATATTGAATAAAATGTGTTCTTCGTGTGTGGATGGAGGGAGTTCAGTGTCCGCCTGGCCTCAAGCGAGCTGGCTCTCAACAGACCGTACTCGGGAACTAATGAAGACCTAAAATGAGGTCATGGCAATGGGATAGAGAAAGAGAAAATATTTAAAAACTAAGAGGTAGAAACTAAACTGTGATGGTGCCCAGCTAAATGAATGATGGGGATTAGGGAAATGCATAAGTTTAGGGTGAGGCCCAGATTTCTGGTTTGGGAGCTTTGTTGGACAACTGGTTCCATGAACACCCCCAGGGAATGCAGAAATAAATACACACACCCACACATACAAGTAGGTAAATATTTAAAAGTCCAAGTTCAGTTTCAGATACAATGATTTTTATCTGTGGAATAGCGTATGGCTATGTTTAAGTCTCTATAATTTTGTGAAGATTTTCTCAACTCTGATATCCCTGAAGGGAGCCAAATGCTTCCTCCCTTTTACCAGCTCTCTCTGAATACTTATGTTTGTATTTGCTAACAATTATCACAGTATATTTTAATTACATTTGTACATCAGTGTTTCCTTCTATATGACCAGTTATTGGAGGTTGGAAGTTGTGTCTCAGTAGGTAATTTTATAAATCATTCAACCTTGGGCTAAAGGAATGATTCAAAAATAACAGCACAATAACTCTTTTCTCATTTGTCCTCCAACCACTTATATGGGTCCAACTGAAGTCTTCTAGCTTCAAAAACGGGTTTCTGCAACATCTTGTAAAAGGTACCTTGTCCCCATTTCCATGTGGCCCCATGTGCTCCCAGCGTATTTCACTTCCGGTATTTTTTTGTCAGTCACCCTGTTGTCTACCAAATATCGCATTCATCATAACATTTGCTACATAGCTACATTTTCTGGGGTACTGGAAACATCCGCAAGAGTAATCTGTTTCTCTCTCTCTCTCTCTCTCTCTCTCTCTCTCTCTCACACACACACACACACACACACGCGCGTGCGCGCGCGCACGCACACACGCACATACGCACGCATCTCTTGCATTCTCCCTTGCTATCTCGTAGTTACAGCTTCTCCTGGGATTGACGCTACTTGAATGTGGGGAGGGTATCAGAGGACAGCATATCTCAGTTTGGGAATAACTTGTCATAGGAACTTGATCCTATTTGTCACCACAGTACAAGTGAAGTACTGACCTAGATAAGCCATACAATGTGTAAAGTTCATCTCATATATTATCTCTCAACCTCAAAGTAGGGGAGACTTTTAAAATATCTTTTCTCAAGAGATAGCCCATTCGATGTTATCGAACTAGGTTTATATACATTTAACAGCTCCTTCCCATTTTCTGGGCCTGTGTGGACATGAGCAAAACTAGCAGAAGCTGCTCCACAGAGAGTAGCAAGGATATAAGGAGGCTTTGACCACGTTGTCTACACTCTCACAGAATTACTGCAGGGCTTCATATATGCACTGAACACTTTAATTCTTATTATGCACCCTAGTTTATATCTCGTTTGGATTCTCTCTCTCTCTGCTCATTTATACTGATGACTTGATGTACCAACGTTCAGTTTTTATTTTGTTGCAAATGCTGCCTCTCATGCAAATACCCACACTTTCGCATGTTAGGACAGTTAATGGCCAAGACCCATCAGGATTACTTTCACTTTAGGAAGGGGGTTTATCCTTCTATCGACTATTCTCAATCACTGATCACGTTTCCCTGCCACACACACAGCGTTTTCACCTTCAGAGGGTGACAGGTATCTCTCTGACTTTCATCATCGAACATTTCCAAAAGAGAATGTGCAGGTATATTTTAAGGCTTTCCTTTTACTCATTGTTGTACCCTCAGTACTAGTACAGCTGAACCCCAAAATTATTGACAAAACCCTAAATAAGTAAAGTGATTCATCATCAGATCAAGCTCCACTGCTGGGCCTTATCTGGGCTGGATTACAAAACTGGGCCTTTTCCTTCCCTTGTGCCTTACATGCTACACTTTTTACCCTTGTTTTAGAAGCTTCCTCCACCTTTTCTGGACACCGATTTCAAGTACTAAAAGCTTGTGCACAGGCAGAAGACCTGTTGTCTTAATTGGGTTTCTGCTGTGAACTGCAAACAGTCAGAAGTCATGATTCACCAAACTGCCAGAACCTGTTACTTATCAGTGAACTTTCCTTTAACCACATTGAATCTGTGTTCATCTTCCTACCTGTTGCACAATGCCAGGATCTGGTAATGATGCTTCACCTGTCATTCAAAGCCTTTCTATTGCCAGGTGCCTGACTGTTTTCTATTTGTTTGTCTCACCACAGAAAACTGTCATTGCTTTGAACTTTGATCTTGTCACCTCACCATGTTTTGCCTCAATTTACATATACCAAGCCTTATTTCTAACATCACGGACTCTTACTCTTTAATGCTGAACATCAGATTTTCAGATGAAAATCTATGACCAAGCATCAGTAATCCCAATGGAATTGGGGGATATTGTTTTATTTTGCTTTGTATACAATGGGTCAGAGTTCAACTTTCTTTTAATCATTCTATCTCCCCAGCTTCCATAAGGTTAGTTAGCTCACATGAGCATGCGCACTCCCCCCTCCCCAATTTCGCTTCAAAGTGCAGACAAATCAGTTTAAGTCAATGAATCCTGACTTTGCAAAGCACTTGCTACTTTTCAGTGTCAAAGGCATGGTCCAGCGTCCTTTGGGAGTGCTAACTCGCAGAGGAGAGAATACTTCCATGAGCTCTGAAATCTGAACAGAACCCACATTTATCATTAGTTCACTTTATGAAATGTTTCTTAGCAAACATGGACACACATAGACACAAGGCTGACTTAGATTCCATTCCTTTTTTTTATTGCATTGTTTTCTATTTGGATATTATTTTTCTACAAACTAAGCTCAAATATAATTACTTGGTTATATAGGGGCTCATCTTTTCATGAAGTGTGAATTTAGGTAAATCATGTGACACTGGAGCCTTTATTACCTTGTCTATAAAATTACAGAGTGACACTGCATAATGGTGGGGAAAACGAAACTCCCAGAAAGACTGTATTAGAAGAGGTTGGGCAGGAACCCAGAGCGTTGCTGGAAGGAGTGCCAAAATTTCTATAATGTACCTAAACAACTGGTCATAGAAGCTAATGCTTTCTTCTGTATTGGGTATATTCTTGTTTTTGTTGGGTTTATAACTTCAGAAATTATAGGGAGCTAGGATAAGATTGAGGCATAGAAGGGACCCAGAAGATAGCCACATGGAAAATCATTTCTCGCCTTTTAGGTAAACCACTAAAACCAGATGCGGTCGGTCATGAGGATGCAAAGAAGGAAGGGCACGTGAGGTGGAAGAGCTGGGGGAGCTCTCCAGGTATCTAAGGCGGGCGAGAGCAGCTGCGGGTACGTGACCCCAGAGCCCCATTCCGCTGCCCCCGATGCCCCCGCCACCACCCCCATACACCCTCCCCCAAGCCATCCCCTACAACTCCAATACTGCTGGGTAGAGAAAAGTGCCAAGACGGACTAGAAAACGAGAAGCAGATACGCAGCCAACGAAAGCCTACAGTGCAAGGCGGCCAGGCTCCGGAGCAGGTGCAGGCGCCCTGGCTGAGCGCACGTGCTCATAATTCCACCACCTGGAAGTCAGAACCGCCTGTGTGGCCCCGCCCCGCGCCTGCCACGTGACTGCCGCGTAAGGGGGCACACCTGGAGGGCGGGAGCACCGCACCTGGAGAGGGGCGTGCGTCTTCCTGCGGGGCCTCCCTGGAGCCTGGGTGCAGGCTCTCGTCAGACCCGTTCCCGCCTCGCTGCACTTTGGGGTTCACACGGAGCTGAGGCGGAGGCTCCGGGGGACACCTGGTCGGCGCACATGCAGCTGCAGAGCAAGGTAGGTGCCCGGCCGAGGCCACACTGCGAGTTGTGCCCCGTACCCTGACCCTCGGCATCTCTCATGTGGCCCTGTGGTGTCACCCCAATCCTGGTCTCCCCGGCCCTGCATGCGGCTGTGAAGCGAGTGAGTTTCTCAGTGTACGTGCTTTTCTCGTCGGCGTCCAGACGTCCGCTCAGCGTGCCGGCCCGCGTGTCCCGCGTCCTGCCAGCCGTTTTCCCTCACGAGGGCGGCTTGAACGTTACCGTGGGTTAAAGTTCAGTTCGTGAACTTGGTGCCCACCCCGGAGGTACATGGCGGTGCGCGGGGCTGTTGGGAACAGGCCTCGTGCGCTTCAGTTCGGTTTGGGTGGGATCCTGATGTGGCGAACACGGGCGGCCTTCTGCGTGCTCCCGCGGGCTCCAGAAACTTCTGAAGGTTTATGAGAGTGCTTTTCGTCAATTGAGTAAAGGGGCCTAGGGGAAAAAAAAAAAAAAGACCTCGATTCCTTCTCCTTGCATATAAAGAACATCTAAAATTATTTTAATTTGATGGTGTCGCACAATGACTTATGTATGCCTGTGGGGAAAGAGTGTTGCATATTAGATTTTAGTACAGGCTGCTTTTGTGCAGAGTTCACAAGAAAGTATACTTCCTTGGGTTGGTTATGTATTTTTAAGTGCATCGTAGGTCTATTGATAATGAAGGCCATTATGTTACGTTTTTAGATGTCAAACTTTTTCAACTCTGGATATATTGATGACAGTAAAAATAAACCTATATTGACTCAGAATATTGTTCTAGATTCGGTTAGTTCTAACTAAATAATTTTTTAGAAATATTGCCAAAACACAAGTATCCAAGGTCTACTGCTAAACAAACTGCAACATATGGAACTTTAGCCGAATAAATAAATGTCAGTGACATGTTAATTTAATCTTTTTGTTTATTTGGGCTGTCATGTTGGTTAATAGCAGCTATTTAATTAAGTATGAAAAGCCACCTGAATCAAGCCACAAGGTAGTCTGATCAATAGCTTAGTTACTAGTCTCAATTAATCTGAAAATAAGTATGTTTTACGTCACAAGATTGCCTTGGGTAGACCAGTCAAGCTATGCGCTGGGAGATAAAAATGTTTATTTCAAGTACAGTTGCTTGGTAGACATAGTATCAACTCAAGAGTCATTCCAGAAAAGAAACTGTGAAAAACATAATCATAAAAACTTAAGTATTTTGGGTTTCAATATAGGATTTAGAAACTGACAACCAGGCCTAGAAGCAATTTAATTTTTCAGATGAACATTCCCCAGTCTGGTGGGACAGTGTCTTCAACCATAGAACTAACAGACCTAATATTTAGTCACTCAAAGTGATTTTTTAAAAAATTACTATTTCATAATATGTCCCTTGTCCAATCCAGTGTTTATATGCTGGGTAGATACTATAATTCAGGACCCAGACAAGCTAGATATTTCTTTGGGAAAACAAGCCCTTATCATCATTGGAGTAAGCAGAATTTAGGTCAGTTTAGGAAAAATTGAGCCTTCTGGCTAAAAGAGATGCTCTTCAGTATTACAGATTACCTCAGAATTGAACTTGGAGCAAGACACTGGAAAACCAACCATCTAGTAAATTATTTAATATTACTAATCATTAATAGCAATATGAATAGTGATACGAGTATGTCTGATTCATATGAGCTATGTAACAACCTTGTCAGCTAGTATGAGATATGAAAATGATGATCTTTATTTTATAATAAAACACATTAAAACAATTTAAAACATTTACACCAAAATGCTACAGCATTCAACCACTTTCATTTTTATTTTATTTATTTATTTATTAACGACTTTCAAGTAGTAAGGTATTTGTGCCATTTTTAAAGCTATGTTTTTGTCTGTCATGAACCAAGTGGAAGTGCATTTAAAGGAGTCTCATTGACTTGAGGAAAAGATGTAGAAGTTATGTTATGTGACACACAATTAAACCCAGAGTGTTTGGTGAAGCCTAATTAGAACAGTGTCACTGAGATATATTCGGTCTTCCTTCCCCATCCCCAATGTAGGTGTGTTTATTCAAGAGTGAAGGAAACATGCTTACTGCTGCATATACCGTGTGCCTGCCATGATTCCTGACATTTTTATCTGCCTAATCTGAAAGGGAAAAAAAGCCTTTAAAGTAGATTTGATTTTAATTAAATTCAAAATATAAAATACATAGGTAGTTTTTTACTATATTCAGATAATTGGTACTAGGAAGGGGCAAACTCAAAAAGAGGATGAAATGTGACAGCAATTATCAATGATAAGCATACATTGGGACTTTATATTAACATAGAAAAAATTAAAAATCACACCTTACATACAATAAAGTAGGTTATAATGATAACTTTTACCTTATAGTTATTAAACTATGCATAATAAAATATATTTAATAATATATTCCTAATATTTCATTTTAGGAATAAATGTTAGGAAAAAAATTTTATACTAAGATATTTAATGTCATATTTAACTTGCAAAATAAGGCCATGAAGAGCACCTATATTCGAAAATATACTTGGGAAAATACTCAGTTTTCTCAAAGTCCTTTCTTAATCCTATGATTTTTAAATGATCCTGTTTTGAAACACATACTATTATCATTATTTTTTATATATTTTCTTTTTCAAGCTTGATCATATCTAATGCTAAGGCATCCATCTTTGTTTAATGTCTTTGGGTTTAATTTGAGTAGTCCTCAGTTTAATTTTAATCAAATTTATCATATTCTGTACTTTTTGAATCATTAGGTATCTTTGCAAATTATATAAATCGACTTTTTTTTTGTAAATCAGTCACTTGACAATTAGTTATTGAGACACATACAAACTATGTCTGGCACTGTTCTAGATCCAGGAATGAAAAGCACATGAAACTTACATTGAAATTGGGGGTGATAAATAAGAAATGTATGAATGAATTAGCTAATTCATGCATAAGGCAAACTCAGATAATTATTTCTTTACAGAGGTATTGTGGTAATAATGATTAAATTGACTAGGTGTGAGAGGGATCGCTGTTTCAGCTGGAGAGTTCAGGAAAGATCTGTTGAGTATACACCAAAATGATGTGAGGGAGTCATGTGAGAATATTGAGAACATTCTAAAACATAGGGACTATCAAGGTCCTCCAACAAAGTTGTTTTGTTCAATATCATTTTCTCATAATGTTGGTGAAATGTTGTAGGAACTTAACTCTTGTTCCTATCAATTAGCCTATGGTAAAATTGGTTTTGTTACATGTTCCGACACAGTTCCAAGAACCTGTCGGCAACCTAAAGTGAGGACTTACTGTACAGAAGCCTTGGATAGGGACATAGTCACTGTGTTTGATGAGTAGGATGAAGGCACATGTAGGTGGGGTGCACAGAAAGGGAGGTTAGGCACGCAGTTAGGTAGAATATGATTGACTGTAGTAGTGATCTTGCATTGTATGCTGATTGAAATTAAAAATAAAGTTTTGGAGGGTTTTTATAAAGAAAGATGGAATTTTAATTTTAGGACTATTTAAATTTATTTTGTAACAATATAAAAGAAATTAAAGCTTAATGTATCCAAGACACGGGGTGACACTAGTGTCCTCAATTGGTCTGTTTGTCGGATGGTCACTGATGCACATCTTGGGGGAAGAATGGAAATTCCACAACACAGGAGGATTGATGGTGGCATCAGCCCTTTCAACTTATTTTAAAAAATTGTTTTAAAGATTCGTATTAAAAAATTAGGAATATAAAATATTATATTAGTTTCTGGTGTACACCCTAGTTATTCAACATTTATATACTTAGCGAAGTGATCACCCTGGTACGTCCATCAGCCATTGGACACTGCACCCCACTATTACAATATTATGGACTGTATTCCCTATGCTGAACCCTACATCCCCATGACTACTAGGTAACAACCAATTTGTACTTCTTAATCCCTTCCCCTTTTCACCCACCCATAACCCCCTCCCATCTGGCAGTCGTCAGAGTACCCTATCTATGAGTATGTTTCTGTTATGTTTGTTTATTTTGTTCTTTAGATTCCATTTGTAAGTGAAATCATATGACATTTGTCATTCTTTGTCTGACTTACTACTCTTAGCAAGATACCTTCTAGGTCCATCCATGTTGCAGATGGCAAAATTCCATTCTTTTTTATGTCTGAATAATAATACATCATACATATGCATCACCTCTTCTTTATCCACCCATTCTTTCAGGAACACCCAGGTTGCCTTCACATTTTGGCTATTGTAAATAATGACGCAGTAATCTTATGGATACAAACACCTCCTCTAAATAGCATTTGGATTTCTTCAGGTAAATACCCAGAACTGGGATTACTAGGTCCTTCTCTGTCTTATTCTTTGTGTTAAAGTCTACTTTGTCTGGTATAAATATTGCTACTTCAGCTTTTGTTCTTTTGTTTCCATTTTAATGAAATACCTTTTTTCTGTCCCTTTACTTTAAGTCTGTGTGTCTTTTGATCTGAAGTGAGTTTCTGGGGGGCCGCATATGTACAGCCCTTGTTATCTATTCAGCCACCCTATATCTCTTGATTGCAACATTTACATTGAAATTTTTGATAGATATATAGTTACTGCCATTTTATTATTCAGATTTTTTATCTTTTTTTCCCTTCTTCTTAATGAAGTTCCTTTAATTTCTTGTAATACTGCTTTGGTAGTAATGAGCTCCTTTAGCTTTTTTCTTGTTTGGGAAGTTCTTTATCTGTCCTTCCATTCTAAATGAGATCCTTGCTGAGTAGAGTAATCTTGGTTGTAGGTCCTTGCTTTTGATAACTTGGAATATTTTGTGCCGAGCTGTTCTGGCCTTCATGTTTTCTGTTGTGAAATCAGCTGAAAGTCTAACAGGATCTCCCTTGTAGGTAACTAACTGCTTTGCTCTCACTGCTTTTAATATTTTCTGTTTGTTTTTAATTATATTATGTTTCAGTGTGGGAAAAAGAATATCAATTTAAGTTTAACAGTGTGATTGTGTCAGTGTTCAGTGTCTATTTGAGAGTAATGGCTAGAAATTTTAAGTATGGTTGGATTTTCTCCAGAAATGCTCAATTGCTTAATTATAAACATGGGATAAGCCTGCAGTTTGGATCACACAGTTCTGGCATTTTTGCCAGCTAACTCAATAGTAGACTAAAGAAGCAAGGAAGAGAGGGATGTTTGCAATGGTATGGTTACCATGTAGTGATGGATTGATGGTCTGAGAGAGGTTGGACAGCTGTTGGCATGGACATACTGAAGCAAGAGAACTGGTAGGAGAAGAGACGGTAATCAGAAAATGGGATCTCAAACAGTGCAATTTGAGGGATCGTGCTGTTCTTGAGAAAGATAAACTCAATGAAGACATGAGTGGGTGATTGAAATTAGAGTAAGGAAACTTTAATTGAGCTAAGGAAACCAAGAAACTGCAAGTATTTTAAATTTATCATTTATGTGGATATCGAGGTAACCAAAAAAGATGACAAAAGTGGTCGTCATAAAGAAGACAGTTTGGTTGAAACAATGACATGTTTTCAAAGACATGAGTATTTTTGCAGGAGGAAGGAGATTTAAGAAAAAAGCCTTAAAGTACAAAAATATGGGCGAGCAAGAATGTCGTGTTCGTAAAACTCCTCTAGATCCTTGTATAGTTGGAGAGAAAAAAAGGCAGAGTCCTTCAGCCTGCATTTGAGTGGATTGCAAGGGAATGTCATGAGCTCAATGTGTGGCCAGGCGCCACTTGGATTAAAAAGATAAAGAATAAAACAAAATATAGAGCTTTTTAAGGAATGTAGTGTCAGGGTTTGATGAGGGCAGACTTTGAGTTCCAGAGGGCTTGTTAAAAGAGATTGGTAAAGTGGGGAGTGGGGGAAGGGAGTGGGGTGTGGGCTGGCATCACATACAGAGATAAATTGAACAGTATGGGGATAGCCATTTCCGGACATTTGAATCATCTGGGAAGATTGTGCTTCTGACAGCGAATGAACTCAAATGAAAGGAAGTTGTGACGGGATTGGGTCAAGAATTTTCAGAGAAGAAAGAGAAATGGCTACATATAGTTGACATGGCTTTGGATAAAATAACTTGGAGGAGGAAATGAGAAAATAGAAGCTCTGGGGCAGCTATTCAATTTTACAGGGTTGTTTCTTTTCAAACTGAAAATGAAAGTAAATTTTGGTTTTTGTATTCTTAGTGCCATTATACTACTTATCTCAGTGGAGCATTTTGTTGATCTGAAACATATATAATTCCTCATGGTCTATTTGTTAACTTTCTTTTTCTTATTCACTTCTGTTTATTGTGTTTCACAACACTGAACCTTGCTTACCTATTGCTTTTCCCTATTTGTCCTATTTTCAGCAAGGTTTTATCACAGCAGACATTGTTATAAACACTGATGTCTGTGTTGTCGAAAATAGAATCAAGTAAGACATCACTCCTGTGTTGTTACCTCAGGAGAGCTGTATAGTGGGACAAAAATGTCAAGAAATAAACCAGCGAATGTGGTCGGCAGATATTTTCTAAGTTTTGATTTGGTGCTAATACCATGCAAAGGGGTTCAGATGAATTTGTGCCTCTCATGTAAAAATAATAGCTATACGAATCTACATGTTTACTTATATACCACATAACCCCAAAAAATGTTTAGGTGACTTTCAACAGCATTTATTGTATAATAGGGTAAAATAAAGTTTGGATTCAATAGTACATAGTTGTTAAATATGACTAAATATTTAACTCTTATAAGAGTCAATCATAATTTCCGTACAATAAATAGTATAATGAGTTTTTACCCTAATGGCTATTTCTTGTGGGAAGAACATTAAGTCAAAGTGTAACAGATGAAAGCAAAAATAATAAGTTCAAATATATACACTTTTGATGGACTCAGGTAAAATTTTTTTTAAGTTTTATGAGTTTATTTGAGCCAAACTGTCGACATATGCCAGGGAGCAAGATCTCAAATGCTCTGGAGAATAGCAGTTTTGCAGCTTCTTTTATGCATTTGAAATTAAGAAGGGAATGTAAAGAAGATAACACGACGGTGAGAAAAACAGTGGACATTATATTACAGGAGAGTTAAAATTATGTGCTTTCTTGGGGATAGTTAATTCAAAGGTATGTTTACCCAGATGCACAGAAACAATGGACAAGGCTGGCTTAAGGCAAAGATAAACCTTTTTCTAAAGAGTTGTACTGGGGTGGGACTTCCCACCATGACCTGCCCAGTTATGAAGAATTTTTGTGATGAGGTCATCCTGTAAGGTTACTTTTCACAACATCTCTTTTTTCATCCACAGTCCCCTCCTTTTAGTGATAAATAAGTCCAGAGGATGCACTGATGACCAACCTCTGGTCAGATAGTGTTGTCTCATTCCTAGGGAGTCTCAGTGTCAGCATCATCTTGTTGACCATTGGGAATGGGGCCCTAATATAGCCATGGAATCTGAGTTGAGGCCAGATTTTTCCCAGAAGGGATGGGTATATGGGAACAGTCAGGTCTTAAAGCTTTCATTGTGGGGAAAAAACAAAAACAAACAAACAAACAAAAGAACCACTGGATATTTCTAATTCTGTACATTAGTTTTGCCTCACTATTTTTTGTTTTTTGTTTTTTGTTTTTTTTTGGATTTGGCATCTGGTATAACATTTACATAAGCCATGAAAAAAGTGTTAATAGTTATCTTATTATACATGTTCAGTAGTCATAAACAGTTGGAATATATGTAGAAAAACCCAAAGAGTAAGTATTATTTGACTCATATCATTAGCAGACAGATAAAGGCAGTCAAACAAAGTAAGTTCTGAGTTCAGTATTAATCTGTAGGTATACGAGTCTTGCCCATTTCTGGGGGTAGCTGTCTACCTCTTTTATCAGCAACTTCTTGTCCTCAAGGAGTCATTGATAACCGTAGACAGTAGTATGTCCATTCATGGTTAGGAGGCTGATAAAATCCCTTCCAGTGAGGTTGGAGAGTGTCTTTTATTTGATGTCCTTTCTAATAAACAAAATCTCCAGGTGGCAGTCAGTGATCTTTAAAGTCTGCCTCCTTCGAGCTTGCTGTGGAAGGAAGTGATTACCAATTTGGCATTTTCTTGAAGTGACTGTCAAACCTTGGCAATAGTGTAAGATGTCTCTTTTCAATAATGGCAGCTCACAAGTTGCTTTATTTAAGTTCACCTTTAATGCACTGTGATGCATGAAGGAATGCAAAAAAATAATAGATGGGGAGCCAGGGAGCAAGAAGAACCAAGTGGCCATCTTGGGATTCCCATTGCCCTGACTTCTCGTTTAATTTACAAGCATTGTTTACCCATACAGCATACCCTAAAGTTTTCACTTTTTAAACAGTGCCTCCCATTCAATTTCAAATCCTTTGAGGTGTTCCAGGAGCTCTTCTGAAACATCACAAAGTTATTCCTACCTATATTGAGATTATAACCCTTAAAAACCTCAATGTCTAATGAAAATTAAGAAGCACTCAATTAGCATTTCTTAGTTTGGACATTTTTATTTCCTCTAGAAATATTTTCCATAGATATAAAAGTCAGTTATTAACATGGACTTATATTTATAAAACCAAGGTAAAAGAAAGACGTGTGTGTTTTACCTTGAGCAGTCATTAAAGCAGATATGCATACAGCCTTGAACAAAAGTAGTCATTAAGGCTGGTATGCATATAGCATTGGACAAATAGTCATTAAGGAATGGAGCAAAGAAAAAAAAAGTTTTAAAAAGTTTTAAGCTAAATTACATTGTTGAATAAAAGTAAACTGAGGTTATTAGATCCTGAAAATAGAGAATACAGTTTCATCCTAACACAAGGATGCCCAGAATTCCAAGAGAAACTCACCCCAGTTCACCCACTGTGTATGGGATAGCTGATAGGGCACAGGGGGCCCTTGATTTTACCTAGTATCTGGTCTGAGTTCCTGGGGTGGTTCTGGGTGGGTTTCCTCGGAATCCTGCTGGCTATGCCAAGTAAATGTTGGCGTTAGAAATGTCCAAACCTGTAGAAAAGTTTTATTAGAGTTTATTTGAACCCAATTGATGGCATATGCCAGGGATCAAGATCTCAAATGCTGCATGGACTTATGTAATTTATCAGTAAACTGTAGAATATATAAAGGAATGATTATGTGAATACTACAATTCAGTTTATTTTACATATTAATTATGTATAAAAATTAGGTCTTACATATCCATTTGTAATATGGCTACTTTAACATTTGATAAAAACTAAAATTATGAAAATTATTTCAATAGTCAGAAGAGATACAGTATCAAAATATATGTAGTTGGTTCCTTACATTAAAATAACGCTTTATAGTAAGTAAAACTATTTTTCTATGTATAAAACTAAATTCATTAAGATATATCATTGTCAAATGTGCATTTTTGAGTTTTTTTTCTATCCACATTCTTGTATCCAATTGACCATGGTATAAATAATTTGTTACAAAGTGGATAGAGATTTGAGGTTTATTTTACAGTTAACTTCTCTTCAAAGATAAACAGTTTGTATTTGGTCAAAACTGTAATCCAGACTTCTTGCACCTTTTTCTACTTAACGCAGCTCTCATAATCAGACAAGTTTAAATCACATTATTGAGGAAAAGATGCCTAATATTCTGAATTTGATAAATATAATATTCATACATAAATCTACTGTGTTGAGTTCAAATAAATATACTTTATTGTGTTATAGGTGAAAATAAGCACACCAAGCCAAACTAAAGAGTTGATATATTTTTTAGTATCTATAAAATTGAAAGAAATATACTTTTTGTGAGCTGTAAATATCTCATCATAGAAAAATAATGAAAATGGTTCCTGCTTTTGAACTTTAGGAGGGCTTTGCTACACTGCTGAAACAAGGTAAAATACCAGAGTTTCTTTAGATATCATCACAATAATTAAATTGTTTTTAATATTTCTTAAAGGAAACTAATGCCTTTTCCATTTAATTTAGTTTACTTAGTAATAGAGACTTTAGTGAACCTAACTCGTATTAAAATGTGGTGCTTGGGTGGATATTTTAAAATACTTTCCTAATATCTCTTAAACCACATGCAGGTATTTGAAATTCTATAGCAAATTTTAAATATTTAAAAATGTAATATGACTGTTTTAGGTTTTTTACATGTTAATGTGACAATATGGACATATATTGATTTCAGACTAAAATCAATAGCATTAAGATTTTGCTTTAAGATTACAAGCATCCTATAGAAATAAAAAATGCTATAAAGTTTAATTTCCCCAGAATCTTATGAAAATTATAAAGAATTAATTATTTAAAGATCATCTGTTTCTTTCTAGTATTTTTATCTTTAATATCTCTTCTCTGACTGTGTATTTTTCCTCTATAGACCATAAATGTTTATTCATCTTGCAGTTCAGATGCAAAAGTAGGTCATATTGTTGACATATTTATTCATAAAGTGCCTTCACATTCTTGACAACAGAAATTATCAATGAGTACAATGAAGTTACAGACTGTATTTTTTATCTATTTTATTGAGATGAATAATTTGGGTTCTTATTTCTTAACAGTTTCTCTAGCAAATTTTATTCAGAAATGTTTCCTGGATAAATTATTTAATTCAGTAAACCAATTTTGCTTATGGAACACATTTTCCAGCTCTGAAATAGACCTGGAGAAGTCATATATGGGTGAGATAGACACTTGACACCTATATGGAACTTCACAGAAAGAAACAAAAAGCTCACTTAAAGTATCTAAACACTGCATGCTCCAACCACTGAATAAATTTGATTTAAAAGCATTCCATTTTTTAAAATAGGGCTTCTGGTAAAGGTAGGACATGTGTCCCACCCACATCTTCTGGTTAGCCTGACATTTGACCTTAGAGTTAAAGCAAAACTAAAATATCTGAGCTTTACAAACTATTAATAGTTGGATTTGCTAACCATTCTTGTCAAACAATAGAAGCCAAAAGCTTATCTTGAAACCAGCAAAGCTGTGACTGGTTTTATTCCAACTGCCTCACATGAATTTGACCTTTGACATGTAATAGCTCTGGGCTATTGTTAAAGATGCACATGCTTTTTTTTATGTTGTCATTACAGAGGAATTGCACATTCATGATTAGCAGCTGTGCTAAATCGTCTCGAGCAGGAGGATATGTCACATTTTTAAAAAGGTTCTCTGAAATCCAGCCTCCCTCTTTCTCTCTCTCCTCCTCTTTCTCTCTCACTTTTTCTCTTTCTTCTTTCCTCTTCTCTCTCTCTGTCTCATGGGAGCAGTGGATTCCGTTTATCCCATAACAGAGTTCTTCTCCACCCTTAAAGGCTGACTTTAAATGCATTTTTCTCCTTGAATACTTCCCTAGTATCTCAACACTTCATCAGTTTGTGTTTATGTTTTTTAAATAGTTTGATTATATCCTTCTAAGTACATATTTATTTCTACTTTCTCAAGACAAGTTAAATTTTCCAAAGCTAGTGTCCCTATCATATTTTATTGTATGCATATTAGGAATTAAATATTTCATTAATAATCTTGCCCTCAATCACATTAAACAGCATACTTTGAGAGCTTATGTGTTTACCCTCCATTTAACAAATAATTCTGGAAAAAAATTATTTTAGAGTCAGTGGTGAGATTTTAGAAACTTAGAGAAATAGTGATGGGGTTATTTTAGCAAGATGAATGAGGAGACATTTCCTGCAATAATTTTATGTAAGTGGCCTTCTTTGGTTACTTACAAAGTTCAGTACTATCACCTTCTCATTAGACTTTGTCTCAGGTATCCTTTACCTAAACTCCTTTCTTAGGGCTTGCCACATTATTTTATACAAACACCCACACACAGACACCTTTTTCACCACTGTCTTTTAATAATATTTTTATAACATGATATTTAGGCATGAAAGTCATTCAAATGTTCAGCGTCTTGATTGCAAGAAGAAAGTAGGGTATTAGAGCATTATGGCAAATAAAAGAAAGGATTATTAGTGACTTACATTAAATGTGAAAGCAGAATGCTCAACACATAAGCATCTTGCTCAAGGCCGTCTTCTAAGCACAGGGTACCTTTTGTCGAGTGGTGAGAGAGGCTGCATGATGAACATGAGGTATATAAATTGAAAGATGATTCAAGTTCCTAGAAATCCGAAGGACCATCATTAAAATTAGATGGAAGAGAGTCAGGGAATCAATGGTAAAAGAGGTAGTATCAAGAAAGGGAAAGTAAGCATAAGAGAATTAGTTAGCATGACTTACATGCCTGCCTCATAATGTTGGGAAACTTACTCTAAATTCTCTCTCCATGTAAATCTTAATGAAGTTACTGCTCTTTACTTTCCTAAGTACTAGCTTAAAAGAGTAAAGCAGAATAAGAATACACCTTTATGGTATCACTTTCACCACTTCCTCAGTAAGGCTCCTCTCATTACCTAACTCTGAACCGTATATACATTTTATAACTAAACATAACCATAAATTTGGTATACTTGAACCAATTCATTAATTTAAGGCTATGGCTTATATTCGACTATAAACTAATACTTAGTGGGAGATAAAGGGCCATACTTTGATAAAACCCACCATCTAATTAAAGAAATAACAGTATGTCAGATGTAAACATTTCAAAATTTCAGGCTTTTCAGAAAGCACCATGTGTATGAGGGTGGCGATTGGTGGGTGGGATAATAACTAATAGAACACTTCTTGGAATCAGTTATTTACATTTTACCCCTCTCATAATTCCTCCCAGAGAAGACTACCTGAGACCACCCACATCCAACTAAATTTCCAACTTAAAAGTTTTCCTGGAATCCTGAGTCCCTGCCTCACCAGTCCTGCCCCTCTCTGTTCTGTATTGTGTATCATCTTCCTTCTCTGTTTGCAAAATGAATGCTTTCTCTCGTTCCAGTGCAGTTATCATTGGTGTAGAATTTGGGGGTGTTTTGTTTGTTTGTTTTTTCAAACCATCAGCTTGATTACGTTAATAAAATGCTTAGCATCAAAGGGGCTGATTTCTAGTTGAAGGAGGGTATAGGGAAGAGCATACATGCCCGGAAAAAACCATTTATTATCTTTTTCCTTTAATACACTTCAGTTTAGAAGTGTAAATTGTCATTCTGTGCTCAGAAGTCTAACTCATATTAATTGTAAAAACTGTATACTAAGATCTCCTGAAGATCAGAGGTAAATAAACTTTTTTACCAGCGTTAAATGCGACCTAAAAAATAAAAAATACTAATTTATAAACAAAGGGATAACTGATACCAATAACTCAAAATAAAAATCTGTGGATTATATTTTTCCCTGTGTATACTAACAAAGTTTTATCATTTTTATAACTTCCATAAAATACCTCAAAATTACTGGTTTGATTGTAATATTAATTAGAATTTTAAAAAATATTTCTGGCATATATGAAAACATAAAGTATGAGCTCACTTGTGGGACCCAGTCAGTATACCCCAAGCTCCTACTCCATTTGCCTTGCCCAAGCTCTGGATCTAACCACTTCTCCAGTGAGCTCTCACTCCTTTTAATGGAAATGGAATAGAGAAACCAACATCTGGGTACTAGATATGCCATAGGAGTGACACTGTTTAGAGTTCCTCTTAGTGGAGTGAGCTATTAATAGGAAATGTATGAGTACTAAGACATGCACAGACACACATTTATATATATTTCTGTATCAGTCTCTCTGGATGTATGTTCATACCCCCTGGTAACACTTAATATGAGTTCATGTTCATACCTCTGACTCAAATCCAGAAGTCAGACTTTAGTATATAATATTCATTTAGTTGCATTTATTATGTAAATAGATAGGTAGATATAGACATACATATTTCAGAGTAATCACTGAAGACACATAAAAACTATAGTTTAAAAATGAATAGGAAAAAAAAATGAATAGGGAAAGGTGTGGTTCCTGGGTGGTGAACATATAATGCAACAAATAGACATGCACTGTAGGATTGTACACCTGGAACCTGTGTAACTCTTGATAACCAATGCCACCCCAATAAGTCTAACAATAAAAATATTTTCATAAAAAAAGTGTGGTCAGAGAATAGGACTATAAAACTTTTACTGATTCAAATGAAGGAGAGAATGAGAAACACACATTTAAATACATGGTGGTGGAAGGAGAACTGACACTGGTGAGCACACAATGCAACACACAGATGATGTGTCGTACACTCAAACCCTATATAATTTTACTAACCAATGTTGCACCAACAAATTTAGTAATAAAATTTACAAAATATATCCAATTTTACTTTCCATTTTTAATGAAAATTAGATATAATACCTGACTAAAACAATATTTACTAATGGAAATGAAAAATCAAACATTTCACCAGTTCTGCTTTCTTCACAAAAATGAATATAAGAAGCTCAGATATTCATGCTGGTAATTTTATGAACAATTCAAAGAAGTTTTTTGTTTCTTTTTAGAAGAAGGGATGAAATACCTAAATAAAGCTTAATGATAATACCATTCTTTTAGACGTTAGAAATACATATATGAAAGCCATAGTGATGCTATATATCAGCAATAACCAATTGGAAGATATGAGGACTGTCTGGAAAGTGTTTAGTTATGTAATATGAGAAATAGAGACATTTATGACTAGATTCTTCTGGACAGCCCCTGTATATTTTGCAAAATACTACACTAGAAAGCAAAATAAATCTATAATGTACATAGAAACTAAAATATCACTTATTTGTGAATTAATCTATAGATACAAAGTTTCAATTATAATATCACAATTTTTTGTGTGTTAAAATTGAAAAACTGATTCTAAATTTATATAGTATATGTTATATGTAAGAATATCCAGAACACTGTACAAAAGGAAATAGCCACATATCAATATTTCTTACATAATTCTGCAATGAAAACGATGGTGTACTGATACCGTATGTTTGCCCCTCCAAATCTACACTTGACCTCTCTCCACATTTCTTAAATTTATGAGCTGCATCAGTGCCAGTTGAATTTCCAGTTGAATTTCATCAGTAGAAGGATCAGCAAGAGAGAAGAGAGAAAGATCAGAGTGACGTGGGGATGTTTATTTCCAGCTTCTTTCTTGACAGATTATCAGTGATACTGGCTGTGTGCCTCTACCAAAAGTGACCCACTCCTACGACTAAATTATTCTTCCTGCAGCCAAAAGAAGCCTGGCATGAAAAGGAATGCATGTAACAAGCCCCACTGTTTCTACTCCGCTAACGCATATTGAATTCAACGGGGATGAGAAATAGAAGAAACATTTGTGTTACCCCACTGAGATTTGGGGTTGTATGTTATAGCAGTTAATCTATTAAAATTCAGTTCTTGTTTAATTTGACTTTCAGAGCAGTTGACATTTTTGATCACTTTCTCATCTTAAAAGTTTGTTTGTTTGTTTGTTTGTTTGTTTATAGTTAGACTTAATTGGGTTGGCATTGGTTAACAGGAATTGCATAGGTTCCGAGTTAAAATAGTTTTGTTCTTCGGATTCTGGTAACGATCACTGCTAGGAATCAGTGCTTTTTTAAAAACTTCCTCTATGGCCTTTGATAAGCCATAATGTCCCAAGGTTTCATGTATTGCACCCCTTCCCCCCAATTTGGTGAGTTTTATGCAGACCCATGGCTTTAAAAATCCTCTCTATACTTCTTTACTGATGACATAAATATTTATTCAGAAACTCATCCTTTCTCTCACTGTCTTGTGATGATTCACTTGTCTGACACATGTATTTTTCTCAGGATATCTAAATGTAATATATTCAAGTCCAGACTCTTGATTCCCACATCATGTCCATGAATGTTCTTCATCACCCAGTCTTTTCTAAGTATATGCGACTACCAGTCCATGAGTGGCTCAGACTCTAAACATTGTAATCATTTTGACTCTTCTCTCAAAAAAAATTTTTTTTTTGGGTAGGTACCTGGCTGGGAATTGAACCCAGGCCGTGGCGTTGAGAGGCCGAAGCCTTAGCCACTACACGACCAGGGATCCCCTCTTCTCTCAAATATTACATCCAGCAGTACATAAGGAATTTTTAATACTTAAAGACATGTCTTTGATTCACTAAATTGCGCATATTATCTCAACTATAATTACTAAAATTCTAATCTCAGCCATTTTTATCTCTTGTTTGATCTGGTCCAAAACTCTTTATCAACTGGTCTCTGTGATTCCTCTCTTTTCAACTCCTCTCAACAAACAATTTATTTTAAAAATGACTGGGGTTTCCCAGTAGTAGCTAGGCTTCGGAGCTCTCACCGCCATGGCCTAGGTTCAATCCCCACTCGGAACCAACAACAATAAAAAAAATGACTTCTCTTCTACTCACAATCTCTGCATGGTTTTCCAACTGCATTTGGAACAACATCTTTAGTCCTTAGCAAGACCTCCCAAGGCCCTAGTTGACATGGGCTCTGGATAGATCTGAGACCTCATGTCTTACTTTTCAGGTTCTTGCTCAAATATTCTGGACTCCCCTTGCCCCCCACCCCACACCAAGTCTTCCTATCGTGTTGTTGTTTTGTTGTTGTTATTATGAAGATTTACACCTGATTTACTCTCAGGTTAGAAAGCTCATGCACAGATACCTTACGGCTGTACTACTTTCACTTCATTTAAATCTCTGCTTAATTAATCATCTTCATGCATTGTCTTCCCAGACAACCCTATCTAAAAAAGTGTCCCTGCTTTCCTCACACTCTCGCCTCATACTGTTAATTTTCTTCTGTGGCATTCTTCACTACTGAGAATTGTATTACACATTTAGATTTTTTTTTTTTGGTTTCTTCTACTCGAATATAAGTTCTGTAAACTCAGATGCTTTTCCTGTTTCATTTATTATTGAATTCTGGGTCTCTAACACATAGAACAGTGCCTGGAGACATAAGGTACTAAAAATAAAACAAAACAGTAAAAAAACCACCTTTTCTTTACTAAAATAATGGAGAAGGAAAAGTTACCTTGGCTTAATATGTGACATAGAATAGCAACTCGGGCTAATCTTAACTGAAGAGCTATCAAGTATCTGGATTGTAATTAAATAATGAAATTCTATTCTACATTCATTCTCCTTTACTTGGCAGTGCTGTAATTTTCAAGTTCCTCCAAGTTGAAAGTCTTACACATTTAGAAGCCATCTTAGCTCATAAGGAGATTCAGGTTATTTGTGGTGACAGCCAGCCTCTCTAATTCCATTCCCTCTATTACCAGACCATGAGTGGAGCATACATTGTCTTTCACCAGAATCGATATCTTATCTATTCAGCTCCCTGAAATGAGCTTTTATTATCCAGGTAGTTTTAGATAGATGACTTCCAACTTTTATTACCATTAGTATTGCCTGCTAGGATATATTGGGAACTTCGTGCATGGGTATAGGCATACATCAGACTGGGTCACCTTGAGATTAAAAAATCGATGGTAAAGAAAATAACCATTGAGTCCTTCTGAGTTTAGCACTCGTTATCAAAGCAACACAGTGTATGTAGCTGGTGGCAAAAACAATCATGGTAAAACCTCTAAAGCACAGTCATGAGGTGTTCAAGCTGTAAATTGTATGGTGAGAACTCTTACTGATTTAATTCATTTGTAATGAGACCCTTTCTAGTACTTCTGCACCCCTGTAAGTTTCTGTGGTGTCTTGATGCTCAGTTCTACACTTGATGGACAGAGTTACAGAGACATATATGAATATTTAAAATTAGGAGTCTGCATGTAGAAAATCTTCACTAAAATAAAAAATCCTTTGTAGATAATTATGCAAATAATTATATTAATTATCCAGAAAAGGAAAAGAGAGTACTAATTAAATGTATTAATCTAGGCTGCCTAGATGCACAGTTGAAACAGGACAGAAAACAATGGTATGTATTGTCCTGTTTCAAACAGTACGTGTAGTTAGCTTAGTCTCACTGAGCTAAATTCATGGTGCCCACATGCACCGTTGGAAACGGGACAGTACCACTGTTTTCTGTCCCATTTAAAACAGGACGTCTGGTCAGCCTAGGTTGATCTCTTATTGACTACTCTGTGTTCAGCTCTTGGAAGCACAAAGATGAAAAAGCATCGTCTGCACTTGAGGAATCTCTAGTCTAAATAGACATACATCTATTTGGTTTACAATGACAATACTGCATAATGCTATTGCATGAATATTTAGTGGGTGTGTGGTTGTAGAGCAGTGAGTAATTAACGACATCAAGGAAAACTTGAAAGTATAGTTTGGTTAGTATTGAAGTAGAAACGATATTCAAGGAAAATGAATTATGTGCAGAGAGAAGCCATGGTAGGTTCAAAGAATGCTATGATTTATTGTTGCTAGAACCAGAGTAGGATTTGTAGGAGATAAAACATGAAAGGTAATTTAGAGGCAGATTTTAATAGGCCATGAAAACACTGTCACCAAGTTTCAATTTTATCCCATAGACGATGTGGTGCCACTGAAAGCTTTTAAGCTGGGGAGGTAGAGAATCCAATCTCTGTTTTAGAAACATCAGTCTGCCAGCAGTGTTGATAATGCATTAAAGGGATATGAGGTTCAGTTTCGGTGGTTACTTGAGCAGATATTGACACAGACTGGTTGAGGGAAAGGTTGCTTTGAAGAGATTTAGAAGTTGGGTTTTATTAAAATGGGTACAGAAAGAAAGCACCTGCAATAAAATATGTATACTTATCTATACTGTTTCTTTATATATTTTAACATTTCCCCTAAATTACTACAAGCTGCTTGATACTAGGAATTGTATTTTACTAATTTTTTTATTCTGGATGTACTCAGGGCATTGAAAATGAAAGCATTTATAACAAATTTGATTTTAAAAATTTACAAGGTGCTACAGGAATACTTTTTCCAGTCAAGAGATGATATCATGGGACATATTTTTCCTTCTAGTCAAGAAGCCAACCAGGTAAAAAAAGGGAAAAAAATGGTTCGAGTTAGAGGAAAATTATGGAGGTATTCAAGAATGTGATAAATTCAAGAAACTTAAATAAATTCAGCAAGTTGAAACACGAGGCACTTTTGGTGTTGAAGGAAAGGGCAGGCACGTCTTGGAGAGTATTGTACATCATGATAAGGAGTTTGCATTTTTATCCTAGGAGCAATAACAAACTACGAAGGAGGTATAACATCATTTTAATTTGGTATTTAAAAAAAAAAAAAAAGATTATTACGGCAGGAGTGTGACCGTTTATTGATGGGTCTATAGTGGAGACAGGGAGAGTGAGAGGGACGTTAGTTGCCATATTATAATAGTAATCTAAAGCAAGACATAATGAGAATCTGAAATAGAGTCAGGGCAAAAGTAAAGAGAGAGAAAGAGAGTGAGAGAGAAAGAACGCAAGGCCTTTATCGAGGAGGAAGAGCTAATGGATCTTAATGAAGACTGGACATTGACAGAGGACCAAGGAGACTTTAAGAGAACTCTCAGGCTTCTGACCTGGGCAAATCAATAATGGTATGCAGGCCATGAGTAAAAAACAAAAAACGGAAAGGACCGAAATAACAGAGTGAGAGTGTGTGTGTGTGTGTGTGTGTGTGTATGAGAGAGAGAGAGAGAGAGAGAGTCTGTTTTGAATGGAAGGACCAATGTTAAAGGTATTGAATTCAATTTCATGCACACTGAACAGGAGGTACCCGTGAGATACTAAACTATAGGAAGTCTAGGTGATTTCAGTAACTCTGGCAGTCTCCTCCCTGTCCCCTAAATATGATGTGTTCCTTACGGCCTCTCTTCAATAGAGCAGTAATGCCACTTTCTTAATTCTTTGTACCATCGTCTGGTATATCTCTACTTACATTTTTTTCTAAATCCAAGCTCCCAGTTTTTAAACCCTTTTTAAGATTTCTTGTGATACATGACACAATATTTTCTTAGTGTTTTGATGAGAAAATAGATAATGAAGAGTTGTATTCATAGGTGCCCAACTTACGGAGTTGGGCTGTGCTAGCCCCTTGATTCTGGAACAGGGGAGGGGGTTTCTGTCACTCAGGGAACTAAATTGTTGGTTTGTTGACGTCATGTCGAGGCAGTACCAGATTTGAGGACATTGGTCTGCTCTGTCTACATCTCCTATTCCCTCTTAGAACACTTTTGAAACTATACACACATCATCTGTAGTGGACAATCCTCGGGCTCTCCTTGTTCACTGTGGAATGCTAGTAATCTTCATATTGCTGAAACTCAGGGATCTTTCTTAGGTTTATTAGGACCTTAATGAAATCACAGTTAGATGCTGCTGTGTCTTGTCACTGATACCTGATTTCAGGGTTCAGCTCCGAGGGTTTTGTGGAATTCGATCTTCTGGAGCAACAGCGAGTTTATTAGCACTGCAGAGAAATGTATTTTGTTAAGGGCCTAAATATATTTGAAATACTTAAGTGGCATCATGAGCACACTTTTTATATACATTTCTGGACTTAATGAATATGATTGTGATGATGCCACTCAAATATTCAGTATTACTGATGATGTTTCAGTAAGAGTGACACTAATGAGACCGATCATTAATATTCAAATATTGTTATTAAAACATTATCTAAATCATTTGCATTGTATGTACTTACTACATACTTGCTGGAGGAAGGCAGGCAGCTGGTAGGCAGGCAGGCAAGAAGGAAGGAAAGAAGCAAAGAAGCAGGCTCCCTCCCTCCCTGAATAAGGATCTGGCCAAGGACAAGGACACATGGCCAAGATCATAACTGCACTGGGATATAGGAGAATTCGGAGCCAGTGGGATCACCTTCCTCCTTTCAGAAAGAGTAACATGATGGTATCGGCTTTGAATTTGAAGCCTGCCTAATGTGCCACACATTGAACCTGGCTACCAGTTAATTGTGAAACTTAGAGAGCAGACTATTTAAGGATGCCAGCAGACAAATGCCCAGGGAAGAACACTGAGAAATACAAAAGTCACCACCACTATTGCTCAGGCCATCTATGAGCAAACGTCCCCATCAGCGGAGCAGGCACAGGTGGGGAGGGAGTGGTGGGAACTATTCACCTCTGCACAGTCCTGGTTGTGGTGAGCAAGCCCCAGGCTTGGGATTTTAACTGGAAATTAAGAGTGAGTTCAAAACTGAAGTACCTGAAGCCTTGAGCCAAGAAGTGATGATATTCACCTTGATCAGCTCAGCTAATGTCTGCAGTTTTCTTCCTACCGTGAACTACTGTGGTACCCTTTGGAATAAGTAATTTGAGGGGTTATAGTTTGAGATGATGTAAACACAGGCAAATACTGTGTTCCTCAGCAAATCTTTTTCCTTCTGTTTCAGCAGGCATTAGTAATTTGCTAACCTCATTTCTCCCATATTTATTATTTGACATTAAACTGTAAGGAAGAGACTCCATTCTCCTCATTTATTTATTCCTTCATTTGTATCAGTATAAACAAAGATTTTTATTTTCATCTATGGATTATAATGTAGTATTGTACCTCTTTCTTTTGTTGATTAAATTGTTCTAGAATTGGTCAATGGCACCTCATTCAAGCTGGTTTCTGGCCACAGATTGGTGTTCGTTTTCTTTCTCCTTGGTAATTGTTGACATTTTTCTGGTTCTTACTGTGCGAAGTGAATTTGCATTGCATCCTAAACATTTTTGCTGTTAGGTTTTGTGCGTTTGGGATTGGATGAAGCCCTATAGAGATTAATTAATTTTTCTTATGTATTTTTTTTTCTTTTTCTTTAGCAGGCAGTCAGCCTGCTCAGGGTGAGTCCACAATGACTTATTTCCAAACCTGTGCAGCTCAGGGGCGAGCCCAAGACATGTTACACAAATTTAGGAGCTTGTTTTCTGTCTCCCTTCTCTCCATAGGTTTCCTCCTATCCTCTGCCTCCTGAGACTTCTTTTTCCTGGTTCTCTGGCTAACTTCTCACACATTTTCTTTTAAACCAATCTGCTTTGGGTTAAAACACAGAGAGAAAGATAATAGGAGTTCTCACACAAACTTCAGATCGTAGGGACATCTGTTTCCCAGTTCTTTTAGCCAAATAGAAAGATTTTCTCCTAAAATGTTTAGGTGCCTTTTGACCTCTGCTGATCTCAGAGAGAAGGCTCGTTACTGTAATTTAGTTGGAGCCAGGAGGGTAAAACAACCAACCAAACAAACAAAAGAGGTAATTACTTCCATAGTCTTTCTTCCTGGGACTCTGTCAAGAGACATTGGATTTCTCTTGAAGACTTTTGGTCCCTGCTCCCTGTGCAGTTCTGGGACAGCAGCCATCATAGAGTCTAAACCCAAACACAGGAAACAACAATAACAAAAGAGATATCGTCACTTTATCAGCCATTATTTGAATTTTCATTTTGCTTCCAGTCTACTTGCCATTATATGTTTTTCTTAAATAACTGTTTATTTCTTTTCTGTTTTTGTTGTTGTTGTTGTTGTTGTTTTTAATCAGAGGAAGATTTAGACTCTAAAATCTGAATTTTAGAGCTGAAGTAGAATGGTTATTTAAATTTAGCTAGACCTGTAAACTGGTCTTCAATTTTAAAAGTTATTATTCTAGGTATAGAATTTTTAGTTAACTCTGTGTGTGTGTGTGTGTGTGTGTGTGTGTGTGTGTGTGTGTGTAGTTTTACCTTTGCACTTCAGTTTGAGAAATTTCTACTGAGTCATTTTCAAGCTCACAGATTCTTTGTTTAGCCAGGCCCAGTCTGCCGATTAACTCTTCAAAGGCACTGTGATTTTATTACTAGCATTTTATTTTGATTCTGGCTTATATTACTCATCTGTTCTTAAATGTTGATTAATTTTTTCTCATTGTGACCCATAACATACTAATCCCAGTTACTTTAAATTCCAAACATCTGTGTTATATCTGAGTCTGATTTTAATGCTTGCCTTGCATGTTTAGACTGTATTTTTACTTGGTTTTTCAGATGCTTTGTAACTTAATTGAAAGACAGATATGGTGTATGGGGTAATGTTTTTCTGGCTAGAAGGTGGCTATCATTGTTTGCTTTTGGTAAAGGTACCAGAGGCTTCAAATTCCACTAGTGTCTTCAGTTCGTCTCCCAAGTTTGGACCCCTCTAAGTAGGTGTCGGGGAAGGAAAGCATTCTATAATACATCATGATTAAATCTCAGTCTTTTAGTGGACAAGTGACATGGGGCTGTGTCCTTCACAAGTAGTTCCCAATGGTGTAGCTTCCCCTTGGCACATATACTACCTTAGGAATGCAATTGGATAAAGTACCGATAAAATTCTTTTTCCCTGGAGAATAGGCCTTTTTTTTTTTTCTCTGAGATGTATTTCACAATAATCACCATTTTCTTCCTACTGCCAAAGCCACATGGAGATCTTCTTTGAATTCTCACCTTCAGAACCTAATGGGGATCCTGGAAGTAAAACCCAAGAAACTTTTAGCTAAGTTTACCCCTAAGACCATGACCCCCAAGAATTTTTTCACTCTCACATGTGTAAACACACCACCTCCCTCAATTCAACAGGATTACCTTTTAAATACTTTTACCAGTTTATGGCTCCAGCTGCTGCTGCTTCAGGTAAGTAGATCTTAATTGTGACTCCCTGGAGTTCCTTGTCTTTTTAGGGTGACACTTTGCCCTGAAACCTTAGTTCTCTGATGTGTCCAAGAGAACTTCCTGGTTTTCATTCTTTGAGCACTTTCTTCCTGTAAGAATCAAAGCAGTAGTACCTTGCAAGCTCTACAGATGTCAGAGCTCCAGATGTCACAGTCCCAAATGTTATTTTATTGGCACTTACTCTTCTTTGTGTTCTTTGATTCTCTGAAACCTGTCTTTGGTGTATGTTACTCATCTAAAAGATTCTGAGCCATTATTTCTTAGAATATTTCTTCCACCATATTCTTTCTCTCTTCCTCTGGGATTTCAACACACGTTATATTAGACAATCTGATATTATTTCACAGCTCTTGGATGCTCTTTTATTTTTTCCTTGATCCTTTTATCTCTGTATGTTTCAGTTTGGGTAGTATCTACTAACATATATTTTTCTTTTCTATTTCCCATCTGCTAATACAAGGGATTTTCTCCAGTGTCCCAAGAGTGTTGATGTTTGCTCTCTGTCCTTCCACAGAGTAAGGTCTTAGTTCTGTAGTAGAGATTTTAAAAAGGGTTCAGGTGACTTTTTCTGTCCCTCCTATCCATACATACCCTGTTCCCCTCCCCCAGGCAGGCATCAGGAGACTACTAGGGCTTTCAACAGTCTCCTCCCTATTGTGCTCTTCATTGTCTCGTGTCTCCTCCCATAACCTCTCCCCCACTTGTTGATCTTACTATTGTGTGTGTGTGGTTATGTAGTGGGGACAGTGGGAAAAAAGCCTACAAGAGGGTGTAAAGTCTCTCTGTTCCTGTGACCCCGAAGAGGGTCCAGACTCTTGCTACTCCACAATTAACTCTTTGAGCTGGTGTGGTCTTTCTCCAGTTAGAAGTGCTTGTCTTCCCTTTTTCCCTGCAGGAGTTGATCTCTCATTAGCTTTCTGGGTAGTTGGTTTCCTTGGCCTCAGCTCTCTGATGAGTTTAAGAGGAGTTATGAACTTGTAGTTTCTCCAAATGTTTGATGTTACTGTAAGGCTAGGAATAATGTTCTTTCCCTACATCCTGAGTGGAATTTAAAAGTCGATTTCTTTATTTTGATTATTTAATTTAGTTTATGGGGTTTGAATTGTTTTAAGAGCCTACTGATTATTCACTTCAGTGGCAATTTTTATATAAAAAAAATCTCCAAGGCCTTTATGGAATTAAATTGTTGTTGTTGTTGTAAAGAGGAGTTAAAAACCATTTTTAGAAAGCAAAATGAAAGAGAAGAATGAAAAGACAAGGGAAGAGTTTTGTTTTCACATGAGATTTTCAAACAGTTGGAAACTAGATGAGACTGAGAGATAGAAAAAAAGAATTACCTTTAATCAAATGGTTTCCTTCTCAGTTGTATTCTAAGTCCCATGATAAATGTTATGGCTGTTTCTCTGTTACCAAAATCTAGTTTACAGGTTCACATATCACAGCTTGCCTTGTTTTCACTAGACACTACTTAAATAACTCTCATATTTGTTTTCTCTTAGATTTCCACATAGATCATTTTCCTTTGTCTTATAAAACACTTTAGCTACTAAAATTACTTTCTATGTGAGTTAAAAGCCCAATTTATAACCTTCTCTTCTTTTAATACTGATTAAACTGAACGTACTATTTTCCTTTTTCAATTATTGGAAATTTTTCTGCCCCAGGGTGTTTTTCTTTAGAAAATCTAGTTTCTTTTTGCTTCATCACAGGAACTAACCTTAATTCAAGCTGATCCAGTATCTTCTGTTTTCATTTGAACCTATATTATTTTTGCATTACAACCAGTTTTTCTACATGCATTTTTTAAATAAAAATCCACATAATTTATTGGATGCCTAATATATATCGGCTGATTTAGTAACCCAGTGTATCATCCTTTATCATCTTCCTTGAATACTTTACCCCTTGTTTTAGAGCTACCTTTGCTTTGGGTTGAATGATCCATCTAAAGTTATAACTGGGTAGGTATTTTGAAAAAAAAAAATCAGCTGGTTTGGTGATTTGCCCAGAACAGAACTCAGTGTATGGATGTTTAATTCTGTTTTGTTTTCACTTATGTGACCAGGAACTCCCTCTTCCATTATTTTAGGAGAGGAAAGTTGACTCACTGTGAGGGAACTCATAATATTTTGCTCCTTGCAGTCCAGTATGTACATAGGTCTTACAGTTTAAATGACATTCTTAGCTCTAGTGAAAGAAGATAAACTCTAATATAAACAGCTCATTCCTGAAGGGTCAGACATTACTATTTTATATAAACAAACAAAATAAGCTTTTCTTTACTAATTAAAGGGATAGAAGAAAGAGTCATACCTGAGAGAGGAGAAATTATGAGAAGAAAAACAAAAGTTACTTTGAGTTAGTAGTTAAAACGCTTTAGATCAGACCTAACAGCTTCAGGCCACTTGGTTTTTGCATTCTGATAGTGTGGCTTCACAGGCACCTAGGTTACTACTTAGGGGAAGGGCAATTTACATAGACTTGAAGGTCAGTAACACCCTTTCAGGGAAGGCTGACCCCTTGCTCTACAGCCCAGCGACTCACAAATAATTCTTATATTCAAGGAAAATCTGGATACATAATATGGGTGGAGGACTTCAGGTATAGATAAGGTATCTCTAGACACTCAATCTAATCCGAAGGAAATAATATTCCTATTATAAAAATCACATAAGGAAATCTATGAAGTAGACTTGTCAACAGTGTATATCTTTCTGATATAGATAGGAATGAGTAAAATGGCATTCTCTACATGATAATTTGTTACTGAGCGTCTCACTTTTAAAATCGTTTCCAAAAAACAAAAAACAAAAAACAAAAAACAACAACAAAAAAATTGTTTCCAAAAACTCAGATGATCAAAATATCAAGGCCAAATTTAGGCAATCTTGATTATTTATTGTTCCATCACTTTAACTGCAAAATGTACTAAGTTCTGCTGTAGTTTTTTGATATGAAATAAAAAGGCATTAAAATATTTTTTAGAATTTTACAATTTTTTGAATTTAAAGTATTCTTTATCTGATTAATTATAATTGCATTATCATAAACTCCTTGATTTGACACATTCCTTGGAAATCCACACTATCATTTTTTTTTCCTGTATATTTCATTCAGTTTTTCTCTATTTCAATTCTCTAATACTTTTAGCAGATATTATATAATATGATACAACATATCTACTCATTTATTGACCTGATTTTTCTTTATTACATATTCTCCATATTGTCTTTTAAATATTTATTTTCAATTACTGATGACATTTAATATTATTATATATTAGTTTCAGATATACAGCATAGTGGTTAGACGTTTATATAATTTATGCAGTGTTCTCCCTGATTGGTTTACTGCACCTCTGGCACTATACCTAGTTGTTGCAACATTATTTACTGTAATCTCTATTCCAAGCTTGTGCAACCCTGTGGGCTGTGGGCTGTGGGCCGTGGGCCGTATGTGGCCCAGGACAGCACTGAACTATGCCCAATACAAATTCATAAACTTTCTTAAAACATTACAGAAATTATGCACGGACCATTTTTTAGCTCATCAACTGTTGTTCGTGTGTTTTATGTGTGACCGAAAACAATTCTTCTCCTCCTGATGTGGCCCAGGGAAGCCAAAAGGTTGGATACCCCTGCCCTACACTGTACTTTACATCCCTGTGACTATTTTGTCACTACCAATTTGTATTTCTGCATATTTGTTTCTTTTACTACTATTTCAATTCATTTTTTCTACTTCATAAATATTTATTATTAGAAAGCAGACACTAATGAAAATATAACAGTAGTAGTTTCAGTGAGGTCACTACATTGTATTGCCTATGGTTTTATTTTCTATTCAGATGTAAATAGACATTCCACATGCCTTAAGAATGGTAATTTATATCCTTCCATATTAAACTAAAAAATCCACTGTGTTTAAATAACCATTTGCTTTGTCCTTTGAAAGACATTGTATGCAAAAATCAATATTTCAGTTGATTTCACTGTAATAAATTTTATTCTAACACATACCAGACTTAGTGTCTGGTATGTGTTAGACATTGTAGGTTTCAAATATATATATTCCACATGCAATAATCTCAAATGGTTTAACTATATATATGTATGTATGTGTATATATATGTATGTATATATACATTACTACAGTCAATCTAGATAATCATTTTAGATATATGATAAAGCTATATACATGTATATATATTTAATATGTATGTATTTATGTAGCATATACATTCTCAAAACATTCAACCATTGAAAAAGAGGATAAGTAAATATTTTCAAAATGTTGAAGGGTTTTAATGTTGATTTTAAAATTGTGTCTTAAATTACCCTAAAATTGTGTATATACACCAGTTCTGAAACAGTGGCAGTTATGAATAAATAGAAATACTTCAAAACATGCTTTACTGGTTTCTAAAATTAGAACTTTATGAAGATCTTGCCTCAACTTTATATATTTATTATTGAAGAATATTTGTATTATGATTTATGGCTTACAGATTAGATTTACTTTATCATGCTTTCTTTTACAAATACCATGTAATCACATAATACTGAGCTACATTCTTTTTGCTACTGGTTTTTTATTATTGTATAATGATTGCCTTAATTTTAGGTAAAAAAATTGGAATGATGGGGATTTAAATGTGTGGGACAAAATCATTGTCCATTTACCTGGGAGGTTCTGAGATCTTGAATCTGTCCTATTGTTTAACTTACACATGCATTACAGGTATCTAAACTGAATCCTTTCAGTTTTGGGTAAAGAGATTCAAAGTTGAGAAGGTTACATGCTGAAGTAAAGGAGATCCATACACATTCACTGTTTGATTCAGTAGGTAAGTAACTGGCATTCTGGCTGGACAGGAAGGAGTAGCACAGGCTGCACATTTATTTGCTATCCTGTTTGTGGCCTTTGTGTCAGGAATATTTATGAAATTCTCCAATTTTTGATCAGGAAGTAACCTTCACCAAAAGAGATTTACTGCTGGATTGGAGAAGGAAATCATGTGAATACAAGTCTGCGTAAATATGTCTTTAATGTGTCTTCCAGCCAGGGGCCAGAATCAATTAAACAAGTGTACGTAGTGTTTTCCGAGAGAAAACAAGAAAGTAGGTCAGCCCTTGCCCAGTTATAAGAGGTCTTACTATGCATTCTGTCTATAAGAGGTCTTACTGTGCATTCTTTAAGAGAAAAGGAAGTATAATTTGGACCAAACAATGACAAAATTAATTAGTTTTTAAAAGGAAGAGATGTCCTAAGGTAAGTAATGGAGCTGCCTATCTCCATTTTCTGCTGCTGAACAACTGGGCACGTTGCCTTTCCGGAGGAGAATCGTTGTGCCTTTCATTAACCCCGATGGTTTGCTTTGTTATCCTGGCATTCAACACATTGGCACCCATTAAAAAAAAATCCAGATTATCATATTTCATATCACATTTGGACTACATAATTGGAGAAAAGAAACAGCAAGCATTTTGTTTCCGAGGGGACGGGGGAGGCAGGATTTTGGTATTGATCTCACTTTTAAGAGTACAAAGAAATTGCTCAGTAAGGCTTTGTGGGAATAATAAGACAGGCTGTGCTCAGCCTGAGGCTTGTTCACATCTTGCATCCTACAGTCTTATTCAGAGTGGTCTGTTCACGTTATTTTATTATCTCATTCTGATTCAGTGCCACAGATGTTACCTGATATTATGGTACCATACATGGGTCTTTTTACTTATTTGAAAGTAGTTCCCATATAAAGTTGTGAGCGCGCGTGTGTATGTGTGTGTACTCATAATGAAGTAATGGAATTCAGATTTCTCTGTGACACAATCATGCTTAGATTCCTAAAGCTGCTGCCAACAGAATATATTTCACTGGCATTTAAGTGGTAACGTAAGAGGCCAGAATGTTACTCTTTCTCTTTGTCACTATCTGATTGAATGTCTTTACGATTTTTGTTGGTATTGCTTTATGCCTATTCAGTGGTCTAATGTATTTCCCAAAATTCCTATGTTAAAATCCTAAGTTTCAAAGGTAGTAGTATATAAGGATATGGGCCTTTGGGAGGTACTCAGCCATGCATGCAGAACCCTCCTGAATGGGATCAGTGCCTATAAAAGAGGTCCAAAGAGATCTCTAGTTTCTTATACCATGTGAGGATACAGTGAGAATTTTGAGTACCCGAAGACGGCCCTCTCCCCACCGTGCTGGCACCCTGATCTTACATTTCCATCCTTCAAAACGCTGAGCAATAGGTTTTTGGCTCTTCACAAGCTACCCAGTCTGCTCTATTGTGTTACAGCAGCCCAAAGGCACCGAGACAGTGCCTTTGGGAAAATGTGAGTGGTCCATCTGATGTCCTGAACATTCACGAGATGTGTCAATGGGAATCTGCTAGGGCACTGAGGACATGCAGAAACCCATGTCTGAGTAACAATGAATTCCACATCACAAAGTCTAATCAAATTGAATTCCATCAATTCTATCTCTATTAAAAAGCCAAAATAGCAGATTCTCTGCCAGGCCTCTCTGTGAGGTGGAGAAGGAAATCCTTTTGATCTGTGTGTGGAGGAGTGTAAATCATTTTTCACTTTTGACTCAAACTAGGCTTAAAGACAGAGTCTAAGAGGTTTCGGAGAGTGATTATAATCTTCTCTGGCTTCTCCACTGCTATGGAGATTTGGGTAACCAGACCAAAGGAGAGACTGAAAACCAATAGTTATATTTAATAGTGCTTTAAGTTACATGGCTTTTGTATTTATTTGACATAGTGTTTAATTACAGCTAATAAACACTCTACGACTCTCAGAGAGAATGCCTATTTGGCCACAAGTCAGTAAATCAGTGGCTAGATAGGCCCCTGACTAGAGGGAAGTCATGGATCTCCACAGGGAGCTCTTTTGCTACCTTGTCCTATTTCCACTGCATGAGGGAGTGGATATAATCCCATGAAACATTGCTGAAAAAAACCAGACCTGTATTTAATAATCAGGTAACGGCCAGGTCTTTTCTGCTGGACTTGAAACTGTTTCCAGTGCATAACATATATTCAGAACATTTGAATATCCAAAATTACTACATTTATATACTAAGCTTGCCATTTCCACTTAGCTGTCCATTTGGAGGGTTTTAACATAACTATTATGTAACAACATATGATCAAAAAAAATAATCCAAAGAGACTTGCATGATTTTAATAATGAGCCCATAACCTAATTTATCCTCTTTAATTGGCATAATGAAAATATCCTTCAACCTCACCATATAATTCAGTAAAAAGTATAGCTATACCATGATATGGAAATTTTAAGTTTTAAAAATGTTTTTATCAATATATTTCTTAGCTAAAGTGATCCAGTTTTGGGGGGATTCTGTCTTTGAATAGTGAATGGATTGAAAATGAGGATTTAGGTTTTGATAATTGGAATTTTTTTTTTTCAATTTTTTTCTGAAATACCATGTATGGAGTTCGAGAAAAAAATGTATCTTTTCTTATTTACTTTACCTTTGTGTGTGGGGGGGTAAGCAAAAGATTTCTGTCTTTCCTCCTAGAGAAGACTTTGGAGTTAAGAAAAAAGTTTTGCACTCAAAACGGTCTTACTGGTGTTACCTATGTTGTAACAGTACCTTGTAATTGAAAGAAATGTATTGCAATACTCCCAGATATTGAATGTCTTTTGATCTGCCTCTTTCCATTAAGTAAAGGTTGATGTGACAGTGTCCAAAGGTAGAAAAAGAAAAGAAAACACTACTATCAGCAACAAATCCTGCAGGATTGCAAAATGATCTCAAACAAGAAAGGATAGCAAACTGGCTCTAGTTCAGAAGGGCTCCTTAGTTAGAAGCACAATAGTAAATCAATTATCATTACAAAAAAGAGGCTTGTGCTGCCTGTCCATTGTTAAATAAGAATCTGAACACCTCCATATTTCCAACTGTCAGAATAGGTCTGCAAGTCTGATTCACCTTTGGGATAGGGCAGTAACTTCACCATCCAAATTCCAGTATCTCCTGGGAAAGTTAATTCATTTAGCTTTAAGACCCAGGTGTGGCTTTCTCAAGGACTTGGGAGCCATCTTTTTAGTTAATCAAGGAAGAGAGTGACCCAACCTCCCAGTTTTTGTGGAAAGGGAGGAGCCTAACTTAGGCCAGTACCTCCCTCCCTTCCAGTTGCAAAAATACTTCTTGTTATAACGATAGGAAAAGTTGATTTTCCTTTGGATAAAGGCAATGGGCAAACTTAGATAACCATCTGTATTACCAAATGAATTTAACATGACCCATGTGTGACAAGCGGTGCTGTCAGGTCCTCTTACCTAAGGTCCACTTATTGTTTATCTTGTATAATGGGTTTTATCTGCTGTGTTATAAAAGCATGAGATTTTATTCTGTATTTGCAATGTTTTCATGGATTACCTGTTATATGTAATACATTCTGGTTTAATGCTTATTCTGTAACAAAATTGTTTTCTTTCTCTTCTATCTTTGCGAGAAGTTTTCTGGGTTAGGAGAAGTTTTTTTTTTTTTCTTAATTGTATTTCCCAGTACATTTAATGTGTTTATTTAGTATTCCTCCTTTTGAGTATGCCCAGTAATGAGACCCCAATTACTGGGACATTTTAAAATCTCATTCAGAACACTAGGATGTACGGATAAAATAGAAATTCCCTTAGTCCCCATTCCTGTCCTTGCCCTTTTCATGGTATAAGAGAATAGTAAGTCTCTAAACCCTGATGTCAGACCTTCTCATGTTCTCGTATCAAATTCTAATACATACAATGATTTAGCCACAATGTCCTTTTACAAGTCATAAGAGATTATGGAGTAGTCGGTTAGCTCAGTTGGTTAGAGCGTGGTGCCAATAACAAGTTGTAAGTCACTTTCTCTGGCTTTTATAACATTGTTAGGGACCTCAAATAGAGTCTTCTTGTCTTAGAATACTAACATAGATCTTGTTTCCTTGTGCAAGAAGATACTCCAAGACCTTTTTGAGAGGGGTATGCATAGCCATGTTCAGGAGAACTGGAGACCTGAAATGTACTAAGATCCCAGTTAATTTAAAGGAAAATTTGCAACAGGTGCCATCCACGGGTCTCTGAACCCAATGGTATTGATCTGACAGAGAAAAAAGTTACAGAATTTAAATGAGATGTAATGTATATATTTCAGAGGATATTGTAGTGAACAGTCCAGCATTAATAAGAACACATGTGAATCCTTAGCAGTTTACCCTGCAGAATGATTTTTTGCATATTTAATGCCAAGGAAGACAATGCTGAGATGCTCCAAAAATGAACTCAGATTACCCCCTGAGCTCCATGGTTCTAAGAATTATTTATTATTACTTCTCGGGTGTAGAGAAGGAACATAGGAAAGGAATGTAGGGAAATGTGATCATTTTAATATGGTGGTGATAGCAGATCTCATTCTGAAAATGATAAGCCTTAAAGCCTTTAGGCAGTTCTCCAGCCCTTTTCTCCTGAAGCTTCTACAACCATTTATACTACACACCCTAACTGGTTTTCCTGACATTCCCCCCTCAAGGAATGCACATTCAGATTTAATTGTACCTCTGAGGTGATGGATGCCTCAGGCTGAAATTTCTTTTGGGCAAACATTAGAAAGCTGAACTGAAGCCCTGCAGTGGTATTTGCATAGTTATGTCTGCGTAGCCAAAGCTTCTCCCCATTCCAGAAATAAAAGAAAGAATAATGGTAGAGAAAGGACTCTGAATATTACTACAAGTTTATTCTGCTAATTTTGTTCTCATGAGTTATTATGCTAACATATTAAACATATAATTCCTCATGATTAAATGGACATCTTTGTAAAAAGTTAAACAAAAGAATTAATCAGCTTCAGTATAAGATAGAAAAGATACTCTGTTGGAATTTTCTTATACGCCGAAGATATGCTTAGATGTCTCTGATCATTTTGGTGATGGCACTTCTTGTAGCTAGAGTGTAATTTCATTTAATATGAAATTATTTTGCATAATGTCTATAACAGAGGAAGGTTTGCTGAATGCATGGACTTAGGGGAAGACTTTAGAAGAGATGGAACCATTTGTAGGGTCAGGGAGAAGGGAATCTGTCCCTCATACTGATTGCCAGCATAAGACTAATTGTCTTCTATGTGTTGCTAATATGAAGAGCATTATGATCACATCTAAACAGTCGTGACATTAAGATTAAAAAAAAATCACTATTATTTTATGTTATTCATGGTGTCATGAACTGCATTGTGTATCACTCACCTACCTACTCTCATGTTGAAGACCTAACTAACCCCCAACAAGACTGTATTTAGAGATAAGGCCTGTAAAGAGGCAGTGAAGGTTAAATGTCATAAGCGTGGGGCCCTAATCCATAGGACCAGTGTCCTTAAAAGCCACGGACACCAGGAGTACATGTGCTCAGAAGAAAGGTCATGTGAGGAGACAGCAAGAAGGCAGCTGTGTGCAAGTCAGGAAGAGAGCCCTCATCGGAAACAAACCCTGTTAAGAGCTTGATCTTAGACATGCAGCCTCCAGAACTGCAAATAAAAGAAGTTTCAGTTACTTAGACTAACACCTGGGCTGGTGACAATTTCTTTTACATATGGAATTTCAGATACGAAAAGAAGTGACTCAGCTGAGGCTATTATTTGTGCCTTATTGTTCTTGAGGTGATAAATATGATATATTACGAGTTCAGGACATATCAAAACCAGTGTCTAACTATATGAACAGACTGAGTTGGGCTGAATGAAATGATTGCATGTTATTAGTAAGTCGTTCATATTGTCGTTGAGCATGAGGCATTTAATTCAGTTATTGTCAACTGCGATAATGGACTGAATGATTAATACATTCTGTTTCCATGTCATTATAAAATTATGCTTATGAATTAATGTGTCATGGTGGACTTCGACCCAGACAAACATTCAGAAGCAGATTTAACAAATTTTTCGTACTTTATAATTGGCTCATTTTGACAGGGCAGGTCACAGAAATGGCCAGTTTGGTCGTAAGAATCTCCTTGAGGGCTGCAGCTTAAAACACTTTATACTGAGTCCTAGGTAAATACAGAGTCCAGCAGAACACCCTTTCTTATGAGCTGGTAATCTATACCAGGTCTTTTATTATGAAATCATATGCATGTAATTCTGTAACATAACAATATTTTAACTGCCTAATAAAGGGTGTTACTTCTCCTGGACCTGGTACTATAATAATTTGATGAGTCTTTCCTCAATCTTATTCTTTCTGTTCCTTTATTTGGTGTTTCTCTCTTGCAAGTTTCCATTAACTTCCTGTTGTTCCCTCCCAGCCAGTTCACTCTGCCTAACATTTAGCACAGCCACCTTAACCAGTCACCTTCTACCTCTGTACTGAAATCACTGTTTTACTCTATTAGAAAACTGCTCCTTTTCTATCTAGCATTTATGGTGCTTTTCTCTCAATTGGTTTTACTCTTAAATAATCTGATTTCCCCAATATATCACTTGCCCAATAGTCTCACAAGAACTTACTGTGAATTTCAACTTCTTTGCAGGTTCTCTTCTTTTGTGTTTAAATCTATTGATTATACACATACTTTATTTACCCTTGCATTTATTTTCTACCCTCTCTTCTTAATATATGCTATCAGAATACCTTATCAAAGGAAGTCACATTTCCTCTTAAGTATTCCCAAGAATATTAAGTAGTGGCCATCATTTATTAATTTATTATTCACATAAATAGGTGGTATTGGTCAAAATCATAGTTACTTTGGAGATATTCTAGTGACACAAAGAATATATTAGAGAGAGTAGAAACAGGATGGGAAGAATACTTTTGCTAAAGGCATAAAAGTGGATTGATGGAGACAGTGTCATAGTTAATGTCATTTCTTTCCTAGAAGAAATTTCTCTATTAGTTAAGGGATAAGATTTCACAGTAGCAGAATATATATTTTCTTTTATGGCATGGTCAAAATGATGGTTAATTTTATGTGTTGACTTGATTAGTCTATATGAGGTATGATTTAAAAATATGGTGAATGTATAAATAAAAAAATATTTATTACAGTAAAAGACACATTGCCATTAATCTCCCTCGAATACTCCCCCACGCTCCGAATACACTTACCCTGTCATTTTTGCCACTTTCTGAAGCAGTTTTGGAAGTCCTCTTTTGTGAATGTCTTTAGTTGCTGTCATGGCTACCTCATTGCCCTAAATCAATTTAAATGTTTACCTTTTGTGATCATTTTGACTTTGGGGAGGAAGACAGAAATTGCACAGTGCCAGATATGGTGAATAAGGTGGATGAGGACACACCAAAATGTTTTTATTTGACAGAAATTTATATTAATGCATTGTTGGTGATCCATGATTTACGGCACACTTTAAAACACACCTTCTCTCAACCGGAGCTCACATCCAACCGGCAGCATGGAACATGCTGACACCTGTCACACTGTTACTCAGGTTTGATGCGCCGCTTCACGTATGGAAGATCGCTGCCTGTCCTTTGGGTGGCCCTTGACAGCAGCATTCACGGTCACCATATTTTCTGATCACTCTTCGTAGTACCCAGTTACTTAATCAAAGACTAATCTAGGTGTTGCTGTGAAGGTGTTTTTTTAGATGTAATTAACATCTACAATCAGTTATGTATATTGCCTTGGAATTGGATAATGAATAGAAGCTGGAAGAAGTTTGATGAACATGATTAAAAAAAAAAAAAAGCTTATGTTGCCTTGCACAGAAGTATGCATGTTAAAGGTGATTTCGTTGAAGACTCAGAAAGAAGTGAAGAGGATGATAGAGAATGCTTCTGCTGTCTTAACACATAAGTTGTCATGAACGGAACGCTGGTGGATCTATGAAATTAAAGGAAATAATAAGAATTGTAGCTCATGCTGTGGGACACTGGCAGGAAGGTGGTCCTTGTAATAAAGCAGCAAAGATTCTGGCCGAATAGTGTTGTTTGTAAAGTAGAACATGCAAGCAGTGGATTTAGATAGTTAGCTTCGGAGATTTCCAACAGCATGGAAGATGCAACCTGGTTAGAGTAAAATGTGAGGGGATAGAGATAAATGAAGAAAGGAACTTAAGTTAAACGTAAAGGAACCAGCACTTGATGATTTCAGAAACAGGCTTTCTAAATAGTATACTGAGAAGACAGGGCCTGGGTTGTGGATGGACAATCAGATGCTTAAGAGAGTAGTCCTGAGTTGCATGGATCCATTTGGCCCTCTCAGGGGAAGCCGGGCGCAGAGTTGGGATGACCCAGGGAGGATCTGTGAGGAACTGGACAGTGTAATGGCATTGATCTCCTTAACATCCACAGAAGACCACCAGGGCTTTAGAGAATGGTGGACCATCTGACACACTTCCTATCTGGACTGCAGGGCACAGACAGGGCAACATGAAGGAAAGCTGTCAGACTTCTCGGACTCGGGACAGGAAATGGGTTGATTGAATTACTCAGCTTTGAACCTGCATTACTTTTCAAGAAATAAAAGGAGAACAAAAGAATGACGTGTAGATCACAGTGCAGGTGCAGACCAGAGGCCTGAGTCAGAAGCTGACACAGCTCAGAGGTAGGGCCTGCAGGTCCTCTGGAGGCCCAGGGGCAGGGGCAGCCACAGAGAGTTAGACCAAGGCCTTGAAACCTATTGGGAATTACCTGCTGGATTGCAAAGTTGCTTTAGATCAGGGACCCCTTTATTTCTCTCCAGAGGAAGGCTTCAGAGGGAGCATGGCCTTGCCAGCACCTTCATCTCAGACTTGGCCTTCCGATCCAGGAGCGAATGCACGCTTCTTTCTCTTGTTTTAAGACATCCAATTTTAGGTGATTTGCTGTGACCTCCCTAGGAGACTACTGGAACTAATGGAATAGTTAATAACTAGCTATTTATTTACTTGTATTATTTGTAACTTAAACTTCCTCTGATTATGAGCAAACATTGTTCATAAGTCAAGGTGTGTGTGGGTTTGAAATACTGACTTGTTCAGTATACCAGGTTTTAAATGAAATGAGTTATACCTGAAAGTCCTAAACTGTAAGTGCAGCATTTATATTGAGTAAAGAATCAATTGTGATTTTTAATTATATTATTAAAAATCCGTAGTACCTTCTATTAGGAATTTAGCAAATCTTGCTGGTCACTACAATTTCTCTTCATCTCTCTCCTTCTCTTCCTTTGCCTTTACCTCTTCCTTGTCCCTTGTCTTCTTTAATTTCTTCCAATTTGATACCTCTAATATATATTATCAAATATTTCCTTACAAGTAATTGAAATGTATTTTAAGTCTCTTGAATGAATGAGATGAAGAGTTTGAATTATAATTCTGGACCAAAGAGAACCTTGCTTTCAATTGACTAGTGCTTACAATTCCATATTATATTAAAAATACATACATTTTTGGTGAAATTTATAATATGTACATTCAGAATAGAGAATGTCCAATCTCGTTAAGATCTTTAACAACCCATTGGTAAAAATAATTATCGTTGTTTGAAATAAATTTATGTGATTTACTTACAGATCCTAATAGTTTTAACAGTGTGTTACATAATATTTGGAAATTTATTACCATTTCAGTTAACCAGAACAATTACCTTAATCTATAAATCACAAACACATGCACTGTTTCAGTGGAAAAAAATCATCAATTAATTACTTGCCATGCACTTTTTTATCCTTATGAAAAATTCATAGGATAAAAAGCTCTGCTGCAAGTAATTAGAGAACGTTATGTATAATCACTTGCCAAATTCCATGTTTTAAATCAATCATTTTTTGTGTTCCTGTGTTTGAAGTAATTTCAGAAGTAAATAATCACAGAGTCCAACAAATGAGATAAAATGGTAAAGCAAGTAGGGCAAGGCACTGTATTAAGAAAGCAGTGAGATGAGGGAACTCTTTTCTGTGAGCAACCAGGTATCTTCATATTATTAGCTCAAAGTATTGGGCAAAGAGCATTTTAACAACCACACAACAGTTGAGGATTCTGAAAAATATGTATTTTCAAAAGCAACCTTTATTTGTTGCCTTTTTAAAAATAAGGGATCTCTTGTTTCATTAGATAATTATCCCTAATTATTAATAGTTGCATTTCACCTTGATTATACCTTCACTTATTTCCTGCTGTATTTGCGTGAACTATTAGGTACCTTTGTTTTTAGTGTATATCTTTTGATATATGACTTAGTAATATTTGTTCAGACATGAGTACTACGTAACACTAAATAGATTATGCACTACAGGATAGTCCGTACCTGTGTTTCATTCTAATTTACCGGTTATATTTTACACATAGTCAGAATTTCGTAAATTTTTTAACGTAGATGCAAAGAGAGCATCTATCACGAGTCCAAGAAAGACATTCTTTTTAAAGTTTCATTGGAGTATAAAGTATGGTAATGACAACTTCTTCAGCACAAACACTATGTCACTCTTTGTGAGTATAATAACCACTGGGCATTGGAATATCAGGCTTGATACCTATGGATAGGTTTGGGCTATAAAGAAACACTTTTCCTGTGTGTGGGCCACCCAAGGGCGCCATGCTGTCATTGTGAGGTGATGTGGTACAAAAATCTGCCTTGCTACTATGGTCTCAGTAAGGAAATCTGTTTCTTCACGTACTCATTGAAAACAGGTACAGAATCCTCTGAGCACTTGTAAATCCATAGACTGTTCTTGCCTATTTTGCTGGGCTATCCTCTTGAAAGGAAAAAATCCAGGTCAAAAACGGTGATTCAAGATTGGTATTTCCCTTTGGTGCTTGGAAAATGCAAATAAAAATTTGCTTTGGATTTATCTTCCTACATCCATTTATCTTAGAATTTTCAGAGATTTGATTTTGACAAATGTGAGCCAGGTCAGGTCATCACAAACATACAGAAACATAGCAGGTTTTCTGCAGTGACTTCAATGAAGTTTTTAACTTTCCTCAATAGTCATCTTGCATGTCTTTTGTTAAAATTTTCTTTTTCCTTTTCTTAAAATACTATGGTGGGCTTATTATAATTTTTACCTTAATTCTGCAATCTACTCTGTATTCATGATATTTATGTAAATTCTATCATCAGATGTTAAAAATTAACATCAGAGGCGTTAGTTATTAGAACCTGTTCCTTTATTATTAAGAACATGATAAGCATGCCATTATTATTAATTCTGATCAACATTATTACCATAAAATGCACTTTATACAGTGCAATAAACTAAGACAAAAAATAAAAGTTAAGGGGAATAGAAAAGAAGTTATAATACAATTTCACAGGTGAAATGCTCAGATACATAGAAAAGCACAAACAATTTTAGGTAAGTTATCAATTTGGCTGGATATGGAATTAATAGAGAAAAGCCAGTTTCACTGGTAGAACAGCATTAACTAAAGGTAATTATTTAATATCACATATAATTTATAATAGCAGCAAAAATATATTCTGTCATTTATTACTACAGAATACTTCATAAACACAACAAATAAAACAAATAAAACTCCTAAATGTAAAAAAATATTATACATTATGGTAAAATGGGATTTATTCCAAGTTTGCAAGGCTTATTCAGTTTTGAAAATCAATTAGTATAATCCATCAACAGAATAAAGAGGAAAAATGACATAAGCATGTTAACTTGATGGAAAGAAAACATTTAGTAAAATTCAGCCCTCATTAATGATAAAAAACCCTCAGACAACAAAGAATAGCAGAAACATCCTCAACTTGATTTTTAAAAAGTCTAAAAATAATCTACAGCTTTTTTTTTTTTGCTTTTTGGTATGTGGGTAGCTCCCTGTCTGGGAATCAAACCCAGGCGCAGCGCTAACAGCGCCAGCGCCGAAGTCTTAAGCCACTATACCATCAGGGAACTCCCAGCTTTTCTTATGCCTAAATGTGAGAAACTGGATGATTTGGTGATAAAGAACACTTTATCACTTCAGAATGAAAATAAGCAAGGATCTCCTCCATCACTACTCCTACTCAACGATGGTATTGAAATCTTAGCTAGTGCAGTTAGATAATAAAAAGAAATAAAAGGTATAAATATGGGGAGAGAAGAAATAAAACTGTCATTGAACATGACATGTTTGTCTACGTAGAAATAGCTTCAAAATAAACATATAAGTATGGTAATCATAGACATGTAATTTTATATATTCTTATTTATCTTACTCAACATATATGATCTTGGAAAACTTATAATAAGGACGAGGGATAATTTTTTCAATTGGAAACATGCTATCCCTTTTAAATCACATAATTTGAAATTTCTGGAATTATTTGGGATTTCTGTTTTTAGCTTCCATTCTCCATTTTTTTTCCTAATTGTATAAACATCATGTTAAGAGGACATCTCTTTGTATTTAGTGAAGACAAGGGCTTTATCCAACCCTCAGAGATTTTATTATTCATCATGAAACCCAACTATTAGATCAGCAATTCTGTTTTTGTTTTCAAACACTTATTTGTAGGAATAATCCCTAATACATTTCAGTAGCCTGTCACGTGCCAAACATCTTATGTGCATTATCTCTAATATGTATAAATCCTAGAGTAAAGAAAGACATTCCCCATTTTACAGGTTCTTCGAATCATTCATTCATTTTATACATATTCTCCACTTAACTGTGTGACAAGCACTGATCTTTATGCTTTGCTTTATCGGTGATCACAGCATACAGGGTGACAGCCCTGGTGAAGCTTATATTCCAATGAAGAGACACAGACAACAAACAACATGTATACCACATATGTTAACAGTATATAGCATGTTAGAAGGTGTAAATGTCATACGCTACAAAATTCAGAATAAACATTTTCAAATGCAAAGAGAATTGAGGACTATCTTAAAAGTTGAATATATTTAGAGTCATCATCTTACTGGTTCTTCCTTTATCAAGGGAAGATAGCTTTTACCTAAGAGATCCATATTTATTGATTCTAAATTTAGTAGAGGATGTATTTAGCCACCTATGAATTAGAATTTGTGAAAAAGGTATGCTGCCAATTTAGTATAAAAAATAGTTATGAGCCTTTCTGCATACAGAGTGTGTGTACAGAAAAAAATAAATGATTTATCTATGAAGGAGTTCCACTGTTTTAACATTTGTGAGTTCTAATGTTGGTGAATCACAACACAGTGCATCTGGAATAAATGAAAGAACTCTTTATCACTTACAGGTTTGAATGGGAGAAGACTGCCAGGCAAAACACATCTGGGGTTACACCTGGGAAAATGGTGAATAGCTGGGGCTGTAGGAAGTGGTTTCTGTCTGACAAGCAGGGTAGGGTTTGCTGGATTTGAAGGGCTTCTTGTGTGTTGTGTATTTTGAATGACTCCATGGGCCCAATGGAAAATAGTCTGTTCCTAGTTGTTTGGCATCAAGACCTCTGGAAGTTGGGTGCGTATTTTGTAACCTAGGAGTGTTTGAGCCTGATAAGGTACGTGGTTGGGGTGTGCATTTAGCAAACTTCTGATCAAGGAGAATGAAGAGGACTTGCTTTTTTTTTTTTTTTTTTTTTTTTAGATAGGAGATCAAAACTGGAGTAAGAGAGCTCTTTTGAAATACTATGGTTGGTTTAAGCAAGAATATATTCTAATTAGGGAGATACACATGACAAAGAAGAGGGGGTCACCTAAAAATGCTTCTTAAACTGATAATCATTTATCGTTCCCCGCTGTTAAATGCTTTATAATCTCGACTATATTATTGATAGATTTTTGAATATTTTCTGTTTCCTGTTACTCTGTCTCACAATCAATTACCAGCAGCAAAAGCAGAGAATTCTTTTTAATACACATTGTGTGATCACTTCATTTCCTTGCATTCAACTGCTTTTCATTTGTTTAAGTCTAGGTCAGAAACCTGACCCACAGGTCTCTGGTAAGCTTTGATACAATACAGATTACTATGGTTAAATGTGTCTGCAGTGAGGCCTAACAGTCTGTTGTTTTATAAAACTTCTAGGCAAATGTAAAAACACATGCCCCAGAGAATGACGTGTAAATTACTCAGCTTCACATTTAAGGCCTTGCACACTCTGCATGTTACCTTCATTTCTAGACCATTTCCTGTTAGTTATAGCCATGCCTCCTAGGTGTTAGTTAGACTGGAGTTTTTATCATTTCCTGAATAAAGCACTTCCAAAATGAATTTTAGTCCTTTCTCCTGTGGGAATATCGTTCTTTTCCTAACTGAAAAGCCAAGGCTTATTTATTAGACAGTTCAGATGAAGACAAATATATACATTGTATCTAATTTAGAGAGAATTAGATTTATATTTTATCTAAGTGACTGACAGAATTATTTGAAAAGCTATATAAACCTAAAGAAACTTTCCAGAAGAATTCTCAAAGCTACGCCTCAAATGAGTGGCCGCTAGGGAGCTGTTCTCTCCTTTAAAATTAAGAAGTCGTCTTCAGGGAGTTCCCTGATGGTGTAGTGGCTTAAGGCTTCGACGTTGGCGCTGTCAGTGTTGCGGCCTGGGTTCGATTCCCAGTCCGGGAGCTACCCACATACCAAAAAGCAAAAAAAAAAAAAAAACAAAGAAGTCGTCTTCAGTAATGAGAAGATTTTATGAACTCTGTCTCCACACTGCTGTTGTTGCAATAGCTAGGAAGCCACCACAAGCAGGAAGTTGACTGCTGCAAGTTCCAAAACCTTGCCATGTTATCTCTGATCACATAAATGGTCACATAAACGCAATGGGTTCCCACAAGGCTGGTGCCCATTACTCTCGAGTCAGAATGGTCAAGGCCAAGTATTACTTGTTTTTGTAAATGTTCTGAGTTCTCAGTAGTGTTAACCCCCATCATATATAGTATCCCTATTAATTTCTCTATATAATACCCTATTAGCATCATTATAATCCCCTGCAATTAATCTGTTTGGGCATCTCTTTATGTTGCTAATGTTTGATTTCCTTTCGAATAATAATCTCCAATCTTTTTGGTCTAAAGTCTCCTTTCCAGTCTTAAAACTATCAAGTACTTTAAAGAGGTTTTAGCAGTATCTGTTGGTATTTTTCATGTAAGTAATAAAGCCATGAGAGTTCATAAGCACTTAATAATTTAGCCATCAAAGCAATAATGTCATCAAATGTGATGCAGCCTGTAGAGACACTCATGAGAGTAAAGGGGGCCTCTGTGTCCCAGAATGTATGAAAATAGCTTTGACAGCATTGACACCATAAAGAGGTCTGCAGACCCTTTAGCATTCCTAGCATCATACCGAGAATCACTGTCTTAGGGCAATAGTAGTTTAGAGGAATTCGAACTTTCCCTGCCCTGTCATACGCTCAGACCACAAAACATTATGTAAATAAGACACATAGCTGTTAGTGGTTGGGGAACCAAGTTTGGGAAGTAATGTAGAGGCTCTGATTTTAAGACTTTATTTTTTGAGAGAAAAACTCTTTTCCTAGTTATATTTGTATATATTCGTTTGTAAGATGAAATTATCAGTCTTAAGTCTGAAACATTGGACATTAAATATATGGCTTAACTTCACTTTTACCCAAATTGAGTACACCATGGATCCCACATTATATTCAAATCTGTTTCTACTATGATAAAACCTATGTATCGTGTTCATTTCTAAGTAAAGGTTTGTCTTTTTTCCATACCAGTATTATAAATAAATTTGTTTGTTTTGGACTTTGCAAAGCTGACAAATACCTCTAGTCAAATATGGGAGAAGTTCTGCCAACGTTCAGTCTTGGAACTCATGCACAGTGAGTTCTAATCCCGATTTTGCCAGTGACTCATGCTGTGGCATTAAACATGTCATTTTACTTTTCTGTCTCAGTTCTGTCATCTGTGAAGTAGAGATAATATTGTTCAGTTGAGCACATTGTTCTAGCCTATATTCTCTGCATGACTTTACAAAGAAATTCTGCATATGAATTTGAATATATGCCAACAAAATTAGAACAAATTATCCACCTTAAAAGCATGCAAGAAAGAACCAATGGAAATGACTTTGAAAATGCACAGTATGCATTTTAAAATTGGAACAAATATCATTCCAGGAAATTCATCTTCACTCTTGTAAAAGCTTAAGAGAGAACTTTTTAGTTTGTTTTATTCGAGAAAAAAAAAAATCAATCATCAAAGTACAACTTTTCTCTTTTACTTTGGAAAGGTTATAACCACATCAATAATTTAACTGTATATTAGAGTTGGTGCTGGAAAAACTATGTTCAAACAATGACAGAAAATAGAGAAGAACAAATATTTTTTGTTCTTTGTTCAGTGATTAAGTAACCAACTTTCAGCCTCACAAAACTCCAATATTGCTAGTTTAAAAAACAAAGTTCTGAATTCTCTAGAGGTAACAGTTCCATTTTTATGGAAGTAGTAGCCAAGACAGAGAAAATGAATATTGAAAAAATAAGAAAACTTAAATAAGTCTTTGCTTTTACATATGAAAAGTAAATTACTTCCTGTTTACTTTAGGCCATCCCTGACATTTACATCATGGCTTTAGAAAATTAAAAGAAAATCTGTCATATGAGAAGCGTTCTTTGCACTTGAACACTGATTTATATTATAAATGTTAGAGTTGCATTATCTTACAGGTACATAAATTCAGTGTGACTATATTTTAAAAACGTTAGTAGGAAAAGGCAAATAATTAAAAGTAGTATTTACTTCTGGGGGATAAAACTGAGTATTTTAAATGTTATTTCTTTAGACTTTTACATTTTCTAAGTGTTCTGTGATTAGTACGAGGTCTGACAACTAAGTTCGAGAACTTGCCACGTTGCGCTCATGTTGGCAGCACTGTACAAACAGCTCAGTAAGGGGTCATAACCTTGGTGTATCTGCATCTCACAGCTGTGTTTGTGTCGATGTGTGGCGGTGTCTTGCTAACTGGCATTCATTATCATTGTGTGTTTTTGTGTACTGGCGTGAGAATATCAAAGCTTGTATTAGAGCAATGAACAAATAGTAAATTTTTTGTTAAACTTGACAAGAGTGCAAGTGAAATGAGGGACATGTTAGTCCAAGTTCACGGGGATAATGCCATGAAGAAAACGGCAGTGTACAAATGGATTAAATGTCTTTCTGAGGGGAGAGAAAGCGTCACTGATGAAGAGAGGTCAGGGCGGCCAGTAATGAGCAGAATTGATGAAACGTTGCAAAAATTGTGGACTTGTGCATGAAAATCATCTCACTGTGAGAAGCATAACAGACCAAGTAAACATCAATACAAAAACAGGAAACTCTTTACTGAAAATCTTGACATGAGAAAGGTGTGTGCAAAAATGGCCCCGAAGCTCACCGACGAACAAAAGCAAAGAAGAGTCCAAGTTTATCAAGGCCTTTTGGAGAGGCAAGATGATGTTTAGGGCTGTGTTATCACTGGTGATGAAACATGGGAAACAACATGACCCTGAAACAAAGTGTCAAAGTGCACAAGGGAAGTTAGCCAAGTCTCCATGACCATAAAAGTTCTGTCAGTCCAAATCAAGAGTCAAAATGATGTGACTGACCTTTTCTGATATCAGAAGGATTGTTCATTATGAATTTGTACCACCTGGACAGTTAGCCAAGTTTACTATTGGGAAGTGCTGGAAAGGCTGCGTGAAAAAGGTAGACGAACTCGACCTAAACTTTTCACCAGCAACTCCTGGCTCTTGCGTCTTGACACTAGCTCACAAGGCACTCTCTGTGAGGCAGTTTTTAGCCAATAAACAAATAAATGCATTGGAACACTCTCCCTACTCACCTGATCTGGCCCCCAGTGACATTTTTCTTTACCCAAAGATCAAGGAAACATTCAAAGGAAGACATTTTGATGACATTCAGCACATCAAGGGTAATACAGTGACAGCTCTGATGGCCATTCCAGAAAAAGAGTTCCATAATTGCTTTGCAGGGTGGACTGGGCACTGGCGTCACTGCATACCTTCTCAAGTGGAGTACTTTGAAGGTGACCATAGTGATATTTAACAATGAGGTATGTAGCACTTTTTCTAGAATTAGTTTGCGAAATTAATTGTCAGACCTCATATATCTAACATTTACAATGCTTTCTGTATAGCCTATTAGCATATTTTGTTACGTTCTTGGGTTTTGGTTTCCTTACCATTAAAACAAAAATGATGGTACCTCAATAGACTCAAAGAAATAATTAAATATAAACAAAGAATTTATGAAAAATACTGTACCAATTTTCAGATCCTTTGAGACCACTGTATGCCTAAGATCTTTCCTATACACTTACTCCATTTCAGATTTGTATCTTTAAATCATCATGAGATCAGAATACACCAACTTTAAGACAGATGTAGATGTTTTAGTGATATTGGCCTGGAGCTGATTAGCATACTTGGTTAGAACATGGTGTAGAGCAGCAGTCCCCAGCCTTTTTGGCACCAGGGACCAGTTTCATGGTAGACAACTTTTCCAGGGATGGGAGTGGGGTGGGGTGGGGGGAGGTGATTTGGGGAGGATTTAGGTGCATTACATTTATTGTGCACTATATTTCTATTATTATTACAGTGTAATTTATAATGAAAACATTATACAATGAATGTAATGCCGCCACTGATCTGAGAGGAAGTGGTGTCCAGGCGGTAAGGCGAGCAACGGGGAGCGGCTGTAAACGCACCTGCCGCTTACCTTTTGTGGTTCCTGGTGTAGAGGCTGGAGTATGGGGTCAATTCCTATTGGTGTCGATTCCTGCTGTTTGAGATGAGAAGTCATTAATTATGCTTACCTTTATTCTTGTTTGTAATGATTTTTTTTAAAACTGGCTATTTTTAATATTTTTTTCTTATTTGTAGCAATTTGATTATAATGTGATTTGGTGTGGTTTGTGTGTTTTTCTTGGGGTTCCTTGAGCTTCTTGAATATTTTATCATACAGGGATTTTGTGATACATCTCTCAGGAATGTAGATACTAAACTCAGACTCTTCTCTTTCTAAAACACATTAGTTACTGCCCCATGTCCCCTTACCTTCTCAGTTAAACCTCTTTATTTTCATTTTATTTTGAAAACTTTTTTTTTTTGGCATGGAGGGAGTAATTAGGTACCATTAGAGAGTACTACAAAGCTATAGATCATCAAAGTGATACAAACGATTTTTTGAAAGAATAATCATTCTGGCACAGTTACTACTTTTCACCTAATAAATTATGTTTTCAAAGTGTGGCCACTTGTATTCTTAAGAAAAATGGATCTTAAATGATGAATCACTAGCAATGAGTATACTTGAAGGCAATGAGTATACTTAAAGGCAATGAGTATACTTAAAATGAACCAGTGGGATGTATTCTTTGGAATACATTCAGTTCTGAAAATTCGTCCTCGAATGGGTGAAGATGGAGTTGGAGGTTCATTCCCTGTGGGGCAGAAGCCGTGGGCACAGTTCGGGATAGGAAAACTGGGATGGGGGCCAGCCTGTAAAGAGTGAGGGCAGTGGGAAGGTAAGACTGAGCCTGTCTTTATCTCCCATGCTGTACAACTTTGGGGAAATTATTTAACACCTTGATATCTCAGTTACTTCACATATAAAATAGGGACAATGATCAGAGTATTGTTACAGGAATTAAATAAGAACAGATTACTAATACGCAACATAGTACATGATACATGCAAAAAGTTCAAGAAATTGTAATTATAATTTTACTCCTAGGATTTGAATCTCACAGGCCCCTGAAATATTATAATAAAAATGTGAGATAATTTTCTCAGTAACTTTGATTTTTCAAAAATGCATACCTGTCTATTCACTTTCATAATATGGCAGGTTGTAATAGGGAACACCAGAAAGCATTTCTGTATGGATTAGCTGCCCAGTAGGTCTAATTAAGAAACTGAATCTTTGGAGTTCTGTGGTGTTTGCACACTGCAATTTAGACTCTTAAGAATAAAATTATAAAGACATTTTGTATGGCTCAAGCTACATGAATTTCTCTTTTTTATAGGTGGTTATTTAATTTAAATGCTTGTACATACTCAGGTTATTCACTTTTATTTAGGATAATGACACCAAATAAAAAGAACAGTTGAGAAAAATAGAGTAAAGAAAGCTTTGCATTTGGAAAATTTCAGGGCATGTAGAAGTTTTCTGGTCACATAAAACAAGCTTTTTTATAGTGATCCAAGAAAGTCAGTTCTTAATATATTCAAAGTAAAATGTAACTTAAACCATAATCTAAGACAGTTGTTTTTATTTGCTGACTTCGTTGTCTCTAAGGTTTTTAGGAAGATTAAATTTAATTAGGCTTGATGTTTACTATGTTCTCTAAAAAAGGGTGACTCTAATATGTTACCTCAACGTGCTGCCTTTGGTGTGACTTACTGTTAATGTAAATGCTTCTCTCTGCTGTGTACCCAAACTTCTTCCAGTGTTTCTCTTTTAGCTCTTGCCCTCAGAAATGCCTAATGGTTTGGCAAAAACAAAACCAAAGAAAACCAAAAAAAAATCAAACCCAACCCAAACACGTTTTGTGCAGTTCATTTATCTTTTCTACTTTTTTAAAATGACACCCTACAATGAAAAGTATGTCAAAATTGAGTAAATAATGATTATATATAATATATGAATACATACATGCACACTTTGTATGTAAGTAGAGAAATAACTATATACAACTAAATAAGTTAAAAAGTTAACTTGTGGGTGAAAAATATTATTGGGACAGAGATAATATGCTGTAAGGAAGAGCAAACCCTACTCTAAGCAGGGACTATTGATAGATCTGAATCCTGAAATTAAAACAAAAAACAAAAAACCACGATGGGATGGCAGTCTTAGAAATTTGTCACTGATGGAGCAAACAGAAGGGAACTTCAGAGGAATTCCTCTGATGGTTGATGGTGAACTACAAGGGAAGGAAGCAGGAGAAACATGTCTTCTAGAGAAAAGCAGAAAGAGGAAATGGAGAAAGGAAATATAATGATTTCAAAGCTGCACAGAAACTGCACTTCTCTGTAACAACAGAAGAGGGTGAACTTGAACAAAACAATTACACGTGTTTGCTTTCTGCGATTTCAGTTACCTGTGGTCCACCATGATCCAAAAATGTTAAATGAAAAATTCCATAAATAAAGAGTTCACAAATTTTCAATTATGCACCATTCTCAGTGGCTTGATGAAACCTCAGACTGTTCTGCTTTGCCAAGCCCAAGATGTAAATCATTCCTCTGTCCAGTGTCTCCATGCTGTATATGCTGCCCATTCACTCATTAGTCCCTTAGTAGCCCTCCTGGCCATCAGATGAACTGTCAGAGCATCTCAGTGCTTATGTTCAAGTAACCCTTATTTTACTTAATAATGGCCCCAAAGCATAGAGTAGTGATGCTGGTAAGTAAGATACGCCAATGAGAAGCTACAAAGAGCTTGCTTTAAGCGAAAAGGTATGTATGCCTGGGAAAATACGTAGTCTAGGAGGGCTGTTCGGAAAGTATCCAGCCATGTAATATGAAAAAAAGAGGCATTTATGGCTGGATTTTTTACGGACAGCCCTCGTATATAGGCCTTGGTACTATGTGGAATTTCACACATCCTTTGGGGATCTTGGCATGTAGACCCTGCAGGTAAAGGGAGCTACTATAATAAACAACCTAAACCTCTCCTCCCTTCTTGGTATTGTTGCTGATTCTGTAAATATGAGACATTCTGCAGTGATTAGAAAACTGCTTGAAAAACATGTAAACCACCACAAGGAGAAAACAGAAAATGGGAATTATAAGGTTTTATCCAATGACTTACAGTTAAAAAAAAATCCACAAAAACAAAAAAAATAGGGAACATATCAATCTGTATTAAACATTCTTAAACAATCACATATATATATATACACACACATATATATACACATATATATGTGTGTGTATGTATGTGTGTGTGTGTGTGTATATATATATATATATATATATATATATATATATATATACACACACACACACATACAGAAATTGCCCCAATGACACATTAAAAAACTCAGATCAGAAATGGATAATAAAGTAAAATAGGAAATGAGTTGTCAAACTCATGAAAGACATTGGATAAAAGTGCAAAAGCATTTCACAAATTAAGATAAAATTCTTGGACCCATCTGGCACCATACATAGTTTTTTGTGGTGCTTCTCTGTCTGACTGACTTTATTAATACTTAGCATAATATCCGTTAGGTTCATCTGTTTTGTTGCAAATGTTAATATTTCATTCTTTTTTATGACCGAGTAATATATATGTATATCACCTCTTTATCCATTCATCTTTTGGTTGAATGATGAGTTCACTCTCTGGATATGTTGTTTGTGGTGGTATTTAGATGATGCTAATGTGGTCTGAAGCCAGCCACTAGGTCTGTTGGTTCTGGGGCCTCTTGGAAGTGGCTCCAGTGCAGGACAAAGTCAGCCATTGTCTGTATCCTGCCTGGGGCCAACTGGTAGGAGCTACAAAGTGATCTGTCATTGGTCGCTGCCTGTGTTTGGCTTAGAGGCACCTGGGAGTGGTTATACTGTGAACCAAGGTCAGCTGCCACTAGTGCAGGCTTGAAGTACAGGGCATGTGGAGGCCAACCACTGCTTATTTGGGATTTGTGGACCTTTGAGAGGACTTAGTAAAGTTCACATCATGGGCCCAGGCTGGCTCTGAAAGAGGTTGGGGCCTGATGTGTGAATTTGCTAGGGTAGGACTCAGAATCACCAGAGTAGGGTGTTAGCCAGATTAATGGAGACTCACTTTTGGTGCCCACCTGAGCATGCACAGTGAGTGGGTGAGTGTTCAACAACAACAATAAAAAGCAGTAGTACCTGCTGGCACTTTATTCCTGGAGCAACCTGTTCTTTCAGCCCTTACCTGGAAGACAGACAACTTAGTTTCTCCCCATATGTCCCTGGCACTTTTCCAGCTGCTGTGACGCCTCTGGAGCTTAGGTGAGTGTTTATCTGCAAGTAAGTCAGTGTTCCTGTGCTGGGCCCTTTAAGAGGACATCTGGGTCTGCAGCAGCCCTCTGTCTCACCCAGGCGGAGTCCCTGCTGAGTCTTGCTCTGGGCTGGAGAGCCCAGTGTGGGACTGGGAACCCTTGCTCCTCGGGGGAACCTCTGCAGCAGAGATATCTCTCATGATTCTGCCACATGCAACTGTGCAGTCATGTCTTTACTCCTCTTACCAGTCTCAACGTGGCTTCTTCTATATATCCTTTGTTATAGTACTTCTGTTCAGTTAGTCTTCAGGTGGTCTCAAGGGTAGCGGTTCTATAATTTAGTTGTAATTTTGGTGTTGTGCAAAGAGGTGAGCACAGTGTTTGCCTACTCTGTCATTTTGACTGGAATTCTATTTCTTTATTGGTTGTGGGCAACAGTCCAGAAAGTTTGTGCGTAAGTAAGATGTGTTGGCTATGTTTTTTTAGATAGCTGCCTGGAAGTTGGTTGAAAGTTTCAATAACCATTCTAGAATAAGAGTGGTCTTTTGTTTTGGCCCACAGCTGTTAACGGATTACTTCAGTTTTCTCTTTCTTTTACTTTCTGGTCTGCTATAATTTAATTTGGGAAGTCTCAGAAGTTTTCTCTTGTCAGATTCAAAACAGATTATGCCTAAAAATAAGATTTTAGGAATGAACGTCTAGGTAGAAAGTGACAGTTTTTGAATTTGTATTTTCTTAATTAGCTATTGCAACTCTCACAAATTTCCTCCCACAATTTGAGAGAATAGTTTTTTAAAATTCACCATCAAACTTATGCTGGAGGCAAATTTCCTTCTCAAAATATCCACATTCAGAAATTCAGACTCTTTGTGATCAAAAGGCCCTCAAGTGATCTGAGTAGTCATTTATATTCTTCTGATTTCTTCGGGCTTTCTATTCTCAGCTTGACTTTTCTTTCTATTATATGTATCTGTGTTTTCATGCTGGCTATCTTTTGAATGTCAAAAACTGCTAAGACAAAGCTAAAGATATATTTCCTCTTGGTTTTCTAGCTATATCCTCTCTCTCTTATTGTTTTGTTTTACACATATCTCTTTGTGCAAGAAGCACAAACCCATGCAACTGTTTTTGAGTTGAAACAAATAATGTTTTTTTCTTTAAAAAACTAAGCATATCTCCTGTGATATGTATTTATAGCTGCTAGCTCTCCATTGTTATTATATTGTCAATGCAGTGAGTATTGTAACAATTGTATGAAATATGTGACAGTATTTAAAATTGCCTCTAATTTTTGATATACCGTGTATTTCTCTCTTAAAATATTAAATTTTGAGTATAATAAAAATCTGTTCAAATTAGCACTTGGGAACTATTTGACATGTTTGTTTATAGAAGAATGAAGTGGTCCATGGTCAAATGTTGATAATTGGTTAATGAATCTGTGTATAAAGTTGACATTAATGTGGACATTAATTTGATAATATAAAAGTGATAAAACTATAAAATATTAATGAACTAAATTTTATTTAATATATTTATGTGACAATAATTTTTAAAAGTATGTACAATTGATGAGAAAAAAACAAAAAAACAGAAAAATGACAGGACAGTAAGAAAGGGAAAATAAAATAAAATCAGGTCAGATGTAGGATAAATAGTACAAGTGATTGAATTCTTCTCTCTACACTCTTGACTCTTCATTTTCTAATAAAAAAACTCAGTAAGAAAACTATAATTAGTTACATCAGGTCTGACACTTAAGTTCTCAACTCATTCTAAAAACAGTACTACATACCTCATTGCTGAATATCACTAAGGTCAACTTTGAAGTACTCCCTTTGGGAAGCTGTGCACCAAGGCCAGCACCTAGTCTACCCTTCAAAGTAATTTTGGAACTCTTTCTGGAATGTCCATCAGAGCTGTCGTCATATTACCCTTGATGTGCTGAATGCCATCAAAATATTTCCTTTAAATATTTTCTTTATCTTCAGGTAAAGAAAAAAGTCACTAGGGGCCAGATCAGGTGAGCAGAGAGGGTGTACCAATACACTTATTTGTATACTGGCTAAAAACTCCCTCATAGACAGTGCTGCATTAGCTGGTGCATTGTCATCATGTAAGAGCCACGAGTTGTTGACAAAAGTTCAGATTCTTTTTGTCTAACTTTTTCACGTAGCCTTGTCATCATTTCCAAATAGTAAACTTGGTTGACTGTCCAGTTGGTAAAAATTCATAATGAAGAATCTCTCTGACATTAAAAAAGGTTGGCAACATTGTTTTGACTTTTGATTTGGACTGACGGAACTTTTTTGGTCATGGAGAATTGGCTGACTTCCATTGTGCGCTTTGACACTGTGTTTCATCACCAGTGATAACATGGCCCAAAACATCATCTTTCCTCTCCAAAGGGTCTTGGTAAACTTCTACTCTCCTTTGCTTTTGTTCATTGGTGAGCTCCTTTGGGACCATTTTTGCACACACCTTTCTCATGCCAAGATTTTCAGTGAAGATTTTCCTAAGTGTTTCTATATCAGTGTTTACATGGACTGCTGTGCTTCTCACGGTCAGCTGATGATGTTGACAACAATTTCACCAATTTTTTTAATGTAAATGCATTTACTCTTACTCTTCTTACTCATTGATGTAAACATTCAGGAATCTACACAAAATCCTGAAGTTTATCGAAGCAGCCATTTTTTGTGCAATTAGTTTCATACACTCCTAATTAAAAAGGGAATTAAGAATCAAAGAATCTTAAACACTCAGCTTTCTTTTCTGGATGTAGCAGGTACTTCAGGGGGAAAGTGCTGATGCCAGTCTCTTCAGTCTTCCACTTGATCTTGGCCCATAAGTCTTCACTACGTTAATATCTCTTTTCCAACTTTGATATATTTTCCCATCAGGAGGATTTCTGTTTCTCTATTTCTGGAAACAAAAATCCTCTCATTTTTGTTTTAACTGCATAGCTATTTTGTTGTAACTGCATATCTCAGTACCAAGTAAATGCTTTTAATTCTTTGTTATTACCTGACATTTTTAGTATCTCACCTGTTTTTTTATCTCATGTGTTTTTTTATAACTGATCTCTTATATGAGGTAAGACAGTTAAGTTCACAAACTTGCCACCATCTGCTTATGTTGGCAGCACTGTAAAAAACTCAGTAAGCTGACTCTGAGAAGCATAGCAGACCAAGTAAACATTGGTAGCGTAATAGTTAGGAAAATCTTAACTGAAAATCTTGGCATGAGAAAGGTGTGTGCAAAAATGGTTCTGAAGAAGCTCACTGATGAACAAAAGCAAACAACAGTCAAAGTTTGCCAAGACTTTTTGGAGAGGTGAGATGATGTTTTGGGCAGTGTTATCACTGGTAATGAAATATGGGTATACCACTATATCCTGAAACTAAGTGTCATAGTACACAATGGAAGTCAGCCAGTTCGCCATGATCAAAAATGTTTCATCAGTCCAAATCAAGAGTCAAAACTATGTTGCTAACACTTTTTGTTTGATATCAGAAGAATTGTTTGTTATGAATTTGTACGAACTGGACAGTTAACCAAGTTTACTATTTGGAAGTGCTGGAAAAGCTGCATAAAAAAGATAAAAATGACCTGAATTTTTCACCAACAACTCATGTCTCTTGCATCGAGACCATGCACTGGCTCACATGGCACTGTCTGTGAGGGAGCTGTTCGCCAGTAAAAAAAAAAACTGTGTTGGAACACCCTCCCTACTCACCTGATCTGCCCCCAGTGACTTTTTTCTTTACCAAAAGATCAAGGAAGTATTTAAAGGAAGACATTTTGATGACATTCAGCATATCAAGGTACTATGATGACAGCTCTGATGGCCATTCCAGAAAAAGAGTTCCAAAATTGCTTTGAAGGGTGTACTAGGCACTGGTGTCAGTGCAGAGCTTCCCAAGCAGAGTTCTTCAAAGGGGATGGTAGTGATATTCAGCAGTGAGGTATGTAACTCTTTTTCCCAGGATGAGTTTGCGAACTTAATATTCAGACCTCATATGTAATTAGTTAAGATGAGGTCATACTGGATGAGGGTGTGCTCCCAAATTATTTGATTGTTTTCCTTATAAAAAGTGTAAATTTGAAATATAAGGTGATGGAAAGAGAAGTCACATTAGGTGGTGAACTTACTATACATCAAGTTGACAATGCACTGTAGAATTGTATGCCTGAAACCTATGTAATCCTTGCTAACAGATGTCACCCCAATAAGTCTAACAATAAAAATGAATTAAAAAAAAAAAAGTGTAAATTTGGACATCTGTGCAGAAGCCAAGCAATGGCTAAGGCTATCAGTACCTAGGAGGGCTGGAACAGAACTTTCCCTACCATCTTTAGAGGGAGTGTGTGGCCCTGCCAACATTTTAGGATTTCTGGCCTCCAAAACTGTGAGATCATAAATTTCTATTATTCTAAACCATGTAGTTTATGGTATATCATTATGCAGTTCTACTTAAGAATTGAGATGGACAAACTCAGATATTTGTTTTCATTAATCCCTAGCTCAAATTAAAAATTTTTTTCAAGGAAACATATAGGTAACATTCAACAACTATTATTTGCAATGCCTGAGATTTGCCACCAATATAAAACATAGATGTGTTCATATTACTAGTGTTGATAGGAAATATCTCTAGATAATATTGATGGTCATTATTAGTTTATTTAGAGCAGTAATTATAGCTACAGCTAGATTTTGTTAATTTAAATAATAGAGGACTTATTAATAATGATGTATTAATATATTATAATTGTGTTAGTATGTTGATAACTATTTTAGTGTAATTGGTTTCCAGCATAATTGGCATAACTGTTTAATTTATAATGCACATTTAAAACACTAATTTGGGAAGAGGTTTAGAGATTCATCTATAAGACTGTCAAGGGTACCTGTCATAAAAAGTATTAAAATCTTGTTCCAAAGGAAATAAGAATATTCACAGTGATAATAGCTGATATTTTCTGAATCTAATAAATGACTTCAAACCACAAATTTATGAATCACGAGCACACAAGGACTCTGACAAAAAGCACACTTAGCATGTCTTTATTAAACTTCTGATTTAAAAAAAAAAAATACAAAGGGACATCTGAAAAGCAGCCAGAGCAAAGGTTGATTTTCTTCAGAAGAACAACTAACTTGTTAACATTTTCAGTGGACGTTTAAAACCAATGAACTATCAGAAAAGAATAGGAAAAATACATGATGTTCTTCAAGGATAGGGATAGTTCCTATTTCGACTAGCCAGAATGGAAATGCTCACTTTTTAAGCAACGGATACAGTACTCAATGAAGTTTTGCTTAAAAACAAAACTGAAGAAATAAACCTGAAGAAATAACCTGTTTATAACTAAATTGTTTGCCAGAATAAATCTTAAAAATATTTATTTATCAGATAGCAAAAATAACCACTACCAAATTAAGTAAAATCTCAATCTTTAGTATTCATTCAATAGTTGTCATGCATGCAGGGAATCAAAACTATTTGACTTATAATAAGAATGATTAATCAAACCATACCAGAAATGACACAGATGGAATTTATAGGAGAGTATGTTGATAAAGTTAATAGCCAGATTCAAAATAATTAGTGGGCCAGTCTGTGCCACTATTCAGATCTGCAGTTGCAGCATGAAAGCTGCCATAGACAACATATGAACAAACAAATAAGGCTGTGTTCCAACAAGCCTTTCTGTAAAAACAGGGCAGCAGACTGTGTTCTGTTTATGAACTATAGTTTCCTGAATCCTAATCTACAAAAAAGTTTGTGTATTTTAAGGAGCTTAATGGCAGATAGAAAAAAGACATAAACACTAGAGATAAGACTACAATGCCTAAGATACAAAATACACTATATGAAATTAGTAGTAGATTGGGCATTGCAGAAGAGAATATTAGTGAACTTGAAAACACAGCTAGAGCAATTATGTAAAATGAATCACACAAAGGAAAAATACTTGAAAAAACCCACTATAAACTGTGTGTGACAATTTTATGCATACACACACACACACACACACACACACACACACACTCACACACACAATTGGAGTACCTGAGTTTTTTGAGGGGGCATACAAACATTATCCAAAGTACTAATCATTATAAATTATCCAAATTTGATGAAAACTATAAACATATAGATCCAAGGAGCTCAAAAACACCAAGCAAAAACAAACAAAAAAACTATGTAAGACAAAGCTTTAAAGCTCTTGGAATAAAAGATACAAGAATGTCTTTGAGACTTAGGAATAGAGCAAAGATATGTAGACTAAGGATTTAAAGTACTTAATGTAAAAAAAAAGATTACCTGGATTTCATAAAATTTATGTTTCTGTTTATAAAAGATACTGTTAAAAATGAGAAATAAAGTCACACAAATAAACAGTATGACCATTTGAATAAACCAAGAAAACTAATAAAATTCAAGACTAATTGGAATAAAAGTCTTTAGCAAATCTGGAGTAGAAGGGAAATTGGTTAACCTGATAACAGGTGCAATTACAAAAAGTCATAGTTAATTTTAAAACGTTGAAAGCTGAGATAAGGAACAAGACACAAGGTATCTACTGTGACCCCCTACATATTACACTCTACCATTCCTAGCCTTTGCAATCAAACAAGAAAAATATATAATAACAATTAGTAAATTGATAGCAAGAATAGACTTGACATCATCTTTAGATGGTACAGCTGTGGACTTGGAAAAGTACAAAAAGAGTGTTCAGATAAACTACTAAGATTCAAGTTTGGAAATATATCATTTCTCTTCAAACTGATTAATATTTTCAATGGGTTTAATTACAATTTTAAAGTTTTTTAAAAAATGAACATTTGTCATCAGATTAAAAAATGTATATGAAACTACAAAAGTTCAAATACAATCCAAAACAAACTTGAATAAGAACAGATTTGGAGGTATTACTCTACCAGCTTTCAAGACTGTGTCTGTTATCCATTTATTGTCTTTTATCTCCAAAACCACCATCTTTTCCCCAATTTATGATCCTGAAGCTAGAGCCTGTATTTCTCCTTTGCCAGTGGGCTCAGCATTAGGATGTGATGATACTGGGTGCTGACGGGACACTGCAAGGCCAGAACAGGAGAAGGTGTTTCTCTACCTGGGGGTGGGGGTGGTTTTGCTTATTTTCTTTTTCTCGCCACAGCAAATCACAAACCAAAGTGCAGGGTGCTCGGCAGCACTCACAGAGCAGTCAGGACCCACAGTAGTCAGCTTGCTCTTTGGAATCCTATCCATCCATTTTGGTATTTGTTAACAATTCTTCGTAATAAATGTCCTGTTTCCTGAAAAGATCTGTATAAAAACAAATCATGAATATGCAGTAATTAACAGTCTCAGTGGCTCAAATATAAGCAAATACATTTATCAAAAAGCATACAAAACACAAAAGTAGATACCTGCACGTAAGGATACCAGTTTAAAGCAGAGGTGACCCTCCTGAGCAGTGGAATATAATGTTTTTAAAAATGATTTGTCCTGTGGCTGTTTGGAAACAAACATTATATTTGACCCCTACCTAACACTGTTTTCAAAACTCTACTTCAAGAGGATTGTTGATCAAAATGTGAAAGGAAATCAATATGCATTCTACAAGGTAATATAGGACAATATTCCCGTGAGCTTAGGAAAAGATTTGTTAAATAGGACCCAAAATGCATATTCTAAAATCAAATACAACCAGGAACCAGGGAAGCTAACTGTAAATCAAATTAATAACATAATTAAGCAATAGCAAGACAAAAATAATTTCTTCAGGTAAACTTTGAAAACAGCATTTTAACTGTACAACCTGATAGGATTAAAAAATAGATGTGAATATGATTTGTCTTTAATAATTGAAGGCAGAGCACATAAAAGCCAATGGTTTTAATATTGTTCTAATGTTACTGATAAGTCATAATTTGAAATTCTATTCTAGAAGAATACATTCACTAATACTCTGGAAATTTTTTTTGGTGGGGGGTGGTTCCCTGGCTGGGAATTGAACCCAGGCCGCAGCGTTGAGAGTGCCAAAGCCTAGCCACTACACCGCCAAGGAACCCCAATACTCTGGAAATTTTATGTAATATTTTAGTTAGTTCATTCATTCATTTATTCAGCAAATATGTCGTAAGTGCAAACTAGATGTTAAGATTATAGCTACTCAAGCAGTGAACAGAAATCGTAGGAAGACAGTGTATTAAGTATCCATTGCCACAATAATGTCTCAGGAAACTACAAAAATCTGAGTTACATGAGCTTTGTGGTTATATGACGACTTTAAAGACTGGTTGGCTCTGGGTGGGCTTTTTCTGAAGTTGGCACACAATGTCTTCTTCATATATTCTGCACGTGTTCATCCTGGGGTCCTGGCTGAAGAGCAGAAGCTAGCTGGAGAAAGTCGTCTTGTGAAGGTGTCAGCATTTCAAGGGACATAGTCCATTGAACACACATTTTTGCTACCTGACAACATCTCATTAGTGACAGCAAGTCATGTGATTGAACCCAAAGTCAAGAAGTGGGAAAGCATACTCCATCCACTCAGTAAGGATATAGGTAAAGGAATGGTTAAAAAATTGGGGTCATCTAGGCAATCTGCTGTGGGCCTACTAACAGTAATCACAGTATGGGTGTCATGACATGAGTAGCTGCAGAGCCAAACACAGGTTTATAGGAATTAAGGATCTGTTAGCCAGCGAATTAGGCCACAAGAGTACTTCTCAATTTAAAGATTATAATATAGTTGGATTAAATCCTAGCCATTCTATTAGAAACTGGTGGATAAATTGTACTGCATAGTACTTTTCAGTTACAGTTAAAACTAATTATTTGATGTTTGGCATTGGCAACTCAGATTCAGCCACCATTTCCTTTCCAGCCATGATGAAGCACAATAGTGTCCTTAACCTGTCACATGCATAACTAGATAGTGACCTCTTGTCTTTACAGTCATTTTAATTAGCTCTTTTTTAGCTGTAGTTTATCCTTCGCATCTTACCTGTTTCTATCACCAGTGACTAAAAGCCAGTACAAATAATAAATACTAACACCATTGAAATAATCACAACCACCGCATTGCCGTATGGCATGTAAAGGGATGCGAACATCTCAGTAGTCCTTGTGGCTTTTGAAGCATTAAATACCCAAGGGAGCCTGGGCTGCCTCCCCCCCCCCCCACCCCTGTAGACTGGAGAATGGAGTAGATGAGGTCCTTGGCTGTGGTGGTTTATCTTAATAGAGTGATGGATGAGATGTGACAGTTTACAACTTTTTTTCCTGTTGTCATAAAAAGAAAACGAAATGAAACAAAAGACCAGAAACCAGTGTCTGGCATGCCTGCCAACCCAGGAACGCAGCGGGAAAAGCATGAGCAAAAAGAGCTGATGAATTCCCTGTGGCAGTACACTTGCTTGGCTCCACTTTGGTTAATGTGGGTGAACAGGCAGAGCGCAAGTAGGAGCCTGCAGGAGGTGGTTCCCTCACTTACTGTAATTTGGGGTGTTTCTCTCCGGTCATCATGGATGGCTTCAGTCACACATTATGCCATCAGTCAATCAATCAGGAAATGATAGCAAGCTCCTGTGCTTGAGCTGAATCATCTCAAAATAAAGTACTTAGTCGTTGGTTTATTTTTACTCAAACATGTTTGAATAATTGGTAAGCCTCCCCTTGCCCCTAGGCTATGTTAATTCCATCTTTACCGTATTCTGTTATATGTTGTTTCCTGGTGATAAAGAACATGACACAGTAGTTGCAGACCTGGCACCGGCACAAGAACAGCATCTCTATTAACTGCGTTAAAAACCACTGGCCATGCTTTGTGACTCCCCGGGACCCCATCCCACCCAGCTGGTGCTGCATCACTAGGGACGCTCTCCGCACTGGGTCAGCCAACCCAGCTGTGCACCTAAGGGGGCTCTTCTTCTCCCTCTGATTCTGATAAGGGCCTTTTAGTCACTGGTGATGACACTGGGCCCATACAGATAACCCAGGATAATCCTCCCATCTCAAGACCCGTAATTTAGCCACATCTGTACAAGTCCCTTTGACACATAAGGTAACGTATTCACAGGTTCTGGGGCTTAGGATGTGGATATCTAGGGGGGTATTACTTGTGCTATCACAATAATACATGCTTTATAAGCCACTATAGAGAGCAAAGAATTAAAAATAAAGCATTTAAAATGCTCTATTTAATCAGGCTCTTACTCGGTGGGGAGTATTAAGTTGGAGATGTGGCAAATGTGAGCAAGCGTAGAATTGTTTAATTTTAAACTGTTGAGCATAACCATGAATAAAAGAAACTTTTCTCTGTTTTACCACTGCATTATTATGTCTGCACCCTACTCCCTACCCCAAATAAAAACAGACTGATGTGATTCAATAATTATTTGATATAGTTAGGACTGTGGATTTCATGGAAAGGTTAGAACCTAGTTTTCCCCTACATCTTACCTGTCATTTAAAATTAAGTTTGGCTTCCTGAATCAGAGAAGACACATTATGAAATGAGTTATTCACTAGAAGACCCTGGACAATCACTATATAAAAGCCTGGCATGTGAGGGTAATATTTCTCTCTCCAGAGCATACGTGTCATGATATACCAAATAATTGATAAATACAACAAAATAAAACAATGACACCGAAACTCATTAATGACTCATATGGATGTCTAACAATATGTCAAGTGCTCTGGATATACAGGTGGATTCATCAGCAAAGGTATTCCTTTCTTCTGATGAACACAAGCAAATCTCAATCAGGTAGTTTCCCAGAAGTCATGGAAGAGAAAGTAGTGATATTAGTAACATCCAGTGTCCTTTTTATGTTCTAGGCATTTCTTAAAGGCCTCACATATATTAACTCATACAATCCTTATAACAAACCTATAAGGTAACTATACTTTGTCCTCATTTTGCATATGAGAAAAATAATATCAGGAGTGGATAAGTAACTTGCTCAAACTCATACAGGTACAATAATTCTTCATTTAATGTCTACAGGTTCTGTGACTATATTAAGTGAAACAATGCATAATATAACCAAACCAATTTTATCATAGGTTAATTGACATAAACATGAGTTAAATTCCTATGGTATCTCATCAACATTTTAACAAAATGGCATTGAATGAAATGATGTTATCTGGGGACGTGCAATGGTAGTTTAACTCAGTCTGCTTCCAGGAGCCATGCAATTAGTTATCTCTTCTACAGATATCGTCCAGGATAGCACACATCTGCATGAATGGAAAACAGTGGGGAAGTTTTATTTTGTACTTACTATTACTATCATTATTTTAATTTAATAGCAGATACGTTTGATTCAAATGTAAGACTATCTGAAGAATTAAAAATTCCCTAATGTCAGTACTGCCTTTACCAATGTGATCTGAGTAGGGAGGCTAGAGAGAGTGTTCTAGTCAGACAGTCAGCATATTGCTTTATGTGTCATCCACTTTTATTTTCGATTTCTGCTTTGCTTGTCTTGGATTCTGTCAAGCCAATTGTGGCATCTGGGCAATATCAAAGTGTAGTGAACCATGAACGAAATTTCCATAAGTATTGTACAAGGAAGACAGGTAAAATAAAGATATCTACAAAAGTGGATGCATGTGAATACGTTCATTATAAAGGGTCTCTCTGTTAACTATGCTACCTGTTGGATAGCAACCACAGCTGTTACTAGGCTTTCATAGCATAGTATTTTCATCAATGATTACTTAACAGTATACCATATAATAATAAGCACTGGTAGGAATAAAATGATAATTCTAAGTTGTACCTAGATGTGGGCTCCCAGTTTGTTTTTCATCATAAACAATATTCTTTCCCCCATCATCCCCATTCTCTCCAGTGGTGAAAGGAACTACAGCTCCCTATTCTTATGTTCTTAGTAGAAGCCTCCCTCCACACAGACTTCTGAGATGTATTAATATATAGTGAAATGTTTTAACATATTTGGGTTACCCATGATGAAAAATCAACTTTTAGGAAAAAAATCATTCTCAATATGATTTTTTTCACACTCTGGATTGGGAAGGCTTATTTCAAGTTGTAACACATATACTTTACAATTAATTTACGCTTGGAACAAATGTGCTGTATTTATAATATATTTGCAGTTACCAGTAAGAAAGAGCCATCAATTAAAATGTTTACTGATGTCATTAGTGAAAGTAAGGCCATGATAAATGGAGACTTTTGTGACATGGACCATTGTGCTAATAATCGATATCTGTGGGTTTATAGAAGTTACAGCTCTTACAAAAGAAAATTAGCTAATGCTGATTACAATTTATCAAGGTGCCATTGCTAGCTAGTGTGCTGTAAATGCATTAATAATAGGTTACAACAGGTTTGAATGTAAAAAGGTCCAAATAGCCAATTTTGCAAGTGGAATGCTAAATTGGAATTTAAAGTAGTATGCAAATAACTGAGATAGGTGAAAAGGCAATTTGAGATGAATAGTTTATATTTTTTTCATTCCATTAATCAACAGCCACCTTTTTTTTTTTTTTCAGAAAAAAATGGTCATAATCCAGATTTTGTAAGTTTGGAAGTTTATTAGAAGCTAAATATATACTGATAATAAGAATTGGAAGAAACATGATGTTAAAAGTAAATATATTTTTCTATGGAATCTCTTAGAAATCAGCTTTTAATGTTATTGCTTTATGAGACAAGGTATACAATCTATATAATCTTAAAATGTCATGAAGTCCACTTAAAAATTTAATAAATAAGCCTGCACAATATTCCTGCAAAATGGAAGAAAAATGTAAATTCAACAATAGTTTAAATAATTGGATGTATTGATGGATATACTCACATGTCTCCTGCTTGGCTTCTCAGCATTTCCATATTATATGAAGGCTGTCCGGAAAAAATCCAGCCATTGTCAGTATAACATTGTCATATTGTTATACTGGATACTTTCCAAACAGCCCTTGTGTACAGCTGATTCCCTAGATTAAAGTGAGTCTATTTTAATCCTCAAGTGGTTTCTGTTTTCCATTTAGACCCTGACTTTCTATCAAGCTCTTGTTATCAGGAGTAGACCTAGAGAATAGATACTCATGGAGATTCTTATATTGTGTTACTAACAATGTACAAAGAACATAATAATGGTCTCCTTGCAAGTGGAAAAAAAAAGGCATGAGTGTATATCTCAGTCTCCCACAATACTTATTCCTGCTGTATTTTTAAACGTACTTCAGTCTACTCTATGTTATCATGCGATGTTTTCTATGACACATATAGAAAAATAGGTCAAACCTGGTTTACAGTGGGTGTGTGAGGTATGTTAGCATTAGAGAGAAGAGAGACACTGCTGCAGTTCTGATCGAATCAGAATGTGGCAGGCATTAAAGGGAGGAAGCTGTCTTAATGGGCAGGATTTCAAGCCATATACCTATTTGTGTAGAAGAGATAGCTAGTGGTGCAGAGCTACACTGATTAATTGGCAGAGGTTTCTTGTGTTTGTGAAGACTTGAGAAAAATCAAGATTGGTAGAAAATCAGTCAGAGAGGGCTGGATTCAACATCACTAAAATGTTCCCTGTTGGCTTGATGGTCGCAGAGGTCCTGACAATAACTAGGCTCACTGAAACTAATGAGATTCCTAGAACTCAGAACCTCCAGAGCCAGGAATCTTTGCTTAATTGACTGAGGCTTCGTGGGCATAGTGATTGTAGTGAATGAAAGTATCAGAGTGCCAGGCAAGGGGCCTGGTCCACACACAGTTATGAAGATGGTGGATAGAACACTATAGTCAAAGGGAAAGAAATGGTCAGCCAACCACTAAGCTTGCACTATAGGAAGAGATCAATGATGGAATATCAGGAGTCTGAGGGTAATACTACCATCCCTTTCCCAGTTTTCTTACCAGAGATAGGTTTCTAACTTGGAACCCACTGAATGAAGATGAAGCCTTATCTCCAGGAAAAAGGAACCTGAAATAGCACAATATTTATAAATGATTGATAATGATTCAGTTCTTCCCCAAAGGAATTTGTGGCCATTATCTTGGTAAACTGTGTACTGCGGAAAGAGATGTACCCAAACATTTAAAGGACCATGTGACACAGGGTTCTAAGTTAATAACCAAAGAATCAAAGTGTTATCATGGCCTTCTTGTTTGAATCGAAGCATGCAAATTCCAGGTAATAGGTTAAAACTTGACTTGCATTTTAAGATCATTGAGTGTCTACTAGGTCTGTACAGCACGTGGTGGTATATTGACTCAGTCACAGAATGTATGATTGGGATTGATACACTAGGTACCTGGAGGAACCCTCTGTTGTTGTGGGGTACGGGCTATCAAGATTGGGAGGCCAAATGAAAACCTCTGAAACTATCCCCCTTCCCTGACCAAGGTAATACATCAAAAATAGTATGGTAGTGTGGGAGCATGGAGCAGATTAGTACCATCCTTAAGGAAATAAAGGATGCAGGATTGGAGTCCCCTTTGTACCTCCAATCATAACTCCATTTAATGCATCATTCTGGCCATTGCAGAAGTCAGATGGACCTTGGAGGATGAGGGTAGACAATTACATATTGTATCAAGTAGTAGCCTCATTAGCAGCTGCCACGCCAGCTGTGATATCTTTGTTAGAGAAGATTAACTTGGTTTCTGAAAAATTGGCAATACCTGATTGGGAAATGTGTTCTTTTGTTGGAAAAGAGAATCAGAAACAGTTTATATTCACAACAACAATAGAGGTTTACTGGTTTAACTTTCTTGCCCTCTATCATGGTGTATTTCAAAGAGATCTAGATCAGAGGTCAGCAAACCATTGCCTACTACCTCTTTTTGGAGCATATGTGTGTGAAAAATAGTCTACATTTTTAAATGTATGATTTACAATTTAAAATGCTATCAGCTTTTGAGTGAGAACAGTTGGTCAGTTTTCCTGCGTAGCCTGCAAAGTCTAAAATGCATGCTATCTGACTTTACTGAAAGTGTTTGCCAATCCCTGATCTAGACTACCTATGTGGAGCAAAGTTAGCCAGATATGTTTTTTATCTTGGTGTAAATTTTTATTACTGAAGAAATAGACCTTAACTCTTAGAATAATACAGCCTGCTTCCTCAAAAAGGCTGGAAAACTTCTCTCTTTAGAAGCTCCTAGAAGTGACTGTGGCCAAACATATTCTGGAAAAATGTTGCATTGCCCTGTGTAGAAGACTTTATAAAGCGTGGTTTTTTGTTTTTATTCTGTTTTTAAGACTTTAATTCACTTTCGTCTTTCTCACTTTTCACCATACATTCATATTTTAGTTTCTGTTTCTCTCGTGAAAACTTGATCTTCCAATAATATTATTTTGGTTAGATTTGGAGCATTGTGATTGATGTAACCAACTTTTTTTTTACTTTTCATTTTAGTCTAAGCAATTGCAACCTGTCTTGTGTTTTCAAGTACCTTCCACAGTTATTTCTCCATTTTGTTAAATTTTCTCTGCAAGTTTTAATATATAGGAGGGTTGGGAAATTTTTTTCATATTTTTTTGCAATTTTTCTTTCATAAGTCATGCTAATATTTAGATACATATGTATTGTATATTAGTTTTCTTAGTCCACTCTGCAGTTTTTCTTTGATAAGCCTTGCTAATACGTACATATATACATACACACATATAAATATACATATATACCTATGCAATATACTTATTATTAATAGTTTCTTTAGTTCATTCTGCATCATGAAACAAAGAGCATCCTCTAGTTTATTAGTGTGCCTCAGGATGCTTGCCAAACTGTTTTGCTTCCCAGTTACATCTTCCTTTTTATAGTTTCAGATGAATCTTAATTGCCCTAATATATGTTGAATTGAAAGATGCTAGTAATTACTTGATTTTCATGAACTCTGGCATTGGAGGCAATTTAATAAATTTAAAATAAATAATAAAATTGCAGTTTGAAAGCAGATGGATTAAGGAAGGCACTAGGAGTAAAAGTTGTGACTTAATAAACATGGAGGGTTTTTTTCTTGCAGTTTTTAGGCACACTTATGGATGTAATGTGTTTTCATTTTTTAAATAACTTCTTATTTTTCATTTCCAGTGGATGTACAATATTAGTTTCAGGGGTAAAATACAGTAGTTAGACATTTATATAATTTATGAGGTGATCACCCTGATAAATCTAGAACCACCTGACACCATACATAGTTATTCCAGTGTTATTGACTGTATTCCCTATGCTGCACTTTACATCCCCGTGACTATTTTGTAACTACCAATTTTTACTTCTTAATCTTTTCCCCTTTTTCACCCAGCCTCCAACCCCCTTTCCATTTGGCAACCATCAACATGTTCTCTGTATCTATAAGTGTGTTTCTTTTTTGTTTGTTTATTTTGTTAATTAGATTCCACAAGTAAGTGAAATCATATGGCATGTGTCTTTCTGTGTTTTATTTCACTTACATAATACCCTCTAGGTTCATTCATGTTGTTGTAGATGGCAAGATTTCATTTATTATGGCTAGGTAATATCCCATTGTGTACATGTACCACTTCTTGTTTAGCCATTCATCTGTTGATGGACAGTTAGGTTACATCCACATATTGGCTATTATGAATAATGTAATAAACATATAGATGCGTACGTCTTTTCAAATTAGTGTTTTGGGGTTGCTTTTTTTTCCTGGTAAATAGCCAAAAGCGGAAATACTGATCCTTCTTTGTCTCTTGTTTCAGCCTTTGTTTTAAAGTCTCTTCTTTTGTCTGGTATAAGTATTGCTACCCTAGCTTCTCTTTTTTTTAGTTTCCATTTTCATGAAATATCTTTTTTCTTCCCTTTACTTTCAGTCTGTGTGTGTCTTTCAATCTGAAGTGAGTCTCTTGTAGGCAGCATATACAAGGGTCTTCTTTCCTTTATCCTTTCAGTCACCTGTGTTTTTTGATTGGTGCATTTAATCTATTACATTTAAAATAATTCTTAATAGATACTAGTTTTACCATTTTATTATTCATATTTTTATCATTTTCTTCTTCTTCTTAAAGAGGTCCCTCTAACATTCCTTGTAATATTGGTTTGGTGGTGATAAACTCCTTTAGATTTTCCTCGTCTGGGAAGCTCTTTATCTGCCCTTCAATTGTAAATAATAGTTTTGCTGAGTAGAGTAGTTTTGGTTGTAGGTCCTTGCTTTTCATTACTTAGACTATTTTGTGCCAATCCCACCTGACTTGCCTAGTCTGTTGAGAAATCAGCTCACAGTTTTATGGGAGCTCCCTTGTAGGTAACTAACTGCTTTTCTCTTGCTGTTTTTAAGACTTGCTTTTTGTTTTTAATCTTTGGCATTTTAATTATAATATGTCTTGGCATGGGCCTCATTTGGTTCATCTTGTTTGGGACTCTCCATGCCAGGTTGATGGAGACTCAAATATGGCACCTGCTTGTATGTGCAGGCTTGGTGGGGAAAGGCCTCAACAAGGGGACAATGGATTGTGCTAGCACTTATGTTTGTGAAAAAGCTGCCCCTCCAACCCTTGCCCTGAAGCCAGACAATTCACTTCTTCCCCATATGTCCCTGGTACCTTTCGAGCTACTGCCTTAGAGGGAGTCCATCAGTGAGTAAGGCCTTCTGTGGGCCCTTTAAGCAGGGTCTCTAGCAGCCCTTCCTCTCACTCAGCCACAGTCTCTGATGTTTCCCCAGAGGTTCTGGGGACTTCTCTCTTAGGCATTGGAACTTTGAGCTGGAGAGCCTGGTGTGAGGCTCAGGTGGTACCTCTGCAGCCAATACATTCCTCTCAATTTTTAGCCGCCGCATGTGGGTATGCGACTGGCCAGTTCTGTGTCTCCATCAATCTTATCAGTCTAGAAGTGGCTTCTTCTGTATATCCTCAGCTATAGGACTTCAGGCAACTCTCAATGATGGTTGTCCTGTAGTTTTGTTGTACTTCAGTGTGGTCAGGAAAGGGGGCAAGCACAACATACACCTACTCCACCATCTTGACTGGAAGCCACAAGGAAAACTTTAATGAGGGATTAGTACAACGAAAATCCTATTTTATTTAAAAAACCCAACAAACTAAGAACTTTCAGAGAAATCTAACTTAACAAAAAATCAATCCAGAGGGATGTAAGGCAGATTTTATAGGTATGCATTTTCAGGGCAAGAGGGAGACCTTGTATTGGGAAACATAATTAAGGAATACTAAGTTTCAGACAACTTTATCAGAAAAGAAACAAATATGGGAAAATATTTATTATCAGTTTGTGTTTTTTGTTTTAGTTATTTTTACTCTACTAACAATAAGTAAGTTGAAATGAAAAATGTATTACTAAAACTTCTGGAAAAAATTTGGGAAGGTACATTTAAATAAATTTGTGTTGCTTTATGGTATTAAAAAACTACCTCCCCCGACAAAAAGAAAACAAGAAATGTTATCACTGCAATAGGTATCCTCTCTGCATAATTTTAGAAGAAAATTGTTTTAATTGAGACATGGATGCTACTATTCATAAAGACATCAATGTTTTCTTCCTGTAGTTGAGTTCTCACTACTATATGTTGACCACACTTTGATGACCATCATTTGTGAGGGACAGCAAGAATCTTTAAAACTGGAGAAATTATGCTAGAAACTAGAAACCTGATAAAAATATATTTAGCCTACCTGGCACTTTTCTTTTTCAGTACTAGTATAAAGAGATCAGGAAGAGGCGGGTGAGACTTCGACCTATAGTACCATTAAAAAGTTAGCACATCTTCTCCTGACAATGAAGAAGTATGAAATTGGGCAAAATGGTTGAAAACAACTGTAGTGTGTCCTCTGGAAATAGTAATAATTAGACACACAAAGAAAAGTTCATGCATTTGTAAATACTGCCAATGGTTTTGGTAAGAGTAGCGAAGTCTGTGACTTTCTTTCCTGGTACTGCTCTTATCAACCCTACCCAACTCCAGGAGCAAGAGTGGTGGTGATGCCAGGATGGACCAGATCATAGAAATCAGAGATCGTGTTGCTAGAGAGGGTGGACTCTATTTGGGGCAATAAATGCAAACTGGTGACATTATCAGTGAAATTTGCCAGCCTGCAAGAAACAGGAAACTCACATATCTGTTAGCCAGAAGTAGCAGTCACAGTTAGGACCAGTGGCAGACCTGACAGAAGTTTAATGAGGAGAGCTTAAGAGAGGAGAGATCCGCACGTACTCATAAGTTATCCAAACCTGCACAAATGATGGAAAATTTCACACACATGCAAGGAATACTGAGAGCCTGCCTATAGTTAAAGCCCCAGCAGGTTAGGAAACTGCCTAAAGTTAAAGTGAGCTCCCCAACAGACAAACAGGGCTTGAACTTTTTGAGCACAATATCTGTGCAAATCATTATCTGCCCACTGAAATCTAAAAATAGAATAAAAAATGTAAAGTAAATGGCCATTAATAAGAAGAAAAGGCAATAGAAACCTTGAGTAAACCAAACACTGGATTGAGCAGACAATGACATCAATGCAATTGTTATAAATATATTTAAATACTAAATGACACCGTGTTTGAAAAATTAAAGAAAACTGTGTTTATACTGGCTTAGCAAATGGGGAAATGCACAGGAGAAATAAAAAGTGTAACAGAAAATTCTGGAGTTGAAAAGTACGATTCTAGAGTTGGAATGAAAATGGACTAAATGTGTTCAATAGTAGTTTTGAGATACTAGAAAAAACGACAACGAGAAAGACAGATCAATAGGAATTCTCAATTCTGAAGAATAGAGATGAAAACAATTGAAGAAAAATAGGTAGAAGTGGGTCGAAACACTAGCTACTTCATCTTGGGATTAGAGTAAATCTGAAAGCTGTTCTACACATTCTCCCAGTACCCAAGCGGCAAAGAACTCCTTGGTAACTTCATTTATTGGCTGCTTTTTCTTCCCTTACTCACTTACCAGTCTTCTGCTGGTATTTTTAGGTTCATCCCTCAGATAAACTAATTGTCCTCAAATACTTGTAAGCTTTTAGAGCAAGGTGTTCAACCTTGTGGCTTCCCTGGGCCACACATAAAATACATGAACACTAATGATAGCTGATGGGCCAAAAAGGAAAAAAGGCCCATGCATAATTTTCATAATGTTTTAAGAAAGTTTACAAATTTGTGTTGGGCCACATTCAAAGGTGTCCTAGTCTGGACATGGCTCACGGGCTGCAGGTTGGACAAGCTTGTTTTAGAGGATCTCAAACCTACATAATAGAATTCAGAACAATACAAATGTATGTAAATTACTTGCTTGGTTATTTATTGTCTGTGTTTTTCCACCAGAATATAAACTGCGTAAGGGAAGACATTTTGTTTTTCTAAATTCATTGCTTTCTTCCTCGCAATTAGAAAAATTCTTGCCATCATAGGAAATGCTTAGTTCAATTCTTGCTGAATCAATGAGTAAACAACATAGTAAATACCCACTTGTGTGTTTATTGTGCTTCCTCTAGTCTTTCCTTTTTTGTTCTTTAAAATGAGGAACTGTAAAATTCATACTAAACTGGCAGATGGCCTATGGTAAAGCACGAATGGCTCAACTGGCCTTTATATCCTTTGGCTTTTAAAAACTCAGCCCCTAAAATGTTTTTATTCCAGAGTTTGAGGATTCTTTTATCTGAAAATATAATCCCCAATAAAGGTTTTTCCACCCCAGCCTAAAAATCACAGCTTGGTGGAGCTACAAAGGAAAATTTTTCCTCCGCAGGCAACTCAGCACTTGTGAAAAATGTTGTTTTATCTTACTTACGACTGATCATCTCTATGTGATAAAAGCTATGCAATTAGAATTCATAGTCTCTTCTGTAAAAGGAAGAACTATAGGGGTGCAGAACAGTGTTTGCTGGACTGAGGGTAGGGAGGAGGTTTGGCTACAAAGGAACAACATGAAGGAATTTTTGTATTTTATCTGTAGCAGTAAGACTTTATTGCACTTGTCAAAATTCATATAAATGTATGTAAAATTTTCTTAATTTACATTTTCATAAAAGCATGGTCTGTAGTATTTTTGACACCCTCAATGTTGATGAAATCTCCTAATCAATTTGAAAAATGAAATGTGAAAAGAAATTATTAACTAAGGTCAGTACATTGAAATTCATCAGGGTTAGAAAATAGCCAAAAGCCTGCTCCTTGGAAAGGCATTTCCAATATATTCTGTATTTATTGCCCTCAATGGGAATATTTTAAACTGGACTGAATGTATTCTTCCTCATCTTCTTTTCACCCTCTGCCTCTTAACTGTATCTGTGATGTTGTTGAGGATTATAGAGTCGAAACAACTCAAAGGGAGCACTTCACCTCCCCAGTTCTAATAACTCTAGAGTAGTTAGCTTCGTTTCCGTGTCATTTTCTTTTGAGAATGACTGTTTTTCCTAATTATATTTCAGGAGATTAGAAGATTAGAGACATTCTGAAACTAGCCTTAAGAGACCTCTCTCTCTCTCTCTCTCTCTCTCTCTCTCTCTCTCACACACACACACACACACACACACACACCTCTGTATCTCTGTCTCTTTCTCACCTCTATCTTTTTCTCTGTGTATCAGTGTTTCTCAGATTTATAAAGATAAAAAAATTTCACAAAATCCTTAAGGTATTACTTAAAGGAAAACTCAGAGAATGTTACTTAAAAAAAGAAAAGGAAAAAAACCACTGTTAAACTGAGATCTGCTTATAAGCACCATAAAGTTTTTAAATGGAATTATAATAGATCCCAAAGGGACACATTGGTATTTAATTGTCAAGGCCAATGAGGATTGCAGTTCTGGTTATACTGTCACACATGGAATGACTTCTAACAAGGGACATCATGAAAGTACCAATCTTTAGATATGAAGCAGTATTATATTTTTTACATTAAAGTTCTATGATAATTTTTTTATTTTGTAGTTCTAAAATTTTCATAAGCTAGGGTTCTCTAACTGCAGATATAAAATACCTGAGAAAACTATTGCTGAAAAATATTGCTGACAAAGATGCTGTATATTTATTTAGCTTTGCTTATGTACTTTCCTGAGAAAAATCTCTCTAGATTATTTCTAAATTAATTTGTCAATAGTGATTCAGTTTAGTGGTTCACAAAACAACAAACCCTGTTGTTCGTGTATCTCACGACTTCTTGGCTTGGCTGGGCAGGTTTCTGCTGGTTTCACCTGTGCACTCATGTGACTCGTTCATTGATGGGCTGAAGGATCCCTTGCAGTTTGGGAGGGTGGTGCTGGATGTCCCCTGGGGGCACTCTCAGTTCCTCATGAAACCTCTCATCTTCTACTGGCCAGACTGATTTCCTTACATGGCAGTCAGGTCACAATTCCAAAAAGATGGAGGCCGAAGCCATAGTACCTCTTGAGGCCTGAGCTTTAGAACTTGCGTGAGGTTATTTCTGTCACAAGCTGGCACTCCGGTCTTAAATTGCTGGAGTCAAGGAAGTGGGCCAATAGATTCCCCATCTGGAAGGAAGTCCTTGCAAAATATCCTTGCCATGCTTTGTTATCAGGTAACTTCTTAGCATACCTCATCAACATGAACCCAGAAACCTGGTGTCACCTGGGAACTCTTTTATATCCTGTTGTTACTGGCTATCTGCTTAATGTTCATTCCAGAAGAAAAGGTTTCTGATCAGATTAACCTGGCTATGACTCTCAATTTAATCCTCTTTTATTAGATCAACAGATGTTTTGGGCATTACTACTTTTAAATGTATTAGTATAATACTCTGTGTTGAGACTGCTACTCTTCTTTACTAAACCACTTAAATGCTGTTTAGTGTCAGATACTTGACATGGTAAACTCATTAATAGTGCTGAGAGATAAATGTTATTATCTCTGGTGAAGAAACTGAGGATTGGCGGTGGTAAGGAACAGGTCAGATTGTCACACATGGGTGGGGTGGAGGTCTTTGGTCCTCCAAGTCCATGTTTTACAAAATAATATGGCAATATACTGCCACACCACGAGCAATAATACTCTTTTCACAAACTGATGATCAGTCTCTAGTTTCATAGTCCGGATTCCCTGGAAACACAAACCGTATTTTAATGTTGATGCCCCCCTTTAGTTTAGTGATGCATGCTGCTTGTTACTACGGAAAACAATAAATACTCTTTACCTGCATGGATGCCGGCCCTAGAAAGGCTGATGGTATGTGAGCGTGAATTTTTCCAGTGGGGCGGCCCGGGGCAGCACTCCTTGTGAGGGATCCCGAGAAGCCAGGTAAAGTGTGAGCAAAGGCAGCATCTAAAGACGTCAACTTAGAAGCCACGGAGCAGGGAGGAGAACGGGGTTCAGACCAGAGAACCAGAAGAAAGCCAATTTAAGAGCCAAAAGCCTGGGAAGACTGGAAAAAAGAGGGGGAAATACAAAGGAGCTCTAGATACTAAGAGAGTTTGTCTAACCCCCCACCCCCGCCAAAATAAAAGAATCAGATATTTAAGCCAGAGATTGAAGTCACAGCCTGAGGCAAGATGGGCCTAATGGCTTCTTGGCAATCTCTGGATGTAGCACCCTCCCCTGCTACCATTCTTAGATAGGACACCCCTTTTTATAGAAAAAGGCAGGGACATTAGTGTCCTACAGCTAAAGGATTAACTTTGCATGCTTTTTTTTTTTTATTAATATGTTTTGTAGTAAGAATCGTCCACTGCTTAAAAAGTAGGTACAGGGAAAAGCAAAAGAATTTTCAAAGGACTGAAAAACTGTGTGACAGAGTGCTGGAAAACTCTTAGGAGACGTGGGGACAGTCTTAAGCCCTATGGGAGTTTCTAGGGAAGGACAACAATGTTCCTTGCTGCCTGCCTTTGGATGCAGATTTGGTGATAAACACTGGTCTCTTAGGTTCCGTGAGTCTAGCTCAGTAATGGTGCTCTCTCCCCCAATAGAGCATCTGCTGGCCAATAAGTTTATGAGCTCTCAATAGAAAATAAATGACCCTGAAAAGATATTCCTACCTCTAGAAATCAAATAAAAGGCCTATGTTGACCATCGATAGCTATGTAAGATGAAAGGAGGAAATGTACTCAGTAGGTATTGGTTACTACGATTTGGTCCTAGAAACCTTGTATGGGTGGCCTGGGAGTGTGGCATACTTTACTAACAAGGCAGATGGCACTGATCTGAAATGTTACTTTCCTTTGTTTTATGTATTGGGAAATGAAGAAGACTCTAGGAGTCAGAGTTATTTATTCTATATCCCTTTTTTGAGGGGGATTGTTTCTGTTTTCTTTAATGGTATATTTAACTTTTGTCAAACTATTTCTTATAACATATATATGCAAAAAAGTGTTAGAAAATTAGTTGTCATTATCATGGATTAAATTCCCAGACTTGGTTAAAAGGGCCACAGTTACGGTTACACATATTTAAGTGCCCATTTCTTTGGAAAGTGAAGCAAGTATAAGACCATTTCTAATTATTGGTCAGATGATTGTGATTTCAGAAACATAGTGCTTAGCATTTATAACCTGAAATTATAAATCTCATGACCACATATACATTGCATCTATCTATCCATATGTATAGGTTTGTATCTATATCAAACATATATATACCAGGGGTGCCAAAAAATGTACACACATTACGAGAGATGTTATCTATGTATTAACTTTTTGAAGGTGAATTGAATTATGGTAGCAATGGGTAGTATGACCTTTGCTCAAATTGATGGCATTAATCAAATGAATACTAGCATCACCAAAACAGGCAGGACAATTTAAAAAAAATGGCAGAAGTACGGTTGTCATTTGAGGAGCACAAGACCATTTGTCAGGACAATGGATAGGACAAAGAGGTGTGGTTGAGTTTCCTCCACATTCTCCTGATTTAATGCGCCTTGACTTCTACTTATGGGGGACTTAAAGAATGTGGTGTACCCTAGAAAACCAGCTACACTGGCAGGGAGAAATCGAAGCAGCATGTACAGTGAGTGATCCAAGTGGACACTTTGGTCAAGGTTGCTCAAGCAGTAGTTCGATGCTGATGGTAACCACTTTGAGCACCTCTTGTAATTGCAGAAGTCAAACATGACTTGTCTTCATCTTTTGTTATCAGTATATATTGAGTATTAAAATATTAGTACAGTATTTTTGTTTCTTAAAATGTCTATACATTTTTTGGCACCTTCTCTCTCTCTCTCTCCACCCCCCCCCCCTCTCTTTATCCCCCTCTGTATGTGTGTGTGTGTATTTTTTTTTTTTTTAATCAAGGACCAAAACCAAAGCTCTAGCTGCTTCAGGAAAAAAAAATTGAGAAATGTGGGAAAACAGATCTCTGCTGGTGTTCTGGTGCTCCATCCTCAGCAGCGTCTCTGTGGGATAAGAGATCGCAGTCCAGGACCAGACCTTCGGCAGCATTGAGTAGGTGTTGATTATGTTCTGTGTCTCAGGAAGGCAGTCAGGGCTCTGACTTCCTGAGCAAAGGTGACCTTTTTCCATATGCTGGGTGGTTTCAGAATGAGACTTCTGGTCACAGGACATTCTCAGGTGGTCTTCTGAATTCAACTCCTATGACAGCCACTCCTCACTTAACGACCTACCTGTTTAACCACTGCTTGGACTTACGACGAGTTCTCCAGTATGGGGAATCTCCCTTTTCAGTCTGTGTGAATGTCAGGAATTTCCTTTCTCAGTCTTTGTGTCATTCCCAAAGTTGGTTAGTATTCACTACGTCATCCAAGACTTTATATTGTGTTTATAAGTGTGGTGTTGTGTGATGTCTATAGAAAAATATATACCCTGTGGTGCCACAACACACCACAAGACATCCGCCTTTAAGCTCCTCGCTTATCGACCAATTCGCTTAATGACCTAGTCCTAGGAATGGAACTTCGTTGTTAAGTGAGGAATGCTTATACTTGGGGTCTTCCTCAGGTGCCAGAGCTTCATTGGCTAGTCAAGAACACGGTGTGTTGTTGCCAAAACACAGAGTGACAATCTTCCTCCCTCCACGCCCCGCTTCCTCCTTCATGGAATCATGCCAGCTCTTCTTTCTTTTATGTTAAAGCAAACATGTCTTTAACTCCTGGAAGTATTTAAGCACAAGGCAGGTGCATGAATGAATGTATAAAACTGCCAGTTGTAAAATCTTGGGGAGTGATAAATCCTGCTGTAAACTAGAGAGCACATACATCAAATAAAACTCTTAAATCTTATTTTTTTGTAGTTGTTATTCTAGCTTTGTTGTTTTTGTTTTTGTCTTGCTATTAGGAAAGCCAAAAATTAACCTACAACAGGCTTTTATTGCACATGTGTCAAGAATTAGAAATTCATCTTTAATTGACTGTAATAGTTTATTACATGGAAATTGCATAGAATATTTTTAAAACGGTATCATAATGTGTCAAAAAATAAAATATATTGAGATGGGTAATTCATTCATGAAAGTACCAAGTGATCTGTGGGAGACTGATATCTCCGATTCTCAGCAAAGCTTTTAGGGTAAGTCTTGAAACAGATCTTTGCCTATTAGTATATTATTTCACCTGGTGTCTGTGGTTTTGCAAGAGAGGAACGTGTAGGACAATAATGATTCTTTGTTTTATCTTTAACTGTGAAATAATCCTCTTATTTTCTGTTCAGGTTTATGATTAGGAGGAATTGTTAAGTATTTTATTTTAATTCCCAGTCTGCCTTCATATTTCTCACATTGCATCTATACTCTCTTCACATTGTTTACACAATGTTTTTAGCTTCAACTCTTTTCAGTGGAACAAGAAAAATCATTTCACTGTCCACATCTGACTACAGAAAGGGAATAATAATAATAGCATTTATCTCACAGGATTAAAGTTAAGAACATACTTAATAACATACTTAAGAAAGTTTCTAACACAGAAGTTTGAATCCACAGTTATTGGTTATGTTATCTGTTATCTTTATTTCAGAGTCCATTCCCAAAGAAAATAATATCAAGACAAATAATATTGGGAGGGGCTACGGTTTACCCACTCTGAAATCTTGACAGCCTGGTTTTTAATTCTGTAAGAACACTGCTAACTTTTGCTTGCCCTACCAGCTTACATTAATCAACAACACCCTGAGTCAGAAATTCTAAGAGAGGGCCATCAGTTATACCTCTGTCAAAGAGTGTGATGCCTTGCATTTCTCTGGTGTATCCAAGTGGATCTAAAAGGCAACACCATTCCCTAATGGAATCTCAAGTAAGAAAATGTATCCATATAGTCACCCTTACAAAGAAACATAACTTTTTTTTTTTTCAATCTAAAGCAAGCCAGTGAAAGTGCCTGGTTATTTTAGAACTAGGTAAATGTTTTAAAATCCGAAGAACTGTTCAATATTAACCCAGTGAAGGGAGAGAGAGAGAGAGAGACCGTATGTGTGTGTGGGGTGGAAATGAGAATGGATAGAACATGGTCAAAGGTAAGCCTGAGCACACGGGGCTCTTACTGATGAGTTCAGACCGTCCCAGAGGAGCTGGTCCCTCTCACCATGCCCGCCGCCATGCTTCCTATAGCACTGAAAGCGTGATGTCATGGGCAGCTAGTAAGTTTCTTGCCACATCCTGTTCCTAGGAACCATTCAGTCTTTGGGGATAAATTCACTGAGATGCTTTCTGTTTTTCTTAAATCCGTTAAAATTTTTTTCCTTGAAAACAAAATTGCCTGCAGCAGAGCTGTATTTCACAGCTGACATATTGACTTCAGTGTGCAGTTCCTAAAGATGCCTACTCTGTAAATGGTTACTGTGTTCTATTATGAAGTAGTGCCACTAGCTACAGACATCTCTTTCTTCCTACCTCTCTCCTTCTGCCTTGCTGGGTTCTCCTGATCTTTTTTCAGCTCATACTCATTTCTCTTAGTTCAGTCAATGAAAGAAGAGTTAGATGATGCCATCCTGGGAACCCTGATGTTAGAGGTGCGAGGTTACAGTAATGTGGGTGGGACAGATCAAGCCAATCTGCAGGCCTCACTTGCCTCTAGGTGGGCTGGGAAGGCAAACACACTGGAGTGCGTGGCATTTTTATCAGTACAGACATAAGAATTTTTTAATTTATGTTCATTTTTCCTTTCATCATTCCTCTAGCTACATCTACAATCTTGTTCAACCTTAAGCAGTAGAGATGAAAGTCAATTTATTTGCCCTCCATATCCAGGACAGTCTCTAAAATCAACACCATTGACATGCAATTAAGTAGCATGATTTTTCTGTTGAGTATTCTGTTGTCCTCAGGTCAACATATATACTTCTTTAGTTTATTATATGTCATCTTTGATATAAGTGCTGGTCAGAAAATTAATTGATTATATAAGTGATCTCAAAGGATGAGCTTTTGTTTTTATTTTTTTAACTAATGGATACTGACTTCTGGAAGTTGTAGAGCATATCAGACAGTGTTTGTAATACATAGCTAAGCAATTCTGTTCATTAGTAAGGGAAATGCATTTTTTAAAATTGTATCTGTAGATCTATCTAACTGTATTTCCTTTCGTTTCAATAAGCAAGTGAGAATATTAACCAAATTAATGGAAAAAGCTTTTTTAAATATGCCTAGACATTGTAGGAGGTAAGGACAGACAGAATATCACCAGAGTGATATGTATGTAATTGTAATTGTTGCATTGGACATTTTATGTTCACTGTTTACATTATAATATTTATGATCTTGTCTTAAGTATATCATACTACTCCTCATGTTACAAACTATGACGCAGAGACATTAAAGGCAGCCCAGAAATCTCAATGTCAGATGTGTAATATGACAGCATTAGTGGGCAGATTAAGTAGGACCGCAGGTTCCTGGGGCAATTGAGGGAGGGTCATGCAGAAAGTAAGTAGTGGCTTCACAGCTAGATCACAGGCCTTCTGCCCTTTCATTCAGTTATTTCTCCATGCTATGTAATATACGGTATTCTGTTCTGCAGCACTTTTTAATACTTTTGACAACAAAAAATCTTACCATAAAGTTGGATATTCAGATATATGAAAACGTTTGAGTAAAATATACAGTGTAATAGAGTGCTATATGTGTAGCAGAGATAAAGCTTTAGACTATTAAAAGTTTCAGTACTGATTCAATGGCATTTGGTATAGTTTTATCAGTGGGAGGAATAGTTTAAATACCTAAGAGTACTTTATCAGTTAGCTAGTCATGATTGGGCATTGGCTGTAGCATATATATGTTGAATATTGAACAACAGAGGTCACACCCAGACATATATCGTCATACCTCACATAAATGTTATGTGTCACATCTATATTTTACTGATGCACATTGAGTAAGTAGATGAAGTGTGGTAGAGGTGGCAATGGCACAGAAACTACAGAATTGCCTCACAAGATTGTATAAGGGATAGAATGACATATCAAGTGAGAGAATACATATGAAAACATTTGGTAAACCATGTGACACAAAGCACATAAACTCACATCTTTTGTAGATCTTATACCTTAAATGAGTTTTTATATAATTCTGTTTTCTTATATTAAGAGATACATGTTCACTACTTCATTACTATTGTGAGTACATCTTTATGGATGAGAAAACCAAGGCTCAAAGAGGTGAAATAAGTCCAGAAATCACATAGTAGGTACAAAAACCTGGAGACAGATATATAAATTATAGGTATAAGCATAGATTCTGATATATGTCTGGTTCCAAGCTGTGCTTAATTTACTTGAAATACTATATTTTAAAGCCATAGGTAGAGGCTCCTTTCCAACCTTTCTAACAAGCAGTAGATTCAGGAGTTTTGGGATAGGATACTTCACTGGGTAATTTCTAGAATAACTTAGCAACTAAGTCAGATGATTCAAAGTTTACTTTTAGACATAATATAAGCCTGTGTTATTGCAGTATATACTTTTAAGATAGAAATTAGACAGTGAATCCCCATCATTAATGTTGCAAAGAAATGTAATAAATGGACTGTGAACTAAGGGTAGTTCACATCCAGTTTCCATGCATACTAATTGAGCATTTACTGTGTACCCATGCCGAGTGCATGTTTTTCTAGTTGATTTGGGTTTTTCCTCTTGTCTTTTCCTTGACATCTAAGGCCCAAAGCTGAGTGAAGAAGACCGCTAACCACTGGATATAAACTCCTTATGTGAAGTTTTCTAAATGACAGAAGCATCAGTGAAAGCAAAACCTCTAATCACCTAGTTCAGTGTTCTTTCCCCATCTATTTAAGCAGAAGACTGGAGGAGGAGTGGGAAGAGGTCATGGGCATCATGGGAGAGTTGCAGCCCTTTTGGTGAGAGGTCACTTGTTCCTTCTTTTCCATTGTAACAAAAATAAAAGCAAGGACCTTTCCCAGCCTTTCTTCCCCAGGGCCTAATGGATAGGGGAAAGTGTTTTTAAATGTTGTAGATAGTATAAGTTTCCACAAGCAAAAGAGCCTGAGATTCCAAGTTCGATTCCAGCCAAACTGATCAGGTATAAAATTGAGAGAAATGACAAAGAGAAAAGGACTTTGAACCATTGCTTAGTTTGCACTCCAGTGTTTGCAGTGGCAAGGGGGTGTAAGTCTCCTGTGGATCAGGTGCACAACGGCCAGAGGAAGGGATGGGAGGTGTTTTTGCTTTTTTTCCACTGTAGAGGGCTGAGGGAGAAGACCCCAAATGTCAGAAGTTGTGATGTGTACTTCCAGGTTAAGCAATGGAGTGGGAAAGTGAGAGCAGGTTTCACAAATCAGGGAAAAAAATGTAGTAGGAGTTCTTGCTACGGCTTCAGAAAGTATACACAGATGCTCAGGGCCACCACAGAACTCTGTAAAAATGACAAGAGGGCACCCCTTCTAAGTAGGTGCGTACAGCCCCCTGCCAGGACATATGCCTTACTGAGCAGAGCTCAGGCTGGGTATCAGTCTTCTGGGACGCTGCCTTCTGGGTGTGTCATATGCAGGTCACAGCCTACTCAGCAACATGTAACTGACAGCTAAGAATGTTGGCAACAGCGACCAGACATTGTCAGCCACGAACACAAAGACACCCAACAGAGAATAGCCAACGTACATGATCACTGAAGCAGTCCCAGGACTCCATTCTTCTGCTTCTCTGCATATCACACTGAAGAAGACATTCCTCAGGGGACAGGGTGTGTGTTTAAAGGCAATCCGTGCTGTGACATCCTAGCTCTGTACTCCATGCAGTTGGGGTCCTCGTACATGGGGACTAAATGAGAAGAGGATGAGAAGGAAACAGGTAAAATGTAACTGGAATCTAACAGAAATGATGGAATTTGCCCAAGAAGTTGAGGGAAAGGGAGACTAAGAAAAAGCACATATACACCACACTGTGCTTATCTATTTTCCTTTTGAGAATTTTCAATAAATTTATTCCTCCATCATCATCATCATTGTCTTCATATTCTTAGTATAAACAAATGTTTAAATATACCCTAATAACAGTTTATTGTCTCTCATAGTTAGCATACCATTTTAACTTTTTAAAAATAAAGATGTATGTACCCCTGTATTCACTGCAGCATTATTCAGGTGGCCAAGACCTGGAAGCATCCAATATGGTTTTCAATCCTTGATTGGATAAAGAAGATGTGGAACATATATACAGTAGAATATTGCTCAGTCATAAGAAAAGGTGAAATATGCCATTGTGACAACATGGATGGAGCTTCAAATTATTATATCATGCTAAGCTAACCAAAGTAAAACAGAAAAGGTTGAGAACCATATGATTCACTCATATGTGGGATACAAAACTGAAAGCAACAAATGAACAGGATAAAAAACACAGACACAGACAGCAGTTTAGTGGTTACCAGAGGGGGAAGGTGGGTGGTAGAGGAGGGTAAAGAGGTCAAATATGTGATAGAAGGAGAACTGACTCCAGGTGGGGAGCACACAATGCAATGTATAGATGATGGATTATGGAAAAGTACACTTGAAACATATGTAATTTTATAACCAATGTCACCCCAAAAATTAAAAATAATTTTCAAATTAGAATATAGCCTAGTTACTGCAAATTATATTTGATACAACAAAATAATAAGTATAATAATGATACTTGACTATTACTTAGAGCCTGAAGTTTTAAGATGTGTGAATGAGTTCATATAAATTTAAATTAAATGTTTGGCTCTCTTAAATAGATTTTATATTAATCACAACGAAACATTTTATTTGTTGGGAGTCAACTGAAGATTAAGAGTTAAAGAATTGATAGGTACTGAGGTAACTAATTGTCCGAAGTTTTAGAAAAGTTACTGGTTTTATTTCTGTAGGCACTACCCATCACTTCAGTCATTACAAGTAATCACTCCGATTTAACTTCCAGCACAGTCATTCTGATAAAAACCTGTGTCCATAGTGTTTAACTTAATGAACACTTTTCAGTTTCAATCACACCAGGCCTCTCGTGAGCATTTGATTTTGTTGACCCACAGCTCCCTTGATTACCCAACTTTATTGAATCATAATTTGCCTAATATGAAATTCACGATTTAATCTCCATTGTAACGTTTCCATAGTTACGTTTCCATAACTCCAAGAAGTTCCCTTCTAACCCACTGTTGTCATTCTCCCCTCCCACCCCACACGCCGAAGAAACATTACTGTTCTTTATCTCATTATCTTCTCTTTTTCTAGAATGTGGTGCTTCATCACTGCCTTCTTTTGTTTAGCACTGTGCTTTTAACTTTTATCCATGTTGTTGCATAGATCATCAGTTTATTACTTTGCATTGCCAATTAATATTCCATAATGTGTTTAATCATTTCCTGTTTGGTGGGCATTTAGGTGGTTTCCAGATTTGGGCTATGATGTTGCTATGAACATTTGTACACAAGATTTTGTTTAAATACATGTTTTCATTTTTCTTGCCCAGGCATTCTCTTTTGAAATACTCTTATTCTTTGTCTTTTGTGACAGTGTTCTCTGATTTATTTCTGTATCTATGTTTTTGTGTTACTTTTGCTTTCTAATTTCATCTTTTTCTCCTCAAACATTAGGTGCTAAAGGTCATCACATCCCAATCTTAGGTCTCCTCTCACACTTGAGTGATTTCATCTGTATCTTGGGTTAAATTGCCTTTTGTATGCAGTTGACTCAGATTTATATCTCTGGCCCAGAATTTCTAAGCACAGATCTATGTATATAACTGCCTATTTGACATCACCCATTGCCCTTCTCTGAGACATCTTAAAATCAACTTGCTCATAAGTTTTGTGACTCTTCATCCCATTAAACATGGTCCTTTCCCATTTTACTCCAAGCTATACAACTTAGATAATAATAAATGATCTTCAATACCATCTTTGCGTATTTGTGTTAGATCATCTTTTCTCGGTAGTGTCTGAAATATTCTCCCCATTTCCAGACACTACTACGTTCTAGTTCTTAAGATCGCTGAGTGATCATGCAAAATTCAAATCTGATCACGCCAATTCCTCATTTTCCATGTTATGCTTAACATGAATTGTTGGCTTTAAATAGTTTGTATACTAAGAACCAGATTCCTTAATTAATGTGGTGTAAGATTTTGCATAGAAGAGTCTCTGCTAACCTTACCCACACGCCCTTTGAACATTTCTAGTCTCACTTTTGACACAGTGCTCTGACCACAGAGCCTTTGCACATGTTGTTTGCTCCGCTGACACACTCCAGGCCCACCTTCCCTGCTCCAGGCCCATTCTCTCCCCATGTGAGCACACTGCACCATTTCTTAAGTCAGTTTTATTATATGCACCGTTGAGGACCTCTCCATCATACACCCGCAGTACAGCTACAGTTGTCCATGCGATCACTTGATGAACGTCTGTCTCTCAAACTAGTCCATAAGATCAGTGATGGCAGGAATCATGCAGATTTAGTTTACATCCCCATCTCACCATGTACCAAAGTCCCTGGCATGTGTCAATTACTCAGAAAAATTGGTCGGAATGTGTGAATATAATAGATTTAGCAGGATTTGATGAATGTGTGAACATAAGAAGATCATCTGGAAAACTGGTTCAAGTTTTCTGATTTAGGATGTGGGGGAGACTAAGGAACCACAATGGAGATGATTATAATGGAAGAGGGAAGATAGGTTTAGAGAAGTAGAAAATGAGTGCTATTTCCTTGTCTCATGTCTCAAATGGCACAACATTCCTTGAAATAATATTTTTCATAAAATAATGAAAGGTGTGCTTGATCTGAAGAATTTTAATGACAATTAAGTTCGTGAACTCATCCTAGAAAAAGCGCTACATACCTCACTGCTGAATATCACTATGGTCACCTTTGAAGTACTCCCCTTGGGAAGCTATGCGCCAACGCCAGGCAGTCCACCCTTCAAAGCAATTTTGAAACTCTTTCTGGAATGATCATCAGAGCTGTCATTGTATGACCCTTCATGTCCTGAATGTCATCAAAATGTCTCCTTTTCAATATTTCCTTTACCTTTAGGTAAAGAAAAAAGTCATTGGGGGCCAGATCAAGTGAGTAGGGAGGGTGTTTCAATACAGTTATTTGTGTGCTGGCTAAAAATTCCCTCACAGTCAGTGCTGTGTGAGCTGGTGCATTGTCATGATGCAAGGGCCATGAGTTGTTGGTGAAAAGTTCCGGTCATTTTGTCTAACTTTTTCAGATAGCCTTTGCAGCACTTCCAAATAGTAAACTTGGTTGATTATTTGTCCAGTTGGTACAAATTCATAATGAACAATCCCTCTGATATCAGAAAAGTTTAGAAACATTGTTTTAACTCTTGATTTGGACTGACAGAACTTTTTTGGTCCTGGAAAATTGGTTGATTTCCGTTTTGCACTTTGATGCTTTGTTTCAGGGTCATGTTGCTACACCCATGTTTCATCACCAGGGATAACATGGCCCAAAATGTCATCTTGCCTCTCCAAAAGGTCGTGTCAAACTTCGATTCTCTTTTGCTTTTGTTTATACGTGAGCTCCTTCAGGACCATTTTTGCACACACCTTTCTCATGCCAAGATTTTCAGTTAAGATTTTTCTATTTCTCTTTTGTTGTTTACTTGTTCTGCTCTGTGGCTCACAGTCAGCTGACAGTTTTGATGCACAATTCCGTGAATTTTTGCAATGTTATGTCAGTTCTGCTCATTATTGAATCTCTGACCTCTCTTCATCAGTGACATTTTTTTCTCCCCGCAGAATAACATTTAATCTATTTGTATACTACTATTTTCTTCATGGCATTATCCCCATAAACTTGGACTAACATGTCCCTGATTTCACTTCCATTCTTGCCAAGGTTAACAGTAAATTGAATGCTTGTTCATTGCTCTAATTCAAGCTCTGACATTCTCTCAATGGCCCACAAAAACACACAACAGCAGTAATGAACGTCACTCAGCAAGAGTCTGCCACACATCAACACAAAGAGAGCTGTGCGACACATATCCCAAGGTTATGACACCTTACCAAGTGTGCTTCTCAGAGTAGCTTAAAACTGTTCTTGTATCACTTTTAAAGCACCGTCTTCTATTTCTACTCAGTATTTCTATGATACATATAAAAAAAAAAAAGTATGTCAAAGACTTGGAACTTCTCAGAAAAAGGTCACCATTCAATAAAAAAATAATTAAAGCGTGAGATAAATAACTGACAGTAAAGGCGCCACAGGTAAGTGAAAACGTCAAAGATAAGACAGTATTTAAAGGCCTGTTAAGAAGTCAGTAAACAGTATCAATCACATTGCTGTCCCCCGGGTATAAAACATTAGAGAGTTGAGCAGCAGAGACTGATTTTGCAGGAATGCGGGAGACCTCATGTTGAAAAGTGTAAGTGTCGTACGTGTGCTCGGAAATAGTTAAGGCAGTAGTTCCCGGTGGAGGTTCCCCCTCCCCAGGTGCAGTCAGTGTGAAGAGCTGGTGCTGCTTGTTAAAGCATCACAGATGGCATGCTGTGACAGGTGGGGTGTACCTGTTGAATAATTTCCCTGTGTAGCATTCAAAGCAAAATGGCACTGATGTTAAGGTGCATCCATGTATCGGAAAAATAACTTCCTGAAAGACAGCAAAGAGCTTGTCACATTCAAAAGCTTAAAAGAATAGAATGCTTCCAAACTATAGCAATTGCTATATTCAAAAATCACATGTTTATCTAGTCATGGTAAACCTTTTGTAGCTATTGTTTATTAAAATTGGAAGACCCCATGGCATTATAGTTTTAATAGAACACAATAGTAAGTAGTTTTGCTAGATCTCTATTTTTAACCAAAATTCAACAAGAATATATTAAGTAGATAAATTGTTCTGCCTTATAAATGGGGAGGATGGCGAATCAGACATAATACTTTCCTTTAAGCATTGTTTGAAGTGTTGTACATAAGAAAGAGAAACAGGATGTTTAATACAGATTGATAAGAACTATGACAGGGCTGAAGCACTTTCACTTGGTAGTACGTCGGAGATGCACTCACTGTGACCTGATGGGATCAGGGAGGGGTTTGTTTGTAGGTGCAGTAATATTTAATCCCCGAAGGAAAATTAGGAATTAAAAATAATCTTGGGGAAAGAAGTTAAGAGGATGGGCCAAGAGAATATCATGTAAATGGCCAAACGTTGAAGAAACAAAAAACATTAAGACATCTTTTAAGTAGTGAAGCATTATTAGATTTTAAAAATAAGTAGAGAATTACTTTTTAAAAGACAGCTAAAGAACAAAGCAGTTTCCAGATTTAAAAAAAAAAAAGTTACTGAGTGCCACACTACTATGTTTGGATTCTAATTTTCTGGTAATTAGAAGCCTTTTAGAAGTTTGAATAAGAAGAGTGACATGATGAGATTATTCTGGTTTATGATGTGGTGAACAGAATCGATTTGATGTAGAGGTGGGTGTTTAGCACAGCTATAAATAGCAAATATAAGACCACAGTGGCCTAAACTCATAAAGGTCTTAATTGCATGGGACAAAAAATTATATATACGAGGGCTGTCCAGAAAAAATTCCAGCCATTATCAGCCAGCATCATTGTCATAGTACATGGCTGGATACATTTTGGACAGCCCTTGTATATTCTTTTTTCTTTCTTTTTTTCTTTTTGGTATGTGGGTATTTCTTCCTGGCTGGGAATCGAACCCAGGCCGCAGCGCTGACAGCGCCAGCGCCGAAGCCTTAAGCTGCTACACCACCAGGGAGCTCCCAGCCCTTGTATATTCTAATTACTATGAGAACAGACAGCACTTCACTGCCTCAGCCCAAGCAGTCCCTGGAGGCACAAGGGAGCTTCATGAAGACGTGGACCGAATGTCGGTGGTTCCCACTCCTGTTACACCACCCTTTCTCTCCCAGCCTGCACCTGTGTCCTCAGAGGGAGTTCCCTTTGATAAGCTGTCAGAGGCAGAGAAGACCTGGGCCTGGTTTACTGGTTTTTCTGCATGATGCAGGCACCACCCTCAAAGGGACAGGGGCAGCACAACCATCTCTGAGACATCCCTGAAAGACAGTGGTGAAGTGACAAGGTCAGCAGAGCCTCCCGATGGCACCGTTCCCCGGTGTGATCAGCTGCTTTCCTGGCGGCAGGGCGAGCACATTGGAAAATGGCTCTGGTAGACCTTACTGAGCGGTGTGGAGAGAAAGGCACTTGCCAGCTCGACGGCGACATACCAGATGCCAGGACTTGGTTTGCTCAAGCAGGGAAACCGAGTCTGGTACCGCAGCTGCGGTTCGAGTTGCTGCCGGGTTACACTGACGATGATCCACCGTCCTTCTCCAAAGCCCGTTTCCTTCCGCACAGGCCAGGCGGGTGATGCGAATGGGTGTGCGGTGGAAATGATAGTTTCTGCGTGTTTCAGGCCCCTGATGGTGGCACTGTTTCCTACAACCCTACGGGGGGGTGGTATTGCTTTTGGTTCACACTTTTCCTGGGTAGAGGCAGTTCTGGTGGCTTCTACTTGATCTTTCCCACCATCATAGCCCTCATCCCACAGGTCAGGCAACCGATCTAGAGAGTCTGCCACCTGCTGAGTATGTCTGTCCCTTTTATGCATTTGGGAAGATAACCATAGTACAGGTCTAGGGCGCCACTGGATCCGAGGTGAGGTGCTCCTCCTGAGCTGTAACTCCGTTGTTCACCTGACCTGCCTAAGTCCCTGCTCCGACCGGTAGACCACTGTGACATATTTCATCTCTGCAAATCCGTGTCAGGTTAGACTTGGTGTCCACCATTCCCCAAGAGGAATTATGTCCTTTCTCCAGTGCACTGTTCCTCTGGTAAAGGCCGCAGGTCCGTGTGGGGTGGGGGAGGGAGGGTAACAGTCTCAATGGTTGGCAGTGTACCAGAGCCCTTCCTCAAGGGGATCCGGCTCCGTACACCGGTGAAGTCTGGGAATGGAGTGAGGAGCTGGAACTCTCGTTTTTGTGACTCCGGTTAGACTCCTGTTCGCTTGACCTACAACTTTTCTGCTTACTTAGATCAAGGAAGAATTTAGCAGGATTCCTACCTATTTTACCTCTAGGAACACTTTGCTCACCTAGTCAACTCCGTAGTGTGAGCATGTCAGAGTGTAATGAGTGTTGCCTTGGCTCTGGTGTGCATGCAGCGGCCATGTTTCTCTTGCCTTTGACAGTTGGATATTGTCACTTGGCTCTTGTCACTCTGGGATCCAGTTCCATTCAGGTTTACCTAATCAAGAGCCTCAGTCCTCACTGTAAGGTCTGCTCTGCATAGCAGAGGGGTATCTTTCAGGATACTGGGGTTCCCTTCACAGATTATTTCTCACACACATTAAAGATGTACCTGGATTCTCTCAGGGTGGGTGCAACTTTAAATGCAAAATCCCTACTTAGTGGGCAATATCAGTAAATTTGACCTTATCCAACTTTGTGTTCCTTCCACGATCATCTCACATCCTCAGTATCTATTCCTGCATGTATTTTCCAGATCTCTGTCTATATAAATTAGAAAACTTGAGCAGTTTTAATACAGCCCAGTATGCCTCTTCACGGGTCACACTTTGTACCTTACCTTCATGGGTCTGCTGGGATTTGAATCTATTTATAGATCTAGAAGCAAAGAAAGGTGATAGGAGTGGGTCCCCAGGAGAATTGCCATTGTCTTGCAAGGCTCCTGCTTCAGGGGAAGCCATTACCGTTTTGTCAGGAATACAGAGTTAATCTCAGAAGGTGGAAGCGGGGAGGCCGCTTTTGCTGGGGGTAGAGAGGCTGCTTCCACTGATGGAAGACACGTAGGCTTTAGTGGCTCAGTGTCCTCAGCTCCACCAGGGTCATGCCACACATCCCCATTCCAACTTTTAGGATTCCCATTCTTTCCCCTAACTTCAATAGTAGATATCTTGTGAGGCTGGTAATTCAACTTGGGTTCACTACAGCCACTCCCAGGATGATATTCTGAGTTTAGACTTCATCCATCTCAGTTCTGTGGCTACAGAGACATAAGGGTCTCTCTCAAAGCTGATACAGAAGCTCTGAGGTCCACCTTGTTGTCGACTTTGTCCAGAAATACTAAGAGCAACCAGCTACTCTCCTGTTCATTAGTTTGACAAAAATACTCCGAAGTATCACGTAAGTGGTAACTCAGATCCTTTCTTATAAGTGTTGATTATCAGTATCCTAATGGAGATTCACACACACACACACAGGATGTCTGGAAAAACTCCAGCCATAAATGCCTCTATTTTTCATGTTACGTGGCTGGATACTTTCCAGACTGGTCTCATACACGTATACTCATATATATTTTTAAATTTCTATTGCCACATCATTCCATGCACTCTCAGTGCTCTACTGGAAAGAGTCATTTGCATCCTTATTCGATTAGAGAGACATTTAATCATATACCTAATTTTTGACAGGGCCATTCTACTTGTACATATTTATCCCAGAAACATGAGTACACATGGTCTCCAACAGACTTGTACAAGAATGCTTATAGCAGCTTTATTCATAATAGCTGCATATTGGAAATAACTCAAATGTCATCAACAGAGGAGTGGATAAACAAATTGTGGTATATTTATTAAATGAAATAATATCCATAATAAAAGGAAATGAACATACATGCAATGAGAAGGAACGAATCTCACTGACATGATGCTTATGAAAGAAGCTCATCTTCCATTAGAAAACTAATGAACCTAACCTAATCTAATCTATGCAAATTCTAATCTGTGATGGGGAAAAAGACAGAAATCTGTTTACCTCCTTATAGAGGGATTTGAAAGAGAAGGGACGTGAGAGAACTTCCTGTTTTTTATGAAATGTTTTATATCTTCATAGGGATGTGGATTACACAGACATCCATTTATCAGAATTGAACTGTTGAGATTGTGCCTTTCAATGTATGCAGATTTCACTGAAAGAAATGAGAATTGGGGTGCTACTAAGTGTGCAGAGTTTAATATAAAGCAAAATGGCAATGGCTGATATTTGGTAAGATGGGCTGATAGGTGCATGGGGTTCGTTATAGTATTAGGTTTACTTTGTGGTTTTGGAATTCTTCAAGTAATGAATTTAAAGTAATGTTTAGGGGAATGGGAAAGTGAAATGCCAGTGTGTCCTTGTAGGTAGGTGCCAGGGTTATGGAGCAGTCATGTCCAACTTTTTGGCTTCCCTGGGCCACACATACAATACACTGACACAAACCATAGCTGATGAACCAAAAAAAAAAAAAAAAAAGGGTTCATGCGTCATTTTCGTAATGTGTTAAGGAAGTTTACGAATTCATGCTGGGCTGCATTCAAAGCCGTCCTGGGATGCGTGTGGCCCACGCGCCTCAGGTTGGACAGCTTGTTGTAGGGTAGCTTTCCTCTGCTTAAATGGAGGCTTGGAGAGAAGTGAACATGGAATTCCACCAAGGCTCACATTTTTGCCCAGTGATTTACTGAAAAAGAATGAGGAATGGAATATAGGCCGGAAGAGGATAAAAATTAGCTTCCTGGGGACTGATAGACGAGAAAACACTGAGGTGTTTCCTGAGCCCCAGCAACCCACTGATGGGGCAAAGCTGAGTGAGAGACCGAGAATTAAATGATACTGGAGTTAGAAAGTAAGGTCACTGATTTTATTATTTCACATAAAGAGGTTAGTAAGGGGTGGTAAATTAAAGTATATATTTGACTATAAATACAAGATTATGTTCCAAACTCAAATATGCACATTAAAGAAATTCCAGTTGTTTCAACCACTCTACCCTTTAACTATAAATAGAAATAAGTGGTTATTAAACAGGTTTGCAAAGAAAATCTGAAAGTCTGTGTCTGATAACTACTCTTAGAAATTCCAAGAAGAGATATATATATTTGTAAAGAACACTTTTATGAATGCTAGGGTATTGGCAATTCATAAGTCATGTACATGCTGCTGTCAGTTTGAGGAAAGTTTACCTTATTCTGCTTTACAGAGCTAAGCTTCAGTCCATATCACATGGCAGAATTTGGCCCTCAATACTATTCAGTCTTTCTGTGTGTGCTCAGTAATTCAAACTGTCACAGAAAACATTCCCTTGGCAGACATGGTAAATTACATGGGTATAGAAAAAAAAGAAACGTGGCACAGGAAATGTATTTGATTTGCATTTGGTAAAAGTACCATATGAGATGAAGTGGCAACAGTTTAACCAGCATGAATTAATTTTAATGTGCAGAAAAAGATGACCAATTCTTATAAAGTGGCTGTGTATAGAAATGCCATATATATTACATTATTTAACCCTTAAAATTGCCTTGTGAGGTTACCTTTATCATCTTTATTTTGATGAGTATTTAAAGAATCAGAAACCTCCAGTGATGCTATAAATGGTCATAACATTAATGACAGAGCTGGGATGTAAACCTGAGTTTTTCTCGTTCCAAAACCCATGCCCATTCCTTCGGAGGAGCATTAAAGTGGAGCACCTGCACATGACTGGTGAGAGCGAATCTGACTACCAGGCTGAGTGCTGCACATGAACACAAGAGGGGTTCTCGTGGGAACCTAACACTTGATTTGACTTTCATACATTTTACCTTGGTTCTTCTGGACATACTTACAGTTTTTAGGTGTGTGTGTGTGGTAATTTCATCTGAACAATTTCAGAAGCCCTTTGGCCTCAGAGTGATTTTTGCAGGCCTCCTTTGGGACATGGTGATGATAAGGAAGTTAAAAATGAGATGATTTCATTCACCCAGTTTGCTTCTTAGGATTTCAAGCAAATGGCAGACCATGATTTGGAGGATCTTTTTATGACAACTGATTTATCAAACAACACCTAAGATGTAGTGATCATGGGCTAGATGATGAAGTAGGGTTGAGCAGCTGCAGGAACCACATGGTCACTGGTTGTCTCAGCATCTAACAGTGATGTGTACTTGGCTCGGTGTGTAGCTGAGACAGGATGGTCTGGGCTGCAGGAGAGGGCTCGTGCTCTCTGCTAGTCTTCATGTGTATGTGTTTTCCCTGAAGGTGGTCTTGCAAAGTCGAGAAATATGAGTTGTCATGTTGCTAAGTAAAGTTGCATTCCAACTCTTGGTATGTCCACTGCAACTGTATAGGGAACTCGAGAAAGCTCGGACCAAAGCAGCCCATTCATCTGTGGTGAATCATACTTGATTCTGACCTGTTCGTTGCCAGCCAACCAAAGAGCTGTGCTGGAGCAGTTCACTGGACATTTCTACTTGTCTCTCCAGAAACACATTTACGTAATTGTGATACTTGACATACGTGTGATGCTTTGATGCTGGATGTCAGGGAGGATACCTGTGAATTTAACCAGTATCATTTAGTGTCAGGAATTTGAGAGCACTTAAGTCCATCTGCAAGTGTTCAGAATGAATGCATGAATGTCAAGTGCCCCCCAGAAGAATGAAAGAGCAACACATGATACAAAAAGAGAAACATCAAAATGTTCCCTTTTTACCCTCTCATTTTAAAGAATTACATTGCTTATAATAGGATGCAGTTGAAGGTGGATAAACTAGAATTCGATCAGGAGTGGCTTCGTTTAGCTGAATATTTTATAAGTGATTACTTCTTTAAGCAGGATTTGTTGTCGTGTATTATATCTACCGTGATAATGGCAGAAGTGTATCATTAGGTTAAGTTTCTTATTAGTTTTTTATAACATTAGGTATGTTATTATTAAAACAAATTGAGGAATCAGAAAAGTTATGCCAAGGAGGACTCTACAATGCTTAACATCTTTTATAGCTAAATTTTAGTTGGCAGCAAGTCTGGTAGTAATTTTGTTTGGGAGACAAGCTAAAGTATTTATGTAGTCCAGCTATGGTTCTATCAAGCAGATTCTAACTGTATTTTTGCTAATTGATTGTACAATTGATTATATAATTTATACTTATGGTCCAAAAATCTAAGTGCTAACCTGGTATTTGACCATGGAGATCAAAACTATACATAGCAAATTCCAAGGATTACTAGTGATAGTGTTGATGATTTGGGACACTTTGAACTAAGTGTGATTGGGACAAGGGTCATTATACTCTAAAGAAATGAACCAGAGCATGAGAAGGGGAGAGAGATGGAATTTATTTATAATTTATTTTAATTTAATGATTTAGATTCATTCATTACTCATGTTACTTTACTTGCAGCTCACAGATCATTTTATAAGGCAAGTAAAAAGGTACAGGGAGGAAACAAAAACCAGTTTTATTACTCACCTGCTCATCCTACATTGAGTGAGTAACAAAGTGAACACCGAAATCCATTTAATCAATCCTGCTGATGCTCTCTCTTTGGGCCAACCACACACGTGCTATGGCTCTGAATGAGGCTGTATTCATTTCCTATCCCGGCGGGATTAGAATGAAACTCTTGTCTTTGTAGTCATCTGAAACAAAGGTAAAATGAGAACGAAGAAACTATGGTTTTAATTGTATTATTAATTTATAAAGGGTAGATTTTGATAACGTGTCTTCTGTATTACAAAGGTGTTGCATATAGGTTTAGCCAAATCATTTATTTTATTTGTGAGTTTTTCCAAGATATCAAATTCTTTCTTGTATTGTTATTTGAAAGAAGCACTTGTTTTGGAGGCAATCAAGGAATTTCAATTCATTTTTTTAGTACTACTCACAACAAGATAACTGTGAGAAAAATATTTGTACCTGCACATTATCTAAATTTTTACAAAATGGTTAGCTTTAAAGGCAGAAATATGCCTCTCAGGAAAGGATTGATTGTAAGAAATTGTGGATTTACTAAATAGAGGGATTGGTAGATTGAGACATTTTACAACTGGCAACAATATTAACTAATTTATTGTGTGTTTCATATATCAACTCACAAACACTGTGTGACATCCTCAGTGATACAGAGATTTAAAATACATATGGAGCGTTTTATTTTTCAGATTGCTTTTGTAAAATTGGTAATTTCCACCCATAAGCTTTAAAAAGTTTGATCATTACTTAAATATTGACTTCACTAGAATGGGAATGGATATAGAAGAGAAACCACATAGTTATGCATTGTTATGCCTTCATAATATGTTGTGGTTATTATTTATATCAAGGGGAATATTAGGATATAAAAATCTTAAAAATTATCTTGACTAATTATTGGGCATTCCATTCAGTTACTTTATCCAGCATTTTACTCCATTCTTCACCGTCCTCTTGGCTCTTTAGTTTGCCCGTGTCCAGTTTTTGAGATGGCATCTCAAAGTAAAGGCTGTGCTCTGGTGTGGGGACAGAGTGAGGAAGGAAGAGCAATTTCACTTTGTTTTTTGGTTGGTTCCCTGAGCAGGCATCGAACCCGGGCCACAACGGTGAGAGTGCTGAAGCCTAGACACTACTCCACCGGGGAAACCGCCCCCACAATGTCACTTATTTTTGTTTCAGTCACAGCTCACTAACAATCTTCTCAATATTTTTGGTGTTAGCTTAACTGAATTGATAACCATCTACAAGTCTTTTATCAAAAGTCAATCTTACTCAGTTGTTGGCACTTTTTATTTGTGAACTATATAAAAATCGTGTGTGTGTGTGTGTGTGTGTGTGTGTGTGTGTGTGTTTAAGTTGGATGGAATATTTGTGTAATATCCATTTGGAGTCAGAGAGGCAGTTTTCAGAATAAGAATATATTTCCTGAAAATAATGACAAAGATTGGCACCTTTTTCATGTCTTAGAACATTCGGTTGTCATGGCCTCCTCTGTGATTTTTCCTGTCAGCGCCACCTCTGCCAGTGCTACTGTGGCATTGTGGGTTCTAAACAGTGCAGGCGTGGTATCACCACTAGGAACGCTCAGCTGCATAGCGAGGTAACTACGACTACAAGATCTCCCTGCTGCAACAACTGTTTCTACTTTAAGGAGATAACATGATAATAACCTGTCACAGAAATGGCTGTGCTCTTAAAATAGAAAAGATTCGTCTGGGACATTGAAACAGGAATGAAAAGTGAGAATAAAAAGTAGATTCTGAACCACTTTTGAAGCATAGAATTTTGTGTCCCAAGGACTTAACGTCCTAGAATGCCATTATTCAGAATTACCCGGGTCCACTATTTTAGAACAAGGACTTTTTTTGAGTAGAAAAAGAAAAGCAAATACTGTAAAAATAAAGCAACTCTAAGCACACCTGAAATTCAGGGTCAAGTATAAAAATAGAAGTGGAGATGGGCAAAGAACAATGATGGGATGAAAAAGAAAAGATCGAAACAGAGGAGTATCCCCATTGCTTCAGGTGACCCCTCAAAATTTCGGAATTGGCTCCTTGCCCATGAAATTGTAAAATACACTTTTGTCTGTAAATCTTTATAAATTACATATATTTAAGTACAACTAATGAATAAGTGATTGTAGAATCATCACACTTTTTTTTTTTTTTAATTCTGGGTAGGAAATTAAAAGAAACGTTCCAAAGGGAAGAGATGAGAGTGTTAGGTAAGTAGGCGCAAAGGTGCCCACCAGAGGACAGGTTGTCACATACAGTGGAAAAGAAGATGATAAACGGGCCACTGCCACGTTCCCCTTTTCGGCATGTTTCCCTGACGTAACGTTCTATTCCAAAGTCGTCCCGTTATACAGGGAAAGCAGTCCTCTCCTTCTCCCTCCCCTCCTCCCTCTCTCCCTTTTTTCTTTCTCTCTCCCTCTCCCACATTCACCTGACATATCAATCCAAGTGAAACTTGACATGATGCTAGATAAAGTATTCATCTGAGAAGATCCCAAAGAAGTTTAGAGAAATGATGAGACAAACAGTGAAACTCATTCTTTGGCCTTCTTTTTTTTTTCACTAGTGACAAATAATGAATAGGACATTATGGTGACATACTTTTATCAGATGTTTCCTTGGGGCGAACAAGGCCACAGGCAGAGTAACTCCAGCTTTTGAAGACTGATACGTATTGCAAAAAAATAAATGCCCCTTTTGCCAACAGCATTTTGTGTGGATTTAGTTTTTGGTGAAGCAGGACTGCTTATTTATTTGGTTAATTTCATGTTTTCCCATTGTCATTAGAAATAGTATACAAGTAGGTGATTTCTTTCATTTTTATTCAAGTGTTTGTACTTGTATTTGTAATTGGCCCAGGGCATCATGTAGAGTTTCAATGCAGTTAGCTGAATGTTCTGATGTGTAATTGCCAGAATTCTGCTAGTGTTAATTAAAACACTACAGCTGATGTATCATACATCAGAGTTAGAGTAGACTCCATGGTGTATAATTCTGGCAAAGAATAAACATAAGGTATTTCTTAAAGATTTGAAATTACATGTGTTGGTGATTATGCTTGAAGGGAAAACTCTGTGCATGTGTGTGTACATATGTGTGTGTGTGTATATATAATTATATATAACATATATTTACCTAAAAATATATGTTACATAAAATTTTTTACCAACTGAATGCCTGGAAACTGGATGGCAGGGGAATGCCTCCAGCCTCTGCAGAATTTAGGTTTACAACCGTCAGAATTACATGTGAAAAAAGTATTTGATTCAAGGCTGCATGTAATCAGTAATTCGTTTTCATGTGTCAATACAGAGCTTTAAATTCACAAAACCAATTAGCCATTTATGATTCACTAATATTTTGTGTTTATTAAGCCTGTAGGATTCTCTTATGTTAGAAGTGAATAGCTATTGGAATAGTATCTATGCGTTGGCTCCCATTATTCAAAATGCATTTAATGTACAGATTCAATTTGATTGCATGTATTAAATCCTGAAGTTAATATATTCAAAATAAATATTTTTATTGCATAAAAATCCAAACACTTTTTATAGCATCATTGTCAAAAATTTCTGGAACTTACCATATTAAAACACTCCTTAAATGTCTAATGGGCAGATTCACTTGACAGTCAATGTATTGAATCAACTGTGAATTTGGTTGTGTCCGTAGTCCTCAGTCCTGGTCTTCCTCTGACTGCGGGCGGAAGGCAGAATTGACTGAAGAGTGCATGAGTGAGGATGTGCGCATGCTCATACGTGGTCACTGTGTACGTTCAGGTGGGCTGTGTGAGAGAGAGAGGCGGGAGGAGAGAGACAGAGGAAAATGATGGAGGAAGCCCTGAGGGGAAGGAGAGGTGGGGCAGGGCAGGAGGGTGGGAGAGAAAATGAGACAGAGAATACCTGAGTGGGTTGTACCTTAATATTGTCCTCTTTCTTAATGTGAGCTGAGCTCCTTAATCTCTGAGGCCCCTAAATCAGTTAGGATACCTTTCACTACAACTAACAGAAATCCCAGCTAAAAAGGGTACAATCAGTAAGTTGTTCCTTTTTTTCCCTCATGACTAGAAACACAGAGAAAGGATGCTTCCAAGGCTAGTTAGTTTGATGACTCCGCGATGCTACCAAGTTCTTCCAGCTGTCTTATCTGCATTTTAAGGTGTTTAATGTTTTCTTACGGGTTGATCTCCTCCTGGTTCAGTATAATGCCACCTTGCCAGGCACCACCTCCTCACACAGTCCCCTTCAGAGTTAGAAAAGGGAAGTTCCCCTCATGTTTCTGACTGAAAAGCTAAGAAACACTTCCTTAGAAGTTCTTCGGTAATCTTCCCCTGGGTCACCAAAATTGCATCATATATGCACCAAAACTAGTAACAGGCATGGAGAACAGGATTTCCAGGACGACTGTCAACCCACTTGGTAAGTAACCAGATGGCCAAACAGTTGGAAGGCGGCAACAGCAACAACACACACACACACACACACACACACACGCATGCACGCACACACGGAAACTCTTCCAGCCACCCAGAGGGAGAGGGGCTTCTGAATGAGCAGCCATGTTTTGGGTGTCAGATCTTTCCAGTTTTTAAGATTCTTTGCTTCTAAATTTATGCTAAACCAGCATTGGCTTTCTTTAGATAAACACGTCAGTGCTTTTTACTTCTTGGATGGCACAGATAATGCAGCCTCAGTCTCCTGTTAGCATTGCTTGTGCTTGGAGCCCTCAGCCACCACATAAGAAGTTCAGCTGCTCTGAGGTCACCATGCTATGAGACTGCTCTGGCCACAAGGAGTGGCCACTTGTAATGGCTCCAGCAAGCAGCCTCATCGGAAATTCCAGCTGAGATCCAGAATCAGCTGCAGGGCCCCCGAATAAGCCAAAATGGCGGTTACCTCGGAATGGCCTGGAACCCTCAACTAGGGCACCTACCTGTAGCCAGAGCTTCCTCATAGCATGGATACTAGAAATTTTTATCTGGAGTTTAGGACTCCAAAGGACTGTGCCAGCAAACACAGTAGAACATGGAGATAATTACAGTCCCAGCCAGCAGCTGACTTGAGCCACAGAGAGACCCCATCAAGAACTCCCATCTGAGCCTTTCCGAAATCCATTCCTAACCCGCAGACTCCGTAGCCAAATAAAATGTTGATACCGGTAGACTTTGTAGTGGTTTGCTATTCAGCAATAGCAACGGCCTAGTTTCACATTCATTACTGGTTTTTTATTCTGAAAATAAATTTGGTAACTAAACACCTAGACACATTAAATTCCATTTTATAGAAGATGAAGTGAGGGTCAGACAGGTCAAGCAGTTTTCCATAGGTCACGGTCAAGGATGTGTACGTGGACTAGGAGCCACCTCTGAGGCTTAATCTGTGTGTTCAGAATACCGTTGCATCTTATTGTTTCTCTGTGAAGCACATTGAGTGTTTCAAAGCAGCATTCTTTTTTTGGTGAAAATGCCAAGTACTGTCTAGAAGGAAGAGAGAGAACTTTAATCCCAACTAATGTGACACAATTGAATAGAGCTTATAATGTTGGTTTGCATGAGGTGTGAAGTAATTATGTGAATAGCGTAAAGGTTGGATTAAAAGAAAATATGTGTCAGGCTGTGGGGGGTTGGTGGTGGTAACTGGAGGATAATAATAATAATAATAATAATAGCCATAAAAGCTTAATTAAAATACCTGAATTAACATTTGGAAGTACAAGTGGCAAGAAGTTGAGCTGTGTAGGTTTAGTTCTGTGTTAATGGGTAACTAAGTGGTGGTGCCTGATGTAAGTTCCCACATAAGGCAAAAACCAGGAAGATCTGAACTGAAGTAAGGAATAATCACCTGAAGGTGGAAATCGTCAATTAAATTTACAAAAAAATAGAAAAAGGAGAACAGAACGTACATTTATTAAACACCAACCACATGGACTGTGTACTTCAGAGAACTTATTTAATTCTCCTAAAAACACTCATCATTTGTTCTTGTTTCCCTGTATTTAAAGATAATTATGTGAAAGCTCAAAAAATTGAGCTTTGACGGTAAGATGATGGTTTAACGCGGAAGGGTGGGACTGAGTGAGTCGTTATGGGTCACTAGGGTATACTGCTGAAATGAAAGGATGATGATACAGATAAACATCCCGGGTTTTACATGAACTCATTGTCTTGTACTTCTGGGGAAACCATGTTTGGGGGGGGGGAGTTTAATTCTAAAAACTCACAGCTTGTTCTTCCAGCACGCCAGCTGGCAGGCTGTTTATAGACATTCCAAAAGGACTTGAGATATTCTTTCTTGTTCACATTCATTATTTTCTATGTTGAAATTTGTGTTAAACCTTTGTTGTTGCAACCAGAATTCTTCTAGCACAGTCTTCTCTCCCATTACATACTCAGTAGGTGAAATTTCATTAATGGGAATAACTTCAAGGAGAGATGGTCCATGATGCATCTCAGTGTTCTCTCATTCTGAAACTGCACCCAACATTCATTCTAACAGCTGTCTTACAACGTTCAAGCCTGGCTTCTTGAAATGTGAAGGATTTTATTCATGTTCACCCTGAGGGATGGCTTCCATCCCAGCATTTTGTTGTTAGTTCACTTTACCTCCTGCGTCCTGGGGGCATTTGTGCTGTGCTCTTCCAATCTGCTCAGGAATATTGCAAATCCCATGTACTTCGTGCTGTTGACCCTCTAAGGGAATCTAAGGAGTTGAGTGATAACTAAAGTCCCAGCTGCCAGTAGCTAAGGCCACATGAAAGGCTGGGCAGCGTAGACAAGGCTGGAGAGGAGAGGAGTGTGTCTCTAATGCTGGTATGAGCAATGACGGGTTGTTTCTTGACATCGCACCATGCTGCAGGTTCTTCCTCGAGGATAAATAATTTTTTCTCTGGAAAAAAAAAAAGGTGTCGTGCTTAATCAGATAATGGTTGTGGAAGTCTTCCCTGGCAGAGAAATTCTTAATGCAAATGAAAGAGGAATACCAGGAGACTGCTCTCTTTACAAGTTTGAAATATTGGCAGAGCCATCGAGGACTTTGTCATAAATTTAATTTTTAAAACTTTGGCTCAAACGACAGTCATTGTGGAATACTGGATGAAATAGTAGTTCTGCATGCCTGACTTAAAGGACATATCTAATTTAGAATATCTGATGTTTATGCAATGTTTGGGTGGCAAATTTCTTCCAAAGGCACTCAGATGCACACTACATAAAATGTGAAACTTCTGGGTGATTATAAGGCCACCCCAAATAATAAAGACAAATTTGGAGAAAGTTTAATGTAAAAATAACAAAGAGTTTTATAAAAAGTGTTTTACAAATCAGTAAGAAAATCCCCAAAATCTTATAGAAAAACCAACTTAGAATGTATAGGTGCCAAACATGATATAAAAAATATACCCCACATACTAGTAATCAAAGACATGTAAACAAAAATAATGATCTGATATATTTTTCCCAGTCTTTCCACTTGACAGTGTTTAAAATGGCTAATAGCAAATATTTTTGTGACTATGTACAGTGCATTACAAACTTTTGTCATGAGGTATCAAATCTTTGAAAAGCTAAGTCTTTGATCTAGAATTTTATATTTGAACTTTATTCTAAGAAGAAATTAGATGAATTCGGAAAAGTAAATGGAACAGCACATAGATTACAACATTTTCATTCTATTAATAGCCTTTAATTGTCATTTAATTAAATAAATTATATATAACTGCAAAAAAGTAGCAGGCATCCACTAAATAGAGATAGTTGGAAGGTTGATTGATAAATAGTTAAGAGAAAAGTCTAGACCAACGGCGTGCAACCTTGTGGCCTCCTGGGGCCACACTGGAAGAATTGTCTTAGACCATACATAAAATGCACTCACACTAACTATAACTGATGAGTTAAAAAAAAAAAAAAAGAAAAGATTCACAAAATATCTCATAATGTTTTAAGAATTTGTGTTGGGCCACATTCACAGCTGTCCTTGGCCACAGGTTGGACATGCCTGATCTAGGAAATTTTTTTTTAAACTGTAATATGCACATATACATTCACACACACATGCACACAAACACATAAACACATATACTAATTTGTCTGAAAACAAAATATACTACATGTTAAATAAAAGAGAAAAAAATGGCTTTGGCAGTCAGTCTGTAACTTTAAGTAAACATTAGTATTGAGCAATACAATGCATATATTTAGTGGTTATATTTTAAGAATTAGAACAAATACTCAGAAAATATATATCCTTTTTGCTCTCCCTTGATTCACAGTTATCATAAAAATGCATAACTTCTTCCAAGAGGACATACAAACAGCCAACAGCTATATGAAAAAATGCCCAACTTCACTAGCTATTAGGGAAATGCAAATCAAAATCACAGTGGAATACCATCTCACATCTGTTAAAATGACTGTTATCAACAAGACAATGACAAGTGTTGGAGAGGTTATGGAGAAAAAGAAAACCTCATTCACTGTTGGTGGGAATGTAAATTTTTACAGCCACTATGGAAAACAGAGTGGAGGAATTCCTCAAAAACTTAAGAATAGAATTATCATAAGGTCCAGCAATCCCTCTTCTGGGTATCTACCCAAAAAAATCTGAAAACATTTATTACTAAAGATATATGTACCCCAGTGTTCATTGCAGCATTTTTCATGGTGACCAAGACATGAAAATAAAGTGTCCTTTGATAGATAATTGGATAAAGAAGATGTGGTACAAATATGTAATAGAATATTACTTGGACATAAAAAAAGATGAAATACTGCTATACGTGACAATGTGGATGGATCTTGAGATTATCATGCTAAGAGAAATAAGTCAGACAAAAAATTGAGAACCATGTGACTTTATATACTCATATGTGAAATATAAAATTGAAAGCAACAAATAAATAAAGTAAACAAACAAAAACTCATGGACAGAGCAGTTTAGTGGTTACCAGGGGGCAGGGGAGGTGGTAGAAGAGGGTAAATGGAGTCAAGTATACGGTGATGGAAGGAGAGCTGACTCTGGGTGGTGAGCACACAATGTAATATATAGACGATGTGTTAGGGAATTGTACATTTGAAACCTATATAATTTTACTAACCAGTGTCACCCCAATAAATATTACAAAAATGCCTAACTTCTGCAAAACAAGCCTGTGTGAAGATAGCTTATAATCCAAGTGTGATCATACCAAATGGGTGAGGGAAGATAAGATGAGTATTCCCTACGTGTATTTTTACGTACGTCTGCGGGGAGTACCAACCTATACCGAACTGCAAAGTCGTGGTTCCTGGCTTTCTCGTCCCTAACCTTTATTCTTACTTCAGTTATTTTTTTGCAACTTTGAAAAACCACTTAAGAAAAGCTCTAAAACCCATTAGCAGGAAAATATAAATTGTAACCTGACCCAAGAATATTTGCACTTCACCTTTATAATTATCTACAGCAACATTTTCAGATTTTGGAAGCCTGGGGAGAAGTATTAGGAAATCTCCCTGTCTGCCAAAACACGCAGTGTTAGAGGTTTTCACTCCTGTCTCTTCTCCCTGCAGGCACCCTGGCATGCAGTGATATATATCCAGGGAAGTGGCCAGGCTGCTTCCAGTCTTTGAGCAGAGTCCCTTACAAATGATCTTATCACTCTGGGGACAATAGGAGAGCATTCTGCTTGCCTTCCAATTCTAGAGTGAGGAAACCTGTGAGAGTGGGTTATTTTATAAAAGTGAATTAACCTATTGTTCTGATGTTCACATTTGCTAGGGTCTCTAGGGATTTTAGACATGGTTAAAATGCCCTGTGGTCTATTCACTTGGTTCTAGTTTAGGGTTGGAAAATAATGCCAGCTAAGATCCATGAATATCTTTCTTACATTTCCTCTACTTTCCTAAATTCTTTTCATATGTTAATTCATAAAGCCTCACAACAATTCTATAAGGCTGGCATCATTACTTTCATATTCATTTTACAGATGAATCATATAAGGAAGAGACAGAAAAATATTCGTATGGCTTTGTGGCTTTTTTACGGAAAAACCAGAATTTCAATCCAAGCAGTTTAACCCCAGCTTCTGTACTCCCAGACAAATTTTATACCTCACATTTTGCAGTAAAACTAATCAGGTAACTTTACTGTTAATACCTTCCTTTTAGACTCACAGCTGCTAGATTACGAACATCTTGGTTTTCCTATTCTTACTTGCTTTTCATGTGTATTCCTTTTGAATTGTTCTTTATTAGAAAATTAATAATGAATAAAGACAAAAAACATTCGGAAGACGTAGAGAGAAATTAAAACTGCCTCTCTTGCTCCCGTAACCAGCTGTGAACATTAATAAATGTCTGCTATTAGGCTTACACATTATTCTTTATAGTTAAATTTTTTACTGAAACATAGCTAATATACATTATATCAGTTTTAGGTGTACACCATAAGTTATTCAACATGTGTATACCTAAAGAAGTAATCACCATGCTAAGTCCAGCAACCATCTGACACTGCACCATACTATCTCAACGTTATTGATGGTATCCCCTATGATGTGTATTATTATATCCCCAAGACTTACTTGTTTATACCTGGAAATTTGAACCTCTTGTTCCCCTTTACTTTCCCCCCACTTCTAATTTTTCAGTTACAGCTGACATTCCATATTATATTAATTTCAGGTGTACAGCATAGTGGTTAGACATTTGTATAATTTAAGAAATGACCACCCAATTAGTCAGGTACCCACCTGGCATTATGCATAGTTATTACCACATTGTTGACTATATTCCCTGTGCTGTACTTTACGTCCCCATGACTATTTTATAACTACCAATCTGTACTTCTTAATGCCTTCACTCTTTTCACCCTGCCCTCCAGCCCCCTTCCATCTACCACCCCAATAAATTTAGTACCCACTTCATACCATGCATACTGATTACAATATTAGTAACTATATTCCTTCTGTAGTACCCTATAATATATCCCCATGACTACTATGTAATGAACAATTTGCACTTCTTAATCCCTCCTCCTTTTTCACCCAGCCCCCAACCCTCCTCCTATCTGGCAACCATCAAAATGCTCTCCGTATCTGTGAGTTTGTTTTCGTTTTGTTCATTTTGTTCTTCAGAGTCCACTTATAAGCGAAATCTTATTACATCTGTCTTCCTCTGTCTGACACACTCCAGGTCCATCTATGGCTCAGCAGATGGCAGAAATATGTACATAACTGTTTTTGCTTTAGAAATCTCCTGTCTTCTTGTTTAGACTTTTTAATTAAGCTTTTTCTACTCTTTTTCATTTTTTAATTTCTGACTCATTATGTGTTAACTATGTATTCATTAACATTTGCTAAGCCCTTTCTGTGGCCTCGGTACTGTTTTAGGTACTTAAAATAGAGAAAAGCATGTAGATGTGTGCCTGCCATCTTAGAGACTTACATTCCTGTTGTCTGGTACTATCTCCCACTTGATCTTTTGCGCTGTTAATTCAGGTTTTAGCAGTGGCATTCTGTTTTTCATTTTATTTAATCTGTTCGTGTACAAGTTATGTTCTCAGTTTTGGGTTTTTTTTTTCTGGAAAGGTTTTTCTATTCTAATTTTATGTTGCTGGGAGCTATTAATAGTTTTTAGAAAAAGTGTTATTTTTCCATGTTAGAATTCCATAGAAGCCATTGATTTTATAGTATCGACTGGATCTTCCCCCCTTCACGTGACTGATCTCCCTTTAGTGAGCTCATTTGTATTATTTTTCTTTAGTTACACTGTGTGTGTGCGTGTGTGTGTGTGTGTGTGTGTGTGTGTTTATAAGCTGTCCTAGGCGGAGCTATAACATCACTTAAGTAATGGCATACCAGTACTAGTGGATGCTGTGGCAATATCTGTCAGAGTTAAAACCAATTGGTAAAGCCTGACCCAGTAGTGGAGACGGAGTGGGAAGCTCACTGACTTTCCTCGGGCTCCAGGGTAGGATATGAGGCTTTCTCCTCTGAAACCACATCCCTCACTTGTGCTCAAGCCTCGATGGTGCATCTCCTCTCTCACCCACTCCTCTGGAGTTCTCGATTGAAATCACGGTCATGTGGGCTCCGTCAGTTTGCTACCATTATTCTTTTACATTGAGAGAGAAAGGGTGAAGTGATCATATTTCAGGTACATAAATTCCCTGTCTCTTCCCATAATTCTCTCTGTTTCATCTTTCTTTATCCCCACACTCCCAGTCCTCTTCTTTCTCCTCTGTACAAAAGAAACATTAAGACAAAGTGATCAGAGCTAGTACAGCAGTCAGCTATATTATAATCATAATGGTATGAAATAGATGATTTGGTATCAATTTCATCTTACATATCTACTGATTATGGCTTAGCATTTCCCCCTTATTATATTTATTTAAGTCTTTTACTTTAAAATTTTATTTTAAAAAAACATCAGAGAATAAACTCAGGCTTACTAGCTGATGCCCACGGGCCACATCTTTTATAACCTACTTTGTGGAGTCTTATCTCTGCATGTTTGTGAGAGGAGCTTTGCATGCACACAGCTTAGTGGGGCTTGTGCACCAATACTTCAGTGTAATCTTTTCACATCAGTGCAGATCACAGCTGGTGGAAATGTATTGGCTTTTTAGGTTTCCTTCATTTTTTGAGGTCCTCACACAGGACAGATAATAAAATGGGCAGACACATTAAAGAACCAAGTTGAGGTATAGATATTGAAAGCAACATGCAATTTCATGATGAATGAGAAAATTTGGCTGAAACTTCCTTCCCTGAAGGGGTTTGTTCTAGTCAGAACAGAGCACAGCTAAATGGTGTTTTTTGCTCAAAGGAATATTTTTATGTACAGTAGACAGCCCCATTCTTCCGGCTTGCACTGCTTATATTTTCAGTAACCATTGTGTTTTACATTACCTAAATATTAAAGCAAAGTATGCTGAAATTGGCTCTGAACTCCAGAGACCAAAATTCTGTATTTTCTGTTTTTAATTTCCTTTTTTAGTGAGCGCAATCTATATGCCCTTTACTCAGAGGCAACACCTACCATGCATAGAATAAGAGTTTTACAATTGTATAACTTAATTCATGACATTCATTTTGATGAAACATGATAATTTCATATATACATATAAAATATATTCTGCATCCTAGTAGGAGTTTCTCCTGTCTTCACATACTAGTCTATAAATTAACTGATGGTTTTGAGGGCAAGGAAGAAACAATAGGACTTTAAAAAATTAAATATGTAATCTAAAGAGTGTAATCTAGGGAATGATATCATACTAAAGACAGTTTGTATTTTGTGTCAAACCTGAGTGCCTATGCAAATCAAGAAAGAGAATGTGGAGAAATGTGCCTAATATTTGATTCATTCACCTTGCATGCATCTGGAAGAACTTGTTTTACATGTAAACATTTATTTAATATTTGCGATCAGGGGTAACTATGGGCCCACTAACTATGTAGTTCTTTGCAACATCCATTCCCTATATGCTGATTGCAAGCAATTAGTTATAACTGCTGAGTTTTTTAATTTGCTATGAAATCAAATTAACACATTATTATAAATGGTTATAACATATAATTTATATGTATTTTATATTGTTTTACATATTAACATTTTACATTTGATTCAAGATGTGAATGGATGTGAAAATCAGCTACTTCACCCTCAAAGAGTCTGAGTTACACATTTGCATCACATAAACTCAAAATATGAAAACTAATACTGAAATCTAAAACTTGCTCTACCTCATGCATTTTGACTGAGCTTTCTGGTTAACCTACCAAATGGAAAATTATTTACTTCCTATACATGCTGTAAAAACCCACAAACTATTTCACACACCATAAAATGCATTTTAAACCAGTGTTTTTCACACCCTCCTAAGAGGCTACCTGTCTCTAAACATAGTAATTGAATTGCACTCAACTGAACTAATTTCATTGGGACAGATGGGAATGATTAGTTTGGCCTAAAGCTGCAAATGAACCACAAATCTTTCCTAACGTTTTAACTTTTGATTTAAAAACTGTCTTCTATCAGTTCTATTAGTTTTCCTTCATTTTAGAAACCGTTATAATCATTTGAGTTTACAACTCCAACTGTTCCCAGCTGTGTTGGTACGAATGCATTAAATGAAAAAGTGAAATATAAAAATAAATATCATCTCATTCCGTGCTATCAACCAGTACTAAAATGAAACCATATCACTGTTAAAGGTGTGGAAACAAAGACTTTTAGTGTGAAGAGATTGAGTCTAAATCTATACTACCACAATTTCATTGATTTCACCTAACAAGTGATAGGTTATAGTAGGCACTATATTACCTATTCTTGTCAGGGACCCCCAAATTGTACCTTCTTATGTAATAGGAATGCATATTGAGAGATTTTTATAGACATATATAGTATAACATGATATAACAACATACTATGATATGGTATATTATTACATAAATGACAAAATCTAATGGAGAAAATAATGAAGAAATTTTTGAGGTAACATGTAGGAGAAACTAGTTATTTGCTAATCAGCTCTTTGTAATACACAGTTCTTTACAGAACTCCAAATGCAAAATGTACATCTTAAATGTTTGAGAACAACTAAAAATAGCATAAGTCTCATAAAGATGGAAATGAATGAGAAAAATAATTTTGGGGTCTAGATAAAAAGGTCAAACATTGACTTGACATAAAGCTTTACATTTAAAATTATCTGTTGTAGAGAAACCTATATTTGATATAATACTTCTATGTTTACCTTAATTTGACATGCCTAAATTGTGAATCCCATATTTTCACATACTGTGTGGATGATGAAAGATGAGGTTGTATTAGAAATCAGCTTGACAAAAATAATAAGAAAGCAATAGGTATTTTCATATACATAATGTAAATTAAAGGTCTGATTCTAAGTATAATAAGTAAAAATTTTTCTCATATACCTAATTATGGATAATAATGCAATCATCAATTCAAAAATGTAACTGAGCTAGCTCTTGAGTATATGACGGCTGTCCAGAAAAAATCCAGCCATAAACGCCTCTATTTTTTATATACATGCTGGGTACTTTCTGGACAGCCTCGTATGGGTGTGCTTTCAGAAAAAAGGAAGAAGAGAGATTAGTACTTTTCCTACTGTGTGCCAGACACTAAAGTTATAAATGAGATGCGTTCTTAAAAACTGTACCTCAATAGTTATAACAAACATGAAATTGATAGTGCATTATTCCGAATCCTTTAATAAAATTGTTGAAGAAATCGAAGCTCAATTATCCATTGAGTTAGTCAGTCAGTATTTACTGAGCACCTATTATACCATATTCCAAGGAGTATTCTTGGTACTGATAATGCAACTGTGAAAATGGCAGGTAAATTCTCTTTTTTTAATGAGCATGTATTTGAATAAGCAAAGACTGAAAAAGAATTAAAATGAGGTGAACTGATAATGCTTCCATGTAGTAAAAAATAAATTCTTCACTGACTTGCATATAAAAATTTTTTACATTCTAATACCCAAATTTCATACATTAATATTTGATTTTATGCATTAAATCTAGATGTGCCCATTGATACTGAGGTTGTACAGTACCATAGTCAATTGCTGCTCATTTAATGTCTTAGGGCGATGTATCCTTAGTGATAGTATATACGAATTGTGCCTTCTGAAGCTGGTCACCATTACTCTCTCTGTCTTCCTTACGTATTTTCCTAGAAATCTCAATTGTTCTATGTGATTATTTGTAAGGTAGTAAGTTATATCGCTCATATAAATAACTTGGCACGTGTCCACATCTTCAATATATTCCTTTTTGGGTGTTTTTTTGTAGTATCACTTTTAAATTTGTGTGATGGCAACAGTACAAACATTTAAATTCTGCATTTACCACAAAGTTTGCTTAGTTAAGGTTTTTTCAATTTTTTATTAGTTTCAGGTGTAAAAAACAACATAGTGATTAGACATTTACATACCTCACAAAGTGATCATCCCAGTAAGTCTGGTACCAATCTGACACTGTACATAGTTATTACAATATTATTGAGTATATTCCCTATGCTGTACTTTTGTAACCCCTCATTGTTTAGTTGATCTTTGTTTAGTTGATTCATTTTCTTGGTCAGCAACCTGCCCTCTTCTTATTAAGCTTTTCTTTGTGTGTTTTAACCTTAAATCAGACTGACATGTTACAGAATATGGTGAACTTTGACTTTTAAACCCAGATCCTAGAACCAAGCAAAACAGTTTTACTAGTGGCATTTTCCTTTATTTTAACAAATCTATAACAAAGGCATATGTTATACAAATCAGCAACTTACATATTTCTATTAACATTAACAGATCTATCTAGATAAGGGTAGCTAATGGAACACCTATTTATCACTCTTGTTTAATATTAATGATGTGTAAAGTATGAATGCATTTGGACGTTGGTGGTGGTCTAACCAAGAGACTTTCCTATTTGCTTGCTTAGAAATGAAATCAGCTCCTATGCTGTTTTTCACCTGAGCTGAATCTTCAACACAGCTGTCCTCAGGCATTCTGCTTGATAGACCTCACTGTCTGTCCACACAGCCCGTTAGAAACCCATTTCATCATGTGACCTGATCCTTTTTCTTTAACATCTTTGGTGTAGATCATCATCACTCCTCCTTATTCTCAGTCCTGGAGGTGTACAATTGCAGAAACCTCCTGACCTTGATTGGTACATACATCTGTTACACAAACGTGCACCCCGTGGCTCCAAGAGCAATTTGCCCAAATCCACTTAGGTACTGAGAGTAACAAATCCGCGTGGCGCAGCTCTGTAGTTCAGGAGCCTTTCCACTTGATTAATTTGCTTTTTTTACCCATTACATGCATTTGTTCAATCCTAAAATGTTTCCTTAACAATTTTTTGCTTTGTGTTCATCTTGCATAATTCTACTTTTCTGATTGGCGCTGAGTGTTACATGTTAAATTTTAAGCTTGTGCCAGATTTTTTGGTTTGTTTAAAAGTATACACCATAATGAACAGTTGCCTTTTTTTTTCCCTCTCCTGTATCTAAACACTCTTCCTAATTTGGAGTACTTTTCCACCATCTGAGTGACTATGGCATGTGAAAAACACACATCGCCATCCAGAACCCAAATTTACTAACTTACTAACCTAAATTTTTCTGTCTCTGCATATTAGGACAGGGAGAAGGGAAGTAGTTTCAGCCAAAAACTAGTGGTCAGACTTTTATTGCATGCAAGGCAGTGGGTTTTAACTATCCTGGAATCTTCTCACTAGACTCTTAAAATAGGTGCTTTTTCCTAGACTGCATCACCTCTTGTTAGTGGTATTAAAAAATTGGTGCTCATCTACCCACAACATTTGTCACATTCAAAGCTAACAGCATGTATGCCAAAATTTGGCTAATAGTGTGTATTGTGAAATAGAGGAAGTCTGACAAACACAGATGAGATAAAAGCCAAACTCTTTATTTTATTGGCAGCTGAGTGAACAAAGCAGTAGCAATGCTTAATGTTTATAATAAATCTTTGATTCTGAGCATGGCCCAAAAGGCTCTAGATAAATACTCTGTCTCTAATCCCAGGGCCTCATCTCATATGTGCCTCTTTAATGTCAGAGCATTGTCTTTCTTGTTAGAGCATTCACACATAAATATATATGTGTGTGTACTATCCACTGCCCATCCGTATTAGATGGGTATAGTGTAATTTGAACTTGTGCATATTGAAATGCTATTCTTTTGCTTACATTCACAAATGGCATTGTCATAGGCTACAGAATAAGTATTGCAGTGACAAATCTGATGCAATTATAATTATTTTCATTTATAAATAACCTTTCTAAATGATATTTGCATGATATACTCTTCATTCTAAGGGTAATATTTAGGGAGGAAATATTTGGAGGATACACCTTTATTTTGTTAAATTTTCTTCTTTTTCATTCATTAAATATGTTGAAATTAGAGCCATCTTTTGTGATTTATTATGATCTATCAATTCTTTATGTTAATTCCATCAAAAAGGCCCAATGTGAATTTATTTTCTGTCCCCCTTTCCCCTCTCCGAAATCTACACGAACAGAACCAGAACCATGATTGATGTTGGAATCGAGTGTATTTTCTCAGCACCAAGACAGGGTGACTGGCAGGCAAAGTGACAAAAGGAAAGATCTCTTTCATAGTAACGTGGTGCCCAAAACGTGGAAGCCTCTGGAATAATGAGAGAGGGAGTTCTGCATGCCTGGGGTTGGTGCACTCGAAGTGTAGCTAGGCCATTCCCTTCCATTTGCGAATTAGCAGTTCTCGGAAGCCTGGTTTGAACATAGTCTGCGTTAGACAGCACATGGGGTGGGGAAACACCCAAACCTTTCTAGACATACTGAAGAAATTCCCTGAGCTCAGTCTGTTTCTTGGCCCTTGGAGAGCAACAGCAGTATTTCACTTTATGCTTAAAATGGGGCCCTCTCAGCCAGATTCTCGAGTCCCAACCACCATGCCAAGCTCCATACAGTGAATGGTGCATCAAAGTCGCCTGCCGTTGCGCTCTTAATGTGATCTTCTCAGGAGGCAGGCTTGCTTTACTGTGTCTCCTCCTCCACATGCTCTTCAGATAAGACCTTTAGTTGAATATTTGAATTGTCTTTGGAAGGAATAGGGGAAAAGTGTTCATCTTCAACATGTTACTAAGCTTCCATCTTTCTAAAAATAAGTCCTTGTTTTCCAAACCAACACAGCCAAAAAACAAATAAACAAACAAACCTAAAAACTGGTTATTTTGCTTCCTTAAACATTCAGAAATAAAAAGTAAATAAGTAAAAGTAAAAATACATGAGTAACTTCTCTTTCTCTTTCCATTAGACTGCCAAATACACAGATGTCAAGATTCTAACCTAGACCTTCTAAACCAGGAACTCTGGTGGGTTTTTTTTTTTTTTTGGAATATTCTATAGTTTTTAAAGCTGTGTAGGTAATATCAGATAGGGTTATTAATCACTGATAAGAATAAACAATCCCATTTAATTTCCTGCCTGATGGGTGAATGGTCTTTCTCCAAGTATCTCAAAGCCTCAAAGTCCAGAGAACTTCCTTCTTCCATCTGTAATGATGTCTCAAATATCAGCTGCAAGGTTCATCTGATATATATGATTAAAATTGTAAAAATATTAAAAATCTATTTGAAATATCCAGACTGTTATTTATCCTGTTTGTGCTTTAGTAATAGTTAAAATATAAGTTTAGTTTGAATATTATATAGAAATCAGTTTGAGGAGAGAGTGGAATTCAAGGAAATACATATGGATAACTTAAATAGAAAAACATAGATCGAGATAGAGGTGCATAGATACAGATATACAGAAAGATGTTATTCACAACTAGGAAAAATTATTAAAGTCACTAATGAAAAAGTTGTTTTGCAGCAAAGAGATGGCTTGACATAGAAGAAAATCTGTTAAATAAACTCAGAGTAAATCTTAAAATACTCCTACAAGTTATGAGATTGAAATAATTTTCAAAAGTGGAGAAAAATGATTTTTTCATTGGTCAAACCAGAGTAGCTTAATAAGAAGGAAGGTTTTATGAATTTCTTCTTTATTCTGTTCAAAAATTAAAAAAAAATTGTACTCTAAAAATATATGGCAGAAAAGGCAAATCTTCAGTTAATATCATCCCCTCAAAATAGATGGCATGTTAAAGGAATACAGTCACAGAGTGCTGTTTCAGTTGTTATACCTTGATACTTGGAGAGATGATAACATTTTAAAATATTCAGTACAATGGAAATAAGAAATTCAATTTTTATTTCAAGACACCTTGGCAAATATTAATAATTTAACATACATAAAAATAAAGCAGATACTCTTGAACAATGCACAGAGGTGCCTTGTGTATTCTTTAGCCAGTCTTCTTCAGCTTCTGTTCAGGGCACCCCTGGGAGCCAGTAAAAGCCTCCCAATTCTTCTGCAGGTGTTTCCTGGCTCCTCTCATCTTAACCTGCTCTGCTTCTCATTGGTTCACACACTCCTAGTTTCAGGGCCACTCTTTCTGTTTCATCATCGGCTCTTCTTCCCCTTCACATTGATTGGATCTTTTCCTGAGATTTATTTTTTCCAGTAATTTATTTATTATTTTTTATTGTTAAATTTATTGGGCTGATATTGGTCATCAAAAATCGCACAGGTTCCAGGAGCACAATGCTACAGTGCATCGTCTGTGTGTTGCATTACATGTTCACCACCCAGAGTCAGGTCTCCTTCCATCACCATACATTTGACTTCCCCTATGCCTGGCTTATTTCACTAAGCATGATGATCTCAAGTTCCATCCATTTTGTCACAAAAGGCAGTATTTTATCTGATAGCTGAGTAATATTCCATTGTGTGTATGTACCACAGCTTCTTTATCCAGTCATCTATTGAAGAGCACTTTGGTTGTTTCCACGACTTGGCCGCTGTGAGCAGTGCTGTGATGAACATTGTCTTTTCCCCAGATTTAAAGTTACCCTTGTAAGCCACATACAACTACTAATTTTATGTACTTTAAGACTGAAAAAAAAAAAAAACCAAAACCAAACAATACACTATACAGCCTGGCCCTGGTACAGGTAGACAAGAGAAGCAGCTCATATTATAAACCAGGGCATTATGGGGCAATCTGTACAGCACACAACATTGAGACTTACCTTTTCAGCAGAACCATATTGTTTAGATGAATCCTCTGCACTTGCATGTTAAATAGTACATTACTGTTAGACTCATAGTCCTTGGTGAGGTCAATTGAAAAACAACAAAAAAGATAAGCATAGCATTTTCCAAAATTAAAATGGGAGATAATAAACTATTTGCATTCAAGTCCTCAAAAACAATTCAGTGACACGTTGTCTGTCATCAGTATTTCATTTCTATCTTGGAAAAACCAAGAGGTTGATCAGAGAGAGTGCGTGAGAATTTTTTTTAAGAGAATTGTCAGACGACTCTATGTCTGACAATTATACCTCTGTGGGACAGGCAAGTGAAGTGCTTCAAGGGGGAGTGATGTTATCTAGCAGAAGTACAGAATAGCATCTTGAACCTGGAAAGAATTTTTTGCAGCCATGTAAAATAGCTTAATTCCACCTGCATTGCTGCAAAAGTGTAATGGGCAAAAAAAGTTCTTCATATAAATTATTCTAGTTCTCCTGGACTCCCATTTTTAAATTTATCTGAAAAGTTAAAAAAAAAAAAAAAAGAAGAAGAAAAAGAGGGAACTTCTGGCTAAAGCTGTTTATGATAGCAGAGAAAGGTTAGAGATGTAGTTAATAAGCCTTCATAAACTGTCAAAATACAGAGACATCTCTGTTACATATTGCCGTAATGTGACTATAACAGTTAAATGTTTATATGAATGAAAACACTAAAAACATTCTCATACTATGAAAATGAATTTGTAAAGTTCCATTTTGTTGAATTATTCCACTTATTTCATTTATTACTATTTGTACTTACACAGAGTGGATTCATGTTCTTCTAGGGGTGGCAGAACAAAGTACCATAAATTGGGTGACTTAAAACAAGAGAAAGGTTAGAGTGTCCCAGGCTTCCAGAGCTGGGAAAAGAGGTGAGTCAAGGTAGGAAATGTAGAGCCACCTCCAAATATCTGTTCTAGAGAGAGCCACCAATTGGGGCTGAGAGACCCCGACCATAGAAGGCATTACTTGGTGAATGGTAGGAGCTGGGAGAGCCAACTGAGGCCTCTCTGCCTCTTCACCTTGTCTCCTTGTGTCGGCCCAAGGGCGGTGGTACTTGTAACTGCGTAATGAGCATAATAAGGAGGAGAGTACAAAACAAGATGAAACAGGAAGAGAGCAGGCTGCCCACGTCCCCCACGGCATATTCCTGTGACTAGTGTGAGCTGACTAGGGGAAGAGGGAGACACTTCACTGGGAAATGAGCTTGAACTATGCCTTCAGACCATTAGGATTATTGATACATGATAAAGGAATGGTTCTAATGCCCAATTCTGATTGGAAAACTCTAGGATTTGCCTTAGATAAAATCCAGATGTGGGAAAAGGATCATTTACAAGGTAGCCTTAAAGGTGTTAATAAGAAAGAATGACGTATTCTCCATCATTTGAAGGAATCCCACCCATCTGATAATCTATTCACACTTGATGCTTTTGATGCAGGGAGTTTTAGACTCCCCGTTCCTCCTCCCCCAAAAAGAAATCTCACGGGTAGATCAAAATTCAAGTCTAAAAAAGTAAAATCAGCTGAAAAAAAAATCCAGAAATTGATGGAAATTTGCAACATTTAAAAGAAAATAGATCTTAAATTATTAATTCTTTATAAACAGCAGTGTTTCTCAAGGTGTAATGTGGGATGCACTTGGATCAGAATTATAGGGGTCAGGGAGTGAACGTGCCTGTAAAGATGGAGATACGTGTGTCATAGTCCTGATCTATTGAATCAGAATCTTGTGTGCTGAGCCCAGAAATTCCACAGGGTCCTTATATGGTGCTCACCCCCCAAAATATCTGAGACTTTGGACAAAAGTGTAAGGGGAAAAGGAACATAAAGAGAAAGAAAATCAACATGAGACTAATAAGAGACGAATACTGTTCTGCTGAACTATCTTTAACCAAATACTTCTTTTTAATACCTTTTATTTCTATATTTCATGGACAACACTGTCATAGTAATTTTCACCCTAAAAGTTACCAAAAGGCAATGTTCAGGATATATGGAATAGCTCCTTCTGCACTGCTTGCTTTCAAATTAAGATTTTAGTTCTATCTAATCACTAAAACTGCAGTAATTTGCATTACTTGCTATCTTTATTTCATTGAATATTAATAATTTAATTATGAACTAAATGGGTTGAAATTTAGTTGGCTATTTGGGAGTCCACAAGATGGAGGGATTCCACAGTTCAGCACTTTGGGCTTTGCATAGCTTATTATATGTCCCATCATATTTTAAATTACATATTCTAAAATATTGTATAGTTTATTTTCATTTTATGAGTTGAGTTTTATCTCCACCCTTTCCTGCCCACCAGAGATTATGCTGAAGTCCTATTCTCAGAATCGAGAATGTTACCTTCTTTGGAAATAGAGTTGTTGCAAATATAATTAGTTAAGATATGATCACTCTAAGGGTGAGTCCGTAATTCAGTCTAATTGCTGTTCTTATAAGAAGAGGAGAAGTGACACAGACACTGAGACATCAAGAGAAAATATGTCCCTGTGATGAAGGCAGAGATTTAGAATTACTCATCTATTGGCCAAGAAATACCAAGGATTGCCAGCAAAAATCAGAAGTGTTCAGAGGAAAAGAAGAATTCTTTCCTACAGGTATCAAAGAAAGTATGGCCGACCCTTTGATTTTGAATTTGTAGCCTGCAGAACTTCAGACAATAAATATCTCTTCTTTTAAGTCACCCAATTTATGGTACTTTGTTGTGCCACCCCTAGAAGAACATGAATGCACTTTGTGTAAGTACAAATAGTAATAAATGAAATAAGCGGAATAATTCAACAAAATGGAACTTTACAAATTCATTTTCATAGTATGAGAATGTTTTTAGTGTTTTCATTCATATAAACGTTTAACTATTATAGTCACATTAGGGCAATATGTAACAGAGATGTCTCTGTATTTTGACAGTTTATGTAAGCTTATTAAACATAACTGCACTTTTGTAAGTAAACTCAATTCGGCCATATTAGGAATACAATATAAATTTTTTCTGTAACATTAAGGAGAATGTTTTTAGATATATTGATCAAGGTAATAGAAGATATAGAGATTAAAATGATTTATTGGAATAGAAGTGTGTCTGATACATGAATTTGTGTTTAAGTTACTCAGGCAGTGGGTATTTTTATTTCATTTGTGTACATTTTGAAGTATCTTTTTGTGGAGAAATTTGCCTTGGATCTTCACTTCAGTTCCATTAAATTAATTGTAAAAAAAGTACAAAGTGATATGCATCCATAAGAGTTCTGATAAAGGGCATATTTGGTGTTTATCAGAGAATTGTAGTTCAATAAAATAACTAAATAAATGATGAAGGAATACTGAACAACGCTAAAGAGAGAGAAAATCTACAGATCTGAAAATACAGTTTAGTTTGTGTTAAATAGGATTTTTGAAACAAAGCAATTTCTAGTGTGTGTGTGTGTGTATATATATATATATAAAACCACAAACATGATGGTAAAATTAATGATTCAAAGCAAAAATAATAATAAATTAAGATCTGGAGAGGAAAAGAAGAGGCAGTCTAGATTCATGGGAACAGATGTGAAAAACTAACATTTTAACTTCCTAGACAAAAATAGTGAATGCTATATCCCAGTAAAGCTTTAAATTATATGTTAGGAAAGTTCAAGATAAATTTAGACATAGGAGATCTTAATTTATTTCCTGATCATGCATTCTGATGTAATCACTCTTTCCATTTATAAAATTACTCCAACAAAAGGAATTTTTAAAAAATCACAAGACAGGGAAAGATAAGGATCTCAAGAAAGAATAGAACTAACCTAAAGTGCAATAAGTGCAATTATAAGCAACCATAGAACAAACTTGTCCAACATACAGCCCGTGGGCCACATGATGGCTTTGAATACAGCCCAGCACAAATTTGTAAACTTCCTTAAAATGTTACAAGGATTTTTTGTGACCTTTGTTTTAGCTCATCAGCTATCATTAGTGTATCTTATGTGTGGCCAAGACAATTCTTCTTCTTCCAATGTAGCCCAGGGAAACCAAAAGGTTTGACGTCCCTGCCATGGAGTAAAGCTATACATTTGACCCAAAAAGCTATCTATCAAAATTAGAACAACAAAAGTAGACTTCTAAAATAGGTAAATTTACATACACATAAAAGGGAATTCTAGTCAAGAAATACTTTTTTGAAGACGTAAGCTTAATTATTACTCCTCTCCTTGAGTCATTTGCACAAGTGTAAATGCTTTCGGATGGAAGGATAAAAAGAAGTCACATTAGGTGGTGAACTTATTATACATCAAGTTGACAATGCACTGTAGAATTGTATGCCTGAAACCTATGTAATCCTTGCTAACAGATGTCACCCCAGTAAGTCTAACAATAAAAATGAATTAAAAAAAAAAAAAGCCATGCAGAAAGCTTCAGCTGAGCACAGCTTCTGGGAAGTTTCGTGTTTCAACAGATAAAAATATTTGAGTTGAGGCCTCCCAAGGATGTAGAACTCTTGTCAACATTCCAGACCCTCATCTAGTACATCTGAAGGGTATAGCCTAGGACAAAATCAATCTGAGAAAGTCCTGAAAACGTAACTTTGATTCAACTGGTGACTGAATTTAAGGTATAATTTGCATCAAAATTTACTGACAGCTGTAATGTGAAATTATTTTCCAGTATAGGTAAGATTAGAAACTGAAATTTTTCAAACAACATATTTGGTATTTAATGGACAATCACCATGCATACAAACAAACATAATCAACAGAAACAAAAAGTAGAGATATCTACAGGTTATCCATGTGAAGTTCAAAAAATACAGACTTAAAAAAAAAAAAAAAACAAGCCCTGTAATTATTGTATTTACCAAATCAGATGATTCCAGAGAACTAGAATTCCAGAGAATTGGAATCTATAAAAGTAGTACAATGGCAAATCTAGAGCTGAATAATAAAATATTTGTATTTTAGATGTGATAGATGAGTTTAACATAGAAGGAAAGAGCTAAGGAGATGAATAGTAAATTGAAAAATGGGTCAATAGAAAATACCGTACCTCAGGACTAGAGATCCAAACCATGAAAAATACAGAAAGTAGAACAACACACTTAGGGAATAGTTGAAAAATTTTAACCTAAGCACTATTAAGAGTTCTAAAAGCTACCGAGAATGGGATATTCAGCCAGTCTGAGGAAAAACTAAGAACTCCAATAATGCAGGAAAATAAAATTTACGTAAGTACTTTGTGGTTAGGGTGACCCTATAGCTTATCATAGTTTGTGATGCATGTATGATATGATGGTTTTCCTTGTGTCGTATTTAATGTTACTCTCTTTTGCTTTTAATAGTTTCCAAGTTGGAGAAATTAATTTACAGTTAAACAAATAGTGATAATAAACTTAAAGAAAACATTACCTTCTGATTAGGAATAAAACAGCTTAATGTTGACCTATCGAAAGAGACAGGGCCAGAAGAAAATGGGACAGCATCATTGCCAGTCTGAAAGAAAATAACTGCTAATCCTGCAGTGTAAACCTACTGAAAAAGACATGTATTTCCAAAGGAAGATAAAACGAAGATATTTTCAGATAGTCAGAATCAGAGAGGATATGCCATCCAAGGGACTTTTGTGCAGAAATAGACAGATTAATGAAAGAGGGTAGGAAAGCCAGAAAAAGAATTATAAATATGTGATATTGGTTCTTTTTTTTTTCACCTTTTGATCACATTTTAATATCTAATAGTTAAGTATGATTATTAAATTTTTTTATAATTCTGATTTTTTTTTAATTGTTAGACTTATTGGAGTGATATTGGTTAACAAGAATTACATAGGTTTCAGGTGTACAATTCCACAGTGTGACTTTTGTGCAGGAATAAACAGATTAATGAAAGAGAGTAGAAAATCCAGAAAAAGAAGTATAAATAGGTAATACCCGTTTTTGACAAAGGGGAAACTGTAGTGCAGTGAAGAAAAAAATATTATACTGGATGAATCCAGTGCTCACCTGAAATAAAAAAATAAAATCTGGAATCATAAAATTAAAATTTCTAAAATATGGATATTTCAAAGATCCAAAGGAAAAAAATCTTTACAAGATAAACTCAGGATAATAACTTTTTTTAATGATTTTTTTTCAGTTACTATTGGCATTCACTATTATTTTATATCAGTCTCAGGCATACACAGTAGCGGTTATACACATTTATATCATTTATGCAGTGATTGCCTCAGTCAGTCTGGTACCCCCCTGGCCCTGTACAGCACTGTGGCAGCATTGCTGACTGTGTTCTGCATGCTGTCCTTTACATCCCCGGGACTATGTCGTGAGTCCCAATCGGTATGTTTTAACCCCTTCACCTTTTTATCCAGCCACCCAGCACCATCAGCTTGTCCTCTGTGTCTAAGGGTCGTGCATTGTAGAATGTACACTTACCATAATGGTGTTTTTGTGTGTATCCTCGAAAATAGATGTAGTGTTTGTATATATAAATATACATATGTAGATTTAAAAATAGAAATATGAAGACATAAGATACATATGTGGATGTATAAATATATACGCATATATAGTATACAACACAGAATTATATACAGATAAGATATATATATATATATATGTTCATTGCTTTATAATATGTATGTATTTTTAATCTGAATGTTTTTTTAAATTTCTCTTTGTATTTTTTACCCCAGAATTTTCAATAATAAAAAGTATATGATTCTTATGGTAAGAAATCACTCCAAAACATTTACAGTATTTCCCTCTCATTCCTTCTGAGATCACTGAAATATAATAAATGATTTTCAGTCATGACAGGGATTTTGCAAAAGAATTTACATGCTGGTTAAAGCGAGATGCCATGGCTTTCCGGAGGGGTAAACATTCAGGGAGTCCATGCGAACTCTAAAATGTCCCTGAGTGTGTTGCCAGTTCTGCTAGCCATAGGTCTGTATTCCTAATGGAAGTACCACCACACGGCTGTGGAGCAAATGAGGTGGGTGGCCTGGGAAGCTGAGCAGGAAAGCCCCAAGGAATAGGATGCTCAGCTGTTAAAGGGGAGCACTGAAGGAGTCATAAATCACCCTCACCAGAGGACCATAGCAGATGCGAAAATAAAATGTCTGTAATCACTTCTTGGTGGAAAGCAGTGAGTAGAGTGAAAAGGAAGTCAGGAAAATGAGACAAATAGAAGACAAGAACATATAGGATAGATACAGACATATACACAGACACAGACTTTTTAATAGTTACTTTTACCTGAACGGCACAGAAATTAATGTCATGTAAAATTGTCTTTCACCCCAAGGCCCCAAATTAACCAGCATAGATAATTTAGTAACTATATTTCTAATGATATTTCTAGTCTTTATATTTGTTTAACAACAAAAGAACAAAAAAAGATCATAATAAAAACTTAACATTTTAACATTTTGGTAATGTGAAAGTATTTTACATATTTCCTGTGATCTTTTTAAAAACTCTGTGATAAATATTATTATTTTTTCAATTTTCTAGTTGAATGAATTAAGCCACAGAGAAGGTAAATGAGTTCTCCTATATCAGACAGCTACAAACTGGTTGAACAAGGGTTTGAAATTAAGCACTAATCTGTCACCAAATGGCCCATTCTTAAACACTGTGATAGGTAGGTAGTTTATTCAATAAACAGATGCTGAATAATACTATACTATGTGCCAGGCACAGTTTTAGATCCTGGGAATACAGCAGTAAATTCAGGCTTTTCAACAGTAATTATTTTTGAGAGAAGGGTAAATTTTTATATATTAACTAAATATTTTTTTTTTGGTATACAGATCTGCATTTAAAATAATGAGAATTATAGTACTGAAAGAAATGGAAAATATATCAAAATATTCAGGATGGAAAAAAAGAAATAAAACTATTGTTTTTTGCGGAGGATATGATAGTCTACATAGGAAAGCCTGAGTAGCATGCAGAGGAACTCTTAGAACTAATAAGTGACTTGTACAAAGTCTCAGGATACACAATTAAAACAAACAAAATCAATCTCATTTCTACATACTGAGAATGAATATGTGGATACTAAAATTAAATATTGAATGACTAAACATAGTAAATTGTCAGTTCTTTCTAAAATGATCTATATAGAGGCTTAATGCAATTTCCATCAAAACCTCAGCAAATCTTTTGGGAGGTATATAAAACATATCCTAAACATTTTATGGAAAGTATCAGACCTAGTATAAATAAAACAAATTTGAATAAGAAAGTGAGATTTACCACTTGACCATTTTAAGGCTTACATCATAGTTACAACAATCATGAGATTTTGGTATTGGAAGAGGGATAGAAAGATCAATGGAATGGATCCATGAAACAAAATAGAAAACTCAGAAATAGTTCCACATCAATATTCTCTACTGTTTTTGACAAAAGTGAGAAAGTAATCCAATAGAGGAAGGATAGCACTTTCAACAAAGCATGCTGGAGCAATGGAGCATTCATAGACCAAAAAACAAAAACAAAAAACCCAAAACCTAGAACCTTGTACTAAACCTCATGCTTTATACCGCACTGAACTCAAAATGGATTATGGACTTAAAGGTAAAACATGAAAATAGAAAACATTAAAAAACAGAGAAAAACTTAGGGCTAGGCTAAAAATTCTTACATATGACACCAGATGCCTGATACAAATATGAAAAGTTGGTAAATGGGGCCATTTCAAAATGAAAAACTTTATTACTCTGAGAAAAATCCTATTAAGGGGATGAAGGGATGAATGGACAAACTACACTGGGAGAAAATGTTTGCAAACCACCTATCTGATGAAAAGACTTTTACCGAGAATATACGTAGAACTCCCCAAACTCAACAATAGAAAAAAAAATTAAAATCCGGTTAGAAAATGAGCAAAATATGTGAACACACCTTTAACTGATAAAGATATACAGATGGTGAATAAGTACATGATAAGATGTTTAACATCAGTAACCATTAGGGGGAAGCAAATTAAAACCACAATGTGATATCACTACACGCTTAATCACAGTGGTCAAAATAAAGAATAATAACACTGAATGCTACTGAGGATGCAGAAAAACTGGATCACTTACACTGCTGGTGGGAATGTAAAATAGTACAGCTGCTCTGGAAGAGAATAACAATTTCTTAAACAATTCAACATATATTTACTATACAATCTTGTAATTTTAATCCTGGGCATTTTTCTCCAAGAAATGAAAGCCTGTGTTCACCAGAAACCTATAAACAAATGTTTATAGCAGCTCTACTTATAATACTCCCCAAATGAAAGCAACCCAGATCTTCTTTGACAGGAGAATAGTTAAACAATATGTGATACGCCCATGCTGTGGAATACTGCTTAACAAAAGCAAAACAACAAAACAATAAACAAAAAAATCAGTGAACTCTAGATACACAAAATATGGATGAATCTCAAAAGAATTACGCTGAGTAAAAAAAAAAAATCCCAAAATACAGTATATAACTTTATCATTAATTTTTTAAAACATTCTTGAAATGATGCAATTAAAGAGATGGAGAGCAAATTAGTAGTTGCAGGGATTAGGGAGAAGAGGAAGAAATTGGGATACCACCAGACATCTTCATGATGAAACTGTTCTTATACCGATTGTGGTGATGGTTATATTAATCTACATGTGTGATAAAGTGGCACACACACACACACACACACACACACATTAATGTATTTAATTGGTGAAATACAAACTTGCTTGGTGGATTGTATCAATGTCATTTGTCTTAGTTGGGATATCTTACCATAGATCTGCAAGATGTATTGCACTCTAATATTTCTTAGAACTTCATGTGAATCTACAATTATCTCAAAATAAATAGTTTAAAACATTCCTAACAAAAATGAAAAGACTTGTTTTTATCATTTAAAACTTTTTAATACCTTTAAAAACAAAATGAAGACCATAAAATAATCCAGATTTGAGCATAATTATTTATCACACAAATTTACACTTAAACTTTAATTTACATCTTAACAATTGCTAAACCATTAAACAGGATGTATTTTATTTTGTCAATGAAGAAAATAATTTGAAGAGCATTTTCATTTTTCTGAATCATTTAAAATTATATCTACCAGTAGATAATCAAAATGTGACATTTTTGTATCTAGTTGTACCTCAAGCAAATTATAAATGTGTGGAACTCCAATTTGGATTGGTTTATTAGGGGTATAATATGAAAGTTTAATTCATTCAAGTGACATTTAGTAAAATATGTTTCTCCACTAGTTAGATTGTTTATCCTCACTCTGCAATGTATCATAACAAACTCACCACAAAGAATAACATGAACAGTTGCTTGTTTGTGAGGACCATATCTATTTTTTTTTGCTATTTTATATTCATAAATGTCTTGATACTGGTTCTAGTAATTTTCATTAGAAAATATCTCTTACATAACCTATTTAACATAACAGTTTGTAGTTTCCTTAATGTAATTGCTAGCTATGTGAGGTTCTGTTTATTTTGTAAGCACCTAGTACATTACCATATTCAGTTATACTACCACTGGCAGTAAAAATGCATTTAGGATGAACATGCTAAATACTGTCTCTATTATCCTTTGTTTCACAGTCAGAAGAGAAACAGCTAAAAGTCATTGAATTTACTTCAATATACTCAAAGTAGAAAATAATTATTAGAATACTAATTTAAATGTACTTGTATTGGTTGAATCATTTAAAAAGCCATAACTTTGGAATAAATTTGGCAATATGGCAATTATTACAGTTAATGGAACCTCGTCTATTCATTTGTTAAATTTAGATATTTATCAGGTTATGGAAACAAAGTTTCAAGTATTGGAGCACTAATTTGAGACGTTCTGTAACAGTTTAAGGTATGGAGATCAATTGCATTACACTCACTCAGGGGAGAATGAGTGAAGAGGGAAACTTTGAAATTTATTATATTAATATGAAATCTATTATATTAATACAAATCCACACAAGTCAATCATTCAGACCCACATTATGACTTTAATATTAGCACCGTAGGGTGCTATGTGGCTGACTATACTTATCTCCAAGAGAAGCACCTAAAATGACTAGAAAATATTTTGTATGGCAATCGTAATTTCCCGTTCTGTAACACAGTAAGAGATGAACATTCATGAATTTATATAAAATACATTTGCATTTTCCAGCAAACTCTATCTCTTGGGAAATAAAAAGAGCTGCACATTGTCACAAAATGAGGTGTACAGAGTGAGTTCTTTGTTTTAATTTATCACCTGAGTGGCCCAAAGCCACTCTGGAGGTTACATGCCTCAAAGAAACTAAAATGAAAGAATTGGGAATAGGTAAATTCCTATTTGGGGCAGATTTGGACACCACCCCCCACACCACCCCCAATAAATTGTTACTGCCGGTAAAGCGTTCACTGGCCTGTCTTCCATTTACCCCAGTTCCCTGACGTTCTCTGTTCAAAACCTACCTTTTCTGCCGATCGTGCACCTTCCCGTCCCCCCTGTTACGCTCCTGCCGTGCGCTGGGTCCCCTAACTTCAGCTCCGTGAGTCCATAGATCCGCGTGTGTCTGAACAGTTTCCCTGCCTACTCCCCACGTAGCCTGCTTCACGGAGCTGGGAGGATGGGGGGCGCTCGTCCCCTTCATGCCCTGTCAGTAATTCTGGGTTACAGAGGTCCACATTATAATGGTGATAAGAGACAATGGAACACGGTAACCTGTGTGATTCTAATAAGAAGCAATCCTAAATTCCTGTTTTATGCCTTGATGATCCATTCAATCCCTGCAAAACCTTGATCGTTTGGAAGAAAATTTCAGTCTCTTCACGTAGTAGCTGTTCCAACATCACCGATAGGGGGAACGAAGTGCCCCTTGTATGCCAAGTACCGTATCAGAGGTTCCAGGAACCTCATAAAGGAAACACTACAAGTTTAAATAACCTTCTGTAAACACAAACAAAAAGTCAGCCAAACAGAATGAAAAATAATTAATTGGAGCAAATTTATATTAACAAAATGGTAATTGGCAGACGATTCTGGAGAGTACTCATGCAGTGAATAAACTTAAAACATTGGGAAAAAGTGAACGTATTAAATTTGTTCACCACAAAATAGGACATTAATATTTGAGGTACATGTTGGAGAAAGCATGAATTCTAAAGATTTAAGCCAAATTTATTGGAAAAAAGAAAACCTTTCTTTTCAGACTCTCGTCGTCGTGTCTGTGTCGAGAGTGTCCGTATACTATTGATAAAGCCACTTAGAATCACTTGGAGCGGCCTTGTGGAGCTTGCCCACAGCCAGTTCGCTTTTCAACACCTTTCGCTCTGAGTTTCCTCCTTGTTTTGGTGAGACCGTCCGAACCGCGGGTCGCCCTTAAATCCCCAGAGACGTCATGAAGTTCTGATGTCAAGCTGTGAAAACTCCCTTTCTACCTTTAGCATTGATATGCGGCCGGACTTGCCCTGGAAGCTCTGCTGGAGGGTTTTAAATTTCCCTGGACCTCTCATACAGTCTGTCCCCCGGAGGCCAGACGGAATGGCTGTCCTCTTTTCTTTCCTCATTTTCTTTGTAGTCTTTATTTTTTCCCCCAAATTTCTGTTCTTGTAGAGGAAGATGCAAATCACCTCCAATGGCAAAGACCCTTTTTATCTCCATTTATCCATTCCTACGACCAAACTTTTAATTTGGCTTTACTAACCAAGGTGAGCTCTCCCTCCTCACCTCATTCTTCCTTTGAAATATATTTATAAAGAATGAAAAATATAATATTCTCCATGGAATTTGTTTAGTTTTTCCTGATTTTCCAAAATAATTCAGTATATAACTCAGGGAAAATGACTTGTATCAACACTGTTGTTGAATTGGTTTTGGAATGTTATTGGAACATAATTGAAATTTCCAGTATGTAGTGTTTACTTCAAAGAGGGTAGATACCCTGGAGTTTGCAGTAATCTTTTCATAAGGGATGTTGTCTAGGGTTAGGCAAAATAGATTAGTTATCCACATTGGAGTAAGTACCAAAAAAATGTATACACGTTTCAAGAAAGGAAAAAGCTATTAAAATTGTAATACTCAGTATATACCGATAACAAAAGATGAAGACAACTCACATACGACTTCTGCAGTTACAGGAGGTGCTCAAAGTGGTTATCATCAGCGTCTGGACGCTTCTGATTCTGGAACTACGGCTTGAGCAACGTTAACCTAAGAGTCCACTTGTATTGCTGTGCATGCCATTTCAATTTCTTCCCGAAGTACCACTATACACCACATCCTTTAAGGTCCCCCATAGGTAGAAGCCAAAGGGTGTTAAGTCAGGAGAACGTGAGGGAAACTCAAACAGCCGTTCTCGAATTTCAAATACCAGTTCAAAATGGTCTCATGTTCCTCGAAGGGCAACCTTAATTACCCCATTTTCTTTGTCCTGCCTGTAGCATGGTGAGGCTAGCATTCATTTGATTAACAGCATCTTTTGAGTGAATGTCATACTACACATCGCTACTGTAATTCAATTCAACTTCGAAAAATAATACATAGATAACATCTCTTAAAAATTTATCTTTTTTTGGCACCCCTGGCATGTATATGTGTGTGTGTGTGTGTGTGTGTGTGTGTGTGTGTGTGTGTATGCTTAAAAATTAACTTACATGAAAGTGGCATGCAGTTTACTAAAATGGCAATATGTGAAATATAATGTTATTAAGTTTAATTATACTTTTAAAAAGAGTAAAAGTTTTACTGAATTAGTTTCCATTTACTTAGTTTTTAAATTACAAATCTGTATTTCACCAGTTTAAATATGAAAATGGAAGTGCTTCACAGAAATTTTTATGGCCAACATAATTTTACTTTAGTTCCTTTAATGTATTTAACATTTCCTACTGTCCTGAGCTTGGGATATCTTTTTCTATTTTTGATACTAGCCACCTAACTTTTTGTGGGGCAAATCTTGTGTACTAGAGGAATTCCCCATCAGGCAAGAATAGCTGTTGACCGTTCGTCTCTTATAACTTTAAAAGCTTTCTGCATAGTGTCTTTCTTCTCTTGAGAAGATTCTATATGTTTCCTGTATTTTTAAACTATCACCAACTTATAACAACAAGGATGTAGAATATAGAAAAATTATTTTATTAATATTCCTGAACTAATATTTGACAGTCAATGGTTAACCAAGCACCCATCATCTTTGAATATTTTGGGTCTATTTTCTACAAGAAAGGACATTGTCCTACGTAAACACATTAGGACCAATATAATAAAGAAATTTACATTGACACATTGTTATTTAATCCTCAGAGTCCATTCCTTCTCACCAGTTCCCTCACTGATACTCTTTATAGAAAAAGAATTCACTTTAGACTCACATATTAAATTTAGATGTCCAAACTCTTTAATCTCCATTCTGAAACAGTTTCTCACCTTTTTCTTGATTTTCAGGAGCTTAATACTTGTGAAAATTGCAGCCTAATTATGTTAAAGACTGCCTTGAAATATGAATTTGTGTGATACTCCCTTATGACTAGATTCAGGCTACACCTTGTGACAAGAACGTCACAGCCGGGTGCTGCATGGTCTATATTGTACCCTATCAAGTAGCAAAAGATTTTCATTTGTACCATTTTTGATGATGTTCACGTCTATCACTTGATTAATGTGATGTCTACCAAATTTCTGAAAAGTTATTTTTGCCCCTCTGTAAATGTGTTTTAAAGAGAGACACTTTGAAAATACATAAATATCATTTTCTTATCAAACTTACAATTATTTCCATTTGTTTGTTTACTCTATAAGGCAGCTGAAAAAAAATCCCAGTTTGTTCAGGATTAAGGGGTTTCTCAGCCCTCAGACTTTCAGTGCTACACTCTTGCCAGCACTGGGGATATGTACGTGTATATATCTTTGTGTTAACAAATGTTTCCGTTTATATTGAGGAAATATGTAGAAGTGAAATGGCTGGCAATTAGGGGCAAGTACATGTTTAATATTTTAAGAGACTTCCCAGTATTTTTCCAAAAATTTTAAATTTCTACCAGCAATGGATTACAATTCTAGCAATATGACATCGACTACAAAACATTAAAGTTTTAGTCTTCAATTGTTCTCTGGTAGTTTTGAAGCATACTTAACATTTTCTACTTAGCAAATGGAATATAGATACTGTAACTGTTTTAATGTTCTTTTCTATTAATTGTATCATGCCTGAGCCTCATGCCTGGCTCAGTTTTTATTTTCCTTACTATAATCGTAAGTCATACTGTCTTCTTTTTTACCTGCCTGTTAGTTTTTTAGTGGGATGCCAGGCAATGTGGACTTTTCTTCTGGGTGCTGGATATTTCTGTTTGCTATAAATATTTTTGAGTTTGTTTGGTGATGCTGTTAATTTACTTAAAACAACTTGATGCTTTCAGGTCTTGCATTTAAGCTCTTAGATGGGACAGGTGCATTATTTTGTCTATGACTTGTTTGTCCTCACATCTGAAACAAAACCCTACTGAGTAGTCAATGTTCCATGAAATACTAGGGTGTTTAATCTGGCTGCTGTGAGCAGACATTGTTCTTGGTAGTTTTAGAGCTGGGATTTGTTTTCCCTTTAATCCTTTCAGGTCATTCTTGTTATTCTGTGAGCTGAAAATATGTTTACTTTATATTCATTCTTGAAAAATATTGTCACTGAATATAGAATTCTAAATTGGCATTTTCCTTTTTTAATTTCAGCACTGAAAAGACATTGTTCCACTATTGTTTGACCTTCATGATACCTGATACGACCTTCGTGATACCTGATAAGAGGTAAGTGATCACTCTCAATATGTTTTAGGCTTATATAATTTATAATTTTTATATAAACACTATTTTATTGCTCCTCCTTTCCTAAAATATTTCTGCATATTTTAACTCAGCTTAGCTCTCACTTAAGAATTCCCCAAGCCTTTTACAGCTGCTGTTTGTGGCAGGATCGGCTTATTAAGAATTTGCATCCATTACAGGTACCACCTTCTGTATTGAGGCAATTCCTCACAATAACCCGTGACTGTGCTACCTTTTTATTGGTCTTATTTATGTGGTAGGCTCATAACAATGAAGTCCTTATTAAAGCAACCATATTTTAATTGCCAAAATGACTGCTGAACAGATTGGAAATAGAGGGAAATGAGACTGCTTACATTTCATGCATATTGCACTCTGGAAAAAAACAATTGCTACCAGGTTGCTAATAAATAGTGAATTTGCATCGTAAGTTTATGGTAGAAACTAAAACACATTAATTCTTGAGCAAGAGTAACAGTTTTTACTGTATTCTATGTTCCTAGTAGGAAAAGTCCAATTCTTCCTAAGGAGTCATAGTTTACATAATAAAATGGCCTTGAGGAATTCTACCGGTGGCATTCAGAGACACAAACAAGTCTTCCTTCAGCGTTGTCGTACGGTGACATTGCAAACTCCTTGCTTATATAAGTATAGTTATTATATTCATTAAAGTAAAATTCCATTCTCTTTGGCTCCCTGTTCCATATGTCGCTGCTCCACCACCAAGTCAGTGAAGCAGCACAAGAATCTGCCCCAAACACCCATTTGCTTATTTTGGATCCTTTCTTGCACTGAGTCATGGAACAGCTGGTGAAGCGTAACTACCTTCTGTGGCTGTAATTCTGTTGCTTGGGGATAGTTCCGCCTATTTTTATATAAAAAATAAATATTATTTTCCTTTTCGACTGCTCAAATAATCTGCTATCATAAATTGTTATGACAATACCTAGGGAGAGTTTGAGAATTAGAAAAACATCGCCGGAACAGACTGTCGAATACATGATTTCATAACAGCACTGGAAATGGGCTTGCCTTCTGCTCAGAATTAATATTTGTGATATTATTTTTAAAATACTATGTTGAAAATTCCAGTTGCTAATTTTTTCAAATAATGAGGATTATTTAGTTCTAAATGCTGTATGTACACTATTGATTCAGAAAAAATGCATTGGAATTACAGTATTTGTGCATAAGAAAAATATTGACAGACTGAGGAGCGGAGTAAAAGACAGACCGACAAAAATGTTATTTGTGAATAGCTGGGCCTACTTTAATATTTAATTGAGTCTAGTTTAGAATTTTTCTGTTGTGTTTCTTGGTATATTTCTTAGCAAAATGTACATACTAGCTGAATAATTTTGCTAAAGGTAATTTTGAATCTGTTGTCAATGGACCAAAATAAACATTGCCATGACTATCTTGGAAACTAATTTCTTTGGATCTCACATTTCTGTTGCCTAAATAAAGTGTATTTTATCTACACTAAAATTGTGATTTTTCTAAAAGTCAGCTAGAAAATAGAAATTTTATGGGAGCAAATAACACAGTGAAATCAGAAAACATTAGCCTAAATTCAATAACATTTAGATTTTATGCCCAACAGAATTTGTATTTTATTTGCAAAGCTTTGATAATGCAAAATGTATGCTATTCTAGTGTTCTATTTACTGTTTACAGGGCTACAACTATAGCTGATTGCTGCAGCTTACATTAAGTAGGCTAACTGAAATGATAGTTGCCAGCCTTTTAAACTACAGGGCATTTTAAAATGCCTGGGGTTTTGTCTTTTCAGAATATGTTTGAAAACTGGACTGTTTTGAAAAGAGATGCATAATCCATTGCTGTGTTTGGAACAGCTTGCAAACCTAATTTATTGAAAAGAGAAGGGAGGGAGGGAGAGATAGTTGAAAGACTACATAAGCTAAAATTCTGTGAAATTTGTAGGATGCCCATGGAGTAAATGCTCCAGCACCCTGAGGGAACAGCCCTTGTTGATGTACACCCATCCAGCATACACATAAAAATAACTAAAATGTAATTAGAGGGTACAGGTAAATAAGATCAGGGCTTGTTGCACACCGATATTTCTTGGGCAGTCTCATGAATAGAGCACTGGAAACAATCCAACGTGTTGAACTGTAAAGAATTAAAGTTTAATCAGAAAGCATCAGAGTAGACAGCACCACAAACTCATTCCTCTTGTATGAAGGCATAGGTTGGGGCACCTTCTAGGAAAATTCTTGAACAAGAGAGTCTTCAGAGTGTGTTTCTGGATACAGTCTGTCAAACAATATTTATAGTATCAACATACTTTTTCTAAGAGTTATGTAGGAACAAGTATTCCTTTTGAAGAATGTTTTCCCCCACCCAGATATTAGAAGTGAATATCAGAAATGCACTGATCACATCCCCAACTCAGGGCTCGCAGAGTGTCTTTTCATTTACTAAATTTGCATGAAAGAAAGGACAGTGATTTGAGAAAGTGAAAAGAGACAAAAACGACAAAGGCATGAAGGGTGGCTGTTTTCCTTTATAAAAATGGAAACATTCAATTAAAGCCACCAGAAAAGAGTTACAACTCTACCTCAAGCAATCATTCTCAGTAAAATGAGAGTTGAGATAGATTGCCAATATGATATATCACCTTTTGGAAACAATTTATAAATTTACCTATTAAATAAATATTTTAGTGATCTTCCCCTGAAATAAACAAAATTAGTATCTTCTCTATCATTCTAGAAGTATGCTGTCCAATATGGTAGCCACTAGCCATATGTTGCTTTGAGTACTTTAAATGTAAGTCATTTTAATTGAGGTAGGCTATAATTATAAAATACATACCCTGTTTTAAAGACAGTATAATAAATGTAAATTTTTAAATATTTTATATTAACTGTATGGGTAAATTATATTTTTTGTAAATTGTGTTAAATAAAATACATTATTAAAATTAATTTCACTGGTTTATTTTACTTCTATAATGTGGTAATACAAAGTCTAAAATTACACACATGGCTAACATTTGTGGCTCCAGTAATAATTGTATTGGACAGTAGTGGCATTGTAACTAAGACCGTCACATACAGAAGTGGTGTCCATACCCCAAAGTTTATATAATAGTCTGATTCTTCATCTGTCTAGCAGAGAAGAGGAAGTGGTTAATAATTTTATCGATCTGGGTTATAGCAAATTACTTTTGAAACAAATTGTTGAATAGTGCAGTTATGAATGGTGTGTGCATAAACTAGAATTCTATTTGGTGCTGAAATAATGTCATTTTGGGCATGTCTAAATAAGCTTTAAAAAGTCACAATGAAGCAGTCCAAAATTTTTAAAGAACTTGCTGCTCCTGATTAATTGGTTTCTAGTTTACAGGTATACTCCATTTGCCTTAGAGGAGTGAGAGACTAATAGGAAATAGAAACAGGAACTTATAAGTTGCAGGGACTTGTAACACACAGTGTTGTTGCTATATGTATTAATATTATGGAAAGCCTGTTAAGAGGTTGAGAGGGAAAATTTAGACTTGCAAGAACCAAGAAAAAGAAATATAAAGATCATAAAAGGGAAAGGCTGCAAAAAATATCCTTTCTTAGCAGAATTTTCTCTTCTTCAAACTTTTTATTTTCTTAATTTTTATTATGTACACATTTGTAGTTTTATTTCTACTTTGCTCCAATTTATTTGCTCATCAAGTACATCATAGAGAGGTAGTTTAATAACTACCACGCTCACTTGTGATGTGTCAGACACATGCTAAAATATCACGTCACTCAATAGTCAAGCCCATGAGTATGTTGTAAGTAAAGATTGGGATGCTGAACTCCAGAGAAAGTTAAACAACTTTCAACTAGTGGTGGAAATGGGACTAATAAAAAGATCAGTTTAACACAAATCTCTCATTCTTAAATGTGAGACACGATTATACTTCCGTCAGGCCCTGAGCCAGAAGCCGGATCTGTAATGTGTTTATCTATTTGTTTATTTTTTTGCCTCCTTTCACCAAAAGGTAAATTCTGGCTTGCCAGTGCTTAAATAATGACTGAAAATGTAGAAAATATGGAAAAGATATTTGCTGAATGAAGAAATGCAAGGAAGAGAGGGAGGGGAAGAGAGGAAGGAGGACAGGAAAAGAAGACACGGTTCTGACTTAGCATCTAACCATGTGCATGTTCTTGACCTCTCTTGCACTGGCTCCACTTTCGGTGCCCAAGTATCACAGGACTGGGAGGGCACCACCTAGTTGTTTGCTTGTCTTGTCTTATTGGCCTGGGAGATGCACATTTGGAGCATCATGAAACATTTATCTGACAGTTGAATTCTGCCATGTATGAAGTGACTCCCATTTTTTAGAAGATACAATCTCAGCTTTTAACTGTGACTTAAGAGACAAATCACTTGGCAGTTTGATTCTATTGATTTTATTCCTCTCAACTCACATTAGTGGTCCCAGTAAGTTCAAGATTCTGAACTCTTATAGCTGACTATTACGAAATGATGATACATACTTTCACATCCATATGATACTCCTCTGTCCTTCTGCCTGAACATTTCCACTGACCCTTCCATACCCAGCTCTGTTACCACTTTCCTTGGGAAACCTGTGGCAGTATGCCACATACTCAGCTGTCTGCTCTAGAGACCCTTACACAGCTGTTTATACTTAGATTTTTATCCTTTAATGCATTGTGTTGTCACAGTTGTTCACGTATACTAAATATAAAATTTGAAACATAGAGGGTTATGTTTTCTTTATCTTTAAAATTCCATGGGGTTCCCTGGTGATGTAGGGGCTAGGCTTCAGTGCTCTCAATGCTGCGGTCTGGGTTCAATTCCCAGCCAGGGAACTATCCCCGCCCCCCACAAAAAAAAAAATCCATAGCTGAATGCTTGACACATGGTATGTGTTCAATACATTTTTGTCAATTATATGAATAAATTATGTACATGATTTCAAAATTGGCATTAATAGGATGAAGTATAAAAGTGCTGTTCTAACCTTAACAACTCACAGTTTATCATGAAATCAAAATTACAAGGAAAAACAGGTGTGTTTTTTCCAAAAGAGAAAAAAACTTACTGTGATAAGTATTTAGTCATATTATCAGTATTATTCAACAAACCCCTATTGTTAAAAGATAAATTTTGTATTTTATCACTGTCTAAAATAATTATTTGATAATTTTTTCTGTATACTTATATATGCTACTTTTATGAAGGATGTTAGACTCAAATATTTGTCCACTCATCAGTTTAGTAAACAATGTTATTGGGTGACTGTGTGTTAGGTATAGAATACAAGCTCCATCACGTAGTGCTTTTCTGTGTGAGGAGGCTTTAAAGCTATTGAGAATGGGGAGTTCCCTGATGGTGTAGTGGCTTAAGGCTTCGGTGCTGGCGCTGTCAGTGCTGCGGCCTGGGTACGATTCCCAGCCAGGGAGCTACCCACATACCAAAAAGAAAAAAAGAAAAAAAAAGCTAGTGAGAGTGGAGGGAAGCCCTGTGTGTCTGTGACAGAGTGAGCAAAGGAGTTGTGGAAAACAGAAAAGAGAAGAACATGACAGTGGCTGAGAGTGGATCTTAGACAATCTCACAACAACAAAAAAGTTAACTGTGAGACAAGGGATGTGTTTATTATCTTGATCCTGGTAATCATTGTTTAATGTATATGTAATTCAAATAATCTAGATGTACACTTAAAATATATAGAATTATACTTGACAGTTATTTTTCAATAAAGTTTTCTTTGGGGGAGATTTTTCAAAAGAAAATCCTGGATATTGATAATTAAACTAAGAGGTAGGCTATCAAAAAAAAAAAGTACAGAGATGTCTGTAGGACTATACCATGAATAATTTTATGAGTTATGTAATAAGTGACTGAGGTTTTTATCCTAATAATGATTCTAGAAGATTTTAAGCATGTTGGTGGTAGCCCATTTTTAAATATACTACATTGGTTTGGACAACGAATATGAGTGCTAAAACATTGAGGCCAGGTAGGAGGTACTGCAGTGATCTAGGCAAAGAGTGATGGTTGTTTTGACTAATGATGTGTCAGTGAAGAGGGAAAGAAGTAAAATATAGGAAGTAAAATTGGCAGAATTTACTGACAGAGTGGATGAAAGGTGTATGAGAGAGTGTCAGTGGTTTGAGAATAATGTATAATAGTTAACCTGGAATTAGAGGGAGAGAGAGAGAATTGCACTAAATTTTAGACTGAATTAACTTTATATCATGCTTAAATTAATTGGATATTATAGCAGCAAATAGAGTTCCAAAAAATATGTGATTTGGATCCTTTATATGTGAACTAAAGGAAGTTTTTTTTTTCTGGAAGAAACATTGGTCCTGGAAAAAGTAGTATTTCAATTGTGTTCTAATGTGTTTAATATGAATGATAACAACATTGCCCCACGAAGGTACATTGAGATTTCAAGCAGATAATTAAGTGATTAGTACTTGATTGAATTTTGATAAGTGGCATCTATTATTGTTGTTCTTACGTTTTTCCAGGGCCAATTCCACCGTACCCTGACCCGCACTAACCACAGTTAACACAGACTCTCCCTGCCTTGCCGTTCATTTTGGCTGGCCATCTCCTAACATTCAGTAGAACTGAAAAAAGTACTCTTCTGCTTAAATTACAAGGCTAATATGCCTGGAAATTACCAGAACTCTTGATGTTCTACTGAAACTCTTCCACAGCATTTTCTTAGTGTATTGTCTGAGAAATAGTTTCAGGTACAATCATGAACATGCTCTCGTGCTTATGAACCTCAGTCATGCAACCAAGCCGAGCCATATTCATGGAACACTGTGCAGTTTTGAAGGCTGTCCATCTGCTGACCTCTCTTGTCTCAGCCATACCGCTGTGTTGGGTCAGTAAGCAAGTCTGAGTCAGTAACCAAGTCTGATTCTTTCTTTCAGCACATGGACCTTTTTGCATCACTATTGTGATGCCCCTGGGTTTTTTGGGTTAAGCAACACCCTCAACCCTCAGCTATCACAAGCGGTCAGCCAGTTATTGAAGTATGGATGTCAGAAATCAGAGAGCAATTTAGCGCTTTCTCCATGGGCTCTCTTATTTTAGACTGCAGTGTGATGCACAGTGACAGGCTGCTACGGTGGCTCCTGATCTTCCCAGTACAAGTCCATTTGTCCCGTCTCTTCAGTCACACCCTTTGAAGAAGCAGTCTTCGCACTGTCTGCACTTCTAGGAACTTAAGTAAATGACAACTTCCCTACTGCTCCCAGGTCCTCAGCTACGTAGTGGGCCTCCTTCCTGATTTTCCTTTGGTGCTCTTGTCATTTCTCGGTGGCAGTTTTATTTTTCAACAAGAGATTAGAATTATCCAACAAAAAATGAGCAGCTTTGTCATGGTCCAACTAAACCCACATGTGTTTTTTTTTTTTTGGCAGGGGGGCGGGGGGGCGGGGGGCGCGGTAGCTCCCTGGCTGGGAATCGAACCCAGGCCACAGCGCTGACAGCGTGGAAGCCTAGCCACTACACCACCAGGGAACCCCTCCCACATGCATTTTTAATACTTTGATGCCTTTGCACAATTAATGTTTTTGCTTGTTTTTCTTTAAACATAATTTATGATTCATCAAAAAGTGATATTATGGGTTAAAACATTTTTTCAGAAAAGAAATTCTTGTTCCTGATGACATTATAAGTGTTATTCCAGCGATATATAGCAGACCAGGTCATGTAATACTATACAACTTCAAATTAACTTTATTTCACTTTGCGTTGATTATAAACTTGTAAATATTTGTAGCCAGGCACTTAAAGCTAAAGGGATATGATTGTAGAAGAGAGGATTAACCTCCAAGTAATACTGCCATTACTATTAGCTGGCTTTTTTAACAAGATCATTATTTCAGATTGAAATATTTGGAATTTCTAAAGGTATGAATAACTTTCTGGCAGATGGCTGCCATTATCCAGTTAACTCCATGTTCTATATAAAAGTATTGATGTATCTTAACTGATTCATTGAGTTCTTCCTTGATCTGGTCAGCACTTTCTTAAGTAAGCATTTTAGTTAGTTCTTATGTTAATCTCTGCATGCAACAATTATTCAGCCTGTAGAAATAGAAAGTGTATATGAACTTAGGAGTTCAAGGGGAGAGAGAAACACTTGTTTCTCTGCCTTGTGTTCATATGGTATTTTCTTAAATAGTCTCTTACTTGTATGTTGTATTTTCTTATTGACTATGTGTGAAGCTTCTACTTCTGTTGCATTACTCATGAACTGACTGACTGGACTTAAGTGATCACTCTGGGATTTGACATTATAAAGATACTTCGTCAAGAACTTGATTAATACATCTGTGTTCCTCCAACATATTGAATATACAATGATGCTTCCTCAGGTGGTTTGTGAAATAAATAAGTGCTAATGTTTCCATGAAGATTTATTTAATTCTTCCTCAGATAGAGTGACTCCTGTACATACTGGAAGGAAGACACAACATAGAATGGCCAGAGCCATCTCTCCTAACTACAGTGTTGGGTTGGGTATGTGTGGGGGGGTGGGGGGGCGGTATTGATTAAGGCTGAAAAATTAAAGCAATTTTTAAGGCTATACCTATCCCTATATCTCTTGTCTCAAGTTAAACCTCTGCATCTGTCAATAAGCAATTCTGATTTTTACCTTCACTGTATACAAATTCCTGTATCACCATTGTGATGTCCCTAAATGACATTTTTTGGATTAGGCAATATCCTCAATTAAGTTCGTGAACCTGCTACCATGTGCTTACATTGGCAGCACTGTACAAACAACTTGGTAAGGTGTCATCACCTTGGGATATCTGTGTCTCACAGCTGTGTTCATGTCAATGTGTGGCGGTGTGTTGCTGAGTGGCATTCAGTATTGTTGCATGTTTTTGTGGGCCATTGTGAGAATGTCAGAACTTGAATTAGAGCAATGAACAAACATTCAATTTCCTGTTAAATTTGGCAAGAGTGGAAGTGAAATCAGGGACATGTTAGTCCAAGTTTATGGGGAAATTGCTATGAAGAAAACGGCAGTGTACAAATGGATTAAACATTTTTTCTGAGGGCAGAGTAAATGTTATTGATGAAGAGAGGTCAGGGATGCAATTAATGAGCAGAACTGACATACACATTGCAAAAATTCATTGATTTGTGCGTCAAAATTGTTGGCTGACTGTGAGACACATAGCAGACCCAAGAAAACATTAGAGAAACAGGAAAATCTTAACTGAAAATCTTGGCATGAGAAAGGTGTGTGCAAAAATGGTCCTGAATGATCTCACCGGCGAACAAAAGCAAAGGAGAATCAAAAGTTTGACAAGACCTTTTGGAGAGGCAAGATGATGTTTGGGCCGTGTTATCACTGGTGATGAAACATGGGTGTACCAATATGACCTGAAACAAAGCATCCAAGTGCACAATGGAAATCAACTAATTCTTCATGACCAAAAAAGTTCTGTCAGTCCAAATCAAGAGCCAAAACAATGTTGCTAACCTTTTTTGATATCAGAGGGATTGTTCATTATGAATTTGTACCAACTGGACAAATAGTCAACCATGTTTATTATTTGGAAGTGCTGAAAAGGCTTCGTGATAAAAGTTAGACAACAACAACCTGAACTTTTCGCCAACAACTCATGGTTCTTGCATCACAATGATGCACCAGCTCATATGGCACTATCTGTGAGGTTGTTTTTAACCAGTACACAAATAATTGTATTGGAACAACCTCCCTACTCATCTGATCTGTTCTCCAATGACTTCTTGCTTTACTTGAAGATACAGAAAATATTGAAAAGGAAACATTTTGATGACATTCAGGACATCAAGGGTAATATGACAACAACTCTGTTGGCCCTTTCAGAAAAAGAGTTCCACAATTACTTTGAAGGGTGGACTGGGTGCTGGCTTCAGTGCCTAGCTTCCCAAGGGGAGTACTTCAAACATGACTGTAGTGATATTCAGCAATGAGGTATGTAGCACTGTTTCTAGAATGAGTTTGAAAACTTAATGTCAGACCTCATATCCAATGACATAGCTATTCTAATTCTAGGAATATAACAGAAATGTATGTGTATCTTCATCAAAAGATATACCCAAGTGTGTTTATAGCAGCACTATTCAAAATGGCTAAAAACTGGAAACTGTCAAATGTCCATCTATAATAGAAATGCAGACATGATTTGTGGTAGAAATTACATGAAGTGGAATACTGTATACCAGCAATGAGAGCAAACAATTGAATACTACATACAGCAACCTCTATGAGTCTCAGATGCACAGTATTGAAAAACAATGGCAGACATAAGTAAGTGTGTACTTAATTACATCCCGTATAAAAAGTTGAAAGACTGAAACCCATGTTTTGTAACAGAAGTTAGATAGTTGGTCCCTTGAAGAGATAGAAATTCAGTGGTTTGAAATCAGCACGAGAACAACTTCTTCAGTGCTAGCAAAGTTGTTCATTGGTCAGAGTGCTTGGTGTGAAGGTTGTCATTTGAAGTTCATTTTTTTCAGTATATGCGTTTCTGCCAGGCACCTGGAAGCAGTACTAATTAGAGACAACACCAAAATGAAACATTAACTGGTGTGCTTTGAACCACACAGGTAGCATGAATTCACAGACCAAATTCAGGGAGCATCTGGTTTTCTGGTTAGGTATTCTTAAGCGATGCTTATTCTGTTTTGTCTGTTCTGCTGTAAGTAGAATTTGAGAAAGGCAAATATTCCCTCTGTTTATAGGGTGATTTTTTTTCAGTAAATTGTTGTCCTTTGGGGCTCCAAGCTTCATGAAAGGTGGAAGTGGTATGTTTCTCTAATAAGGCCTTAAAGTATCAGTGATATTCAACTTTTATATTCTAAGCCAAACACCTGTTTAAATACAGGTTTTATTCTACCAGATACCTCCTGGGAAGATGCCAGTAACAGAGCTCACCTCTCCTTCTAGAATAAGCTTTTGTAATATTTGTGTAATTGATTTACCTGCCATTTCCCTGGAATAAGAAAGAGTTGTAATATATTTCATGGGGAAATATTGAGTGGGTTGGATTGGGAGCGTTCCCTTTGAAAATTCAGTCAGTATTGGCTACTAGCTTAAGCAAGTAATCTTTCTCAATTTTAAATGTGATTACTTTACCTACATGAGTAAAATCTTTCAGTGGATCACTTTGGTTTTAGGATAAATTACACAGTACTGACTTGGGTGTCTGTTACTCCTGCTTTATCTCATCACATCTCAACTCATGATTATCCATGAGTTTGCCTTCCGCACTTGCATTGCTCTAAGCATGCCCTAGTCTTCCAGTCCTCCATGACTGTGCTTTGATAATGCGACATCATTAACAACTCTAAAATATTGGTAGCTTAAAACAGTTCATATGTGTTTTTTTAATGGTTGAATCTGCCCATCTGCTTAGTTTTGGCAAGTATTTTGATGGTGGGGGTCAAATGAACTTGGCTTAACTTCAGGCTTTGGATTTAGGCACACTTTATTGGTTTTTATTCTGGAAGGAAAAATGGCCCTTGGAGCATTTTCTTTTTCCTGGCTGTAATCAGAAGCTCAAAAGAGCAGAGCAGGCACATCCAAAGTCTCCTAAGGCTTTGGCCCAGAACTGGCATGCTTTTATTTCTGCCAACAAGCAGAGACGTGGTCAAGCATAGCATCAGTGGGGTGGGGAAGGGTCCTGCCCACAGTGCATTCTGGCAGGGGAGAGGCAGTTATATGTTCAGAAAATTACACAATTTAACAGAGCTCTGAAAAATGGTTGAGCCCTATAATATCCAGCTATATGCAGGGGAGAAAAACGTTAAAAAAAATAGAACTTGTGTTTTACCATCATATTACTCATCATCTTTATTCACAAAATTCTTGTATTTAACTTAATTAATTTTTATTATGTACTTTATAACAATATATTTTGGAGTTTTAGAAATTAGTTGATTTGTTTCCGTTTTTACAAATTTTGCATTCTGAATGTGTTATGTACAAGACAGTGATAATCAGCGATATGTTATTTCATATTATGATTGCTCCAAAACCATTTTTTCTGGAATTCCATTCTGTTTGTAAATTTTTCATTTATTACTTTCTTTTTTTCTAAATCTGAAAATTACCCTACCACGAGATTTCTCCAATTGTTTCTATTTTTATTTCTTAGTTTCTAGTAACATTTTATTAAATACATTATTGGGGCAAACTAAAATTTTAAAAAAACACGCAATGTATATCAAGATTAAGGTCTGGGTATTTATTGAAGCAACCTCAATGCTATGTAAATTACATGTGATTAGACTTCACGGCTACCAGTATATAACTGCCTTGGCAACATTAGGTTAATATTTGTCAGTTGAAAGGAAGTTATTTGCTGTAAACTGAATATTTGTGTCTCCCAAAATTCTTATGTCGAAGCCCTGAGCCCCAATGTGATGGTATTTGGAGGTGGGACCTTTGGAAGGTAGTTCGGTCATGAAGATGGTAGCCTCATGAATAAGATTAGTGCCTTCAGGAGAAGAGACATGAGAGATGTGATCTCTCTCTCTGCCATGTGAGGATACAGCAGGAAGGCAGCCATCTGCACCCCAGGAAGGAGGCTCTCACCAGAGCACGACTGTGCAGGCACCCTGATCGTGCAGTTTTCAGACTCCAGAACAGTGACAAATACATTTTTGTGGTCTGTAGTATTTTGTTAGAGCAGCCTGAATTGACTCTGACATTATTTTATAAGGACAGAAACCTAAAGTTTATCTTAAGTTAAGCAAAGAAATGGTCAGACTTAAGTACATACAAGCCACAGGAGGGTTGATTTTTCTTTTCAATATTAAATCAGTCAGTGTATGCAACTGCTGTTCTAACTCATTGTTTAATTTGAACTAATTGGTTATGCAACTGGAACTACCACTCAGCTTTAATAAAAGAGATGACCAGTCTCTATGTATAGACGTAATGATCTAAGAGACATCTTACATTCTTGCTGAGAGAATTACAAGGCATATTGACCTCATATAGTATATATTATTCATGCTTTACATGTGTAGAAAATTCTGAGACTGTCCTCAGGTCTCTTCTTTTTATCTGAGGAAACTATTTTAATCATAAAAGGCACTACTGAATTGTCATGTAAACAGTATGATAAAAATACAGGCTATAATCTGCTAAAATATTTGAATGTATTTTTAATTAACCTCAAACTGGCATTAAGCTCTCAAAAAATGCATCCATGTTTAATAGATGTTGTTAATTATGCAATGACAGTAATATAATACATATTGAGAGGTAGCATGAATATTGTGGCACAAGTCTTAAGTGACAGTTTTTTATAGGTATGAGTATATTGTTTAATTGACACTCCTCTTTCTTAGAACTGAAGCTAATCTTAAAATTGTTGTGATCGTTACACATGGTTCAAAGGAATTATTACTAGATACTTCTGAGAAATTCTGAAAGGAAATAAAATCAGGACATTTTTCTTTCTTTTCTTTTTTATTCCTTTTATTGCAAAGATATCAAAATGTGCTCTAGAAAAACATAAAATTCTCACATATCCATTTACTGAAATCATCAAAAATCTACCTGTCAGGTTTTGGTGGTCTGATCTTAACAAATTGTACCTCCTCAAAACTAGTAAGATAAAATAAATAACAGTTACACAAGCTTTTATCATCAATCTAGAGTATTGTTTAGACCTGGCAAGCTGTCCTCCAAATAAAGATCACCATAGTGGTTACTCATGGTTTTAGCCCTGAGATCACTGAGGGGGAAAAGTAATTTATCTTCTTCATAAATATCTGAATGAGTATTTTCCTAAATGAAGATTTCCAAATAACTCAGTACTAGGAAAATGTCTTTAATAATTATTACAGATTTTCTTCCTAAATTTGAAAGTCTTAACCATCCTATTCAGTTATCTGTTGACTAAATACATACTGTTAGCATTGCTGAAATGCTAATCTTAGGTACACAAAAGAATCTGTTAGCTTTCTGAATAGCTTAAAGTTTAAATTGTAATGACGAACAGATTAAATATTAAGAATAAAGGATAATCAAGTATCAGAGTTTTAGAAAGTATCTAATTTCCATTTTTCCTCAAATAATGTATTATTTTATTGAATATATTTTCATCTTAAAACAATTTTTAAAGCATACATTTTTTTCCAACATTGTACATATTTTCTTCATCTTCTAGTTATAAAGTATTCACTGAATTCACCTTTCTTAAGCAATGATATGCTTTAAATCTTTTTTAGAATTATGTTATTTCTTGAAATGAATTTAGTTCAAAACATGGTAAAAAATATTTGTTACTCTAAGCTGCATGACTGCATTTAATTTGATATGTTGGATTCTTTTTACTACATAATTTACATATAATAAATAAATTACAATTTTAAAAAATATCTTGCCAAAGAGCAAGATTACACACAGAGAATAAATTTTTCTTGTGATTCTTCAATTCAAATCAAAGTACAGAAAAGAAGAGCCAGGAGAAACCCTCTAAATGACTTTAAGGCTAAGGGTGGAACAGAACTGAGAGAGAATCCTTCCCCCAGGTAATCTATAGTTTCACCTAAGAAAGGTAAGGAAAGGGCCACAGTAAGAAAACTTGAAATATGGAAGCAGGGTTAAATAATATCTGTGGAGGCTCAGAATTCAAAAAGTGAGAATGGTGAGTGAAGAAAACTCTACGTACAAGCTTGTTCAACCTGTGGGCCATGGCCACATGTTGCCCAGGATGGCTTTGAATGTGGCCCAACACAAATTCATAAACTTTCTTAAAATATTACGAAAACTATGCATGGACTTGTGTTAGCTCATCAGCTATTGTTAGTATTAGTGTATTTCATGAGTGGCCCAAGACAATTCTGCTTCTTCCAATGTGGCCCAAGGAAGCCAAAAGGTTGGGCACCTTCCCACAACCACAAATGTAAGAAGCAGGGCTAGAAATCAAGGAGAGAGCTCCCAATTTCTGAAAGCTTACAGCTCAATGTGGAAGCATAAGCAGAACTTCAGAATCTCACCGGAGCTTAGATCCCAGACCCTGCTAAAGAGAAAAGTGTGATCCCATCTTCAAAATATTTAAAACCGGTGTGAACTGATTATAGCTAAAACTCTAAGTCCAGAATCAAATAAACTACCAATAAATTCAGGCTACATAAGAAAAAACATGGACCTTCCTGGGGGTAAATATTATTTATTTCAGTCTTTATTTTTTTTTAATGCAGTAAGTACAGCGTGTAAGCAGAAATTTTAATGAACATACAAAAAAAAAAAAACAGGAAAAGGTGGACCATAATCAAGAGTGGTAATGATCATTAGAAGCAGATCCAGAAATGGTGGAGATGTTGGGATTATCACACCACAGTAAAGAATAAAAATTACAATAGAAACAAAAGTAATTGTGGAAAATGTAGAATGACTATATAAAGTTACAAGTATTTTGACTCAGACATGTAAACTACATAAAAAAAACCAATAGAAATGCTTTGTATCACATTTAAAGTATTCATTTAATGGGCTTAACATAAGACAGGCTACAACAGAGGAAAGGATAATTGAGAAAAAAGTGTGCAAACCAAAATAAAAAGAGAAAAGAGTGAAATAGGAAATCCAAGATGTGTGAGAAATTGTCTAGCCGTCTGACATATATGAGTCTGACAAATTGCTAACCTGGAGTCTCACAGAGATATGAGTAAGACAGTGGGGAAGAGAAGGTAACTGCAAAATTGATGAAAGGTATCAACCCACAGGTTCAAGAAGTTCAGTAAATGCCCCAAGGAGGATAAATAGATAAATACAAAATATACTCACATGCTCACCTACACACACACACACACACACACACACACACACACACAAACACAGCCAAATGGCTAAAAATTAAAGTCATGTTCTGAAAAGGAAAAATTAGGAGAAAAAAGCCTCTTATGAAAAAGGAGAAAAAAAAATAATGCTAATAAAAGGAAGAAATAATAGATAATATTAGAATATTTTTAAAATACTGAAAGAGAAAAATATAACTCTCAAATTAGAATTATAAGTGAAACAGCCTTCACAAATATATCCTCAGACAAAAGCTAAAATATTTTGTGTCTCATAAATCTTTATTATAAGAAATACTAAATGAAGTACTTTTAGCAGGAGTAAAATTATGAAATCCAGTTGTGTGAGAATGAATGAAAAGCACAGGAAATGGAAAGTAACTGGTAATATGCAAACATAGTTGTTTTCCTAAATTTATTTAAAAGATTAATAAGTGATTAAAGCAACAATATGAATAATATAGTCTATTTATGGCATGCATAAAAACTAATAAAATGAGCATAAAAGCTTGAGTAGGATTTTTTACACTGTTTGTGAAGTAGCATAATATTATTTGAAGTTACAGTGTTACAACATAAAAATGCATATGTTAATATTTATGTAAACCACTAAAAATAACAAAAAGAGACACAATTAAAATGTCAAGTAGGGAATAAAATCAAATAATTCAATATATGCAATTCACTCAACAGGAGGTAGTAAAAACAGAATAAAGAACAAATTGCTAAATATCAAACAGACGTAAAAATGGGAAACTCATTTACTGAGGTAATTTGTTTCCCCCTTCCCAAATTCGTATGTTGAAATCCTAACCCCCATCTAACAGTATTAGGAAGTGGAGCCTTTCAGAGGTACTTCCTTCGTGAGAGTAGAGGCACATGAATGGGATTAATGCTTTTATAAAAGAGAACCCATAGAGCTCCCTAGCCACTTCCACCATGTGAGGACACAAGAGTTGGGCGGTCTGATCTTGGATTTCCAGCCTCCAGCATCGTGAGGAATAAATTTGTTGTTTATCAGTAACCCAGTCTGTGGTATTTTGTCACAGCAGCCTGATTGGACTAGGAGAGAGGCCAACATAACACTTACATCAAAACATGAAAAGTGCTACAAGGAAAACATTACAGAACACTATCCCTCCTGCACACAGATATAGAATATTAGCACATCAAAATCAATACCAAATAAAATAAATTATAAATAAGCTGTATTATCTCAGATATTCAAATTTGGTTTAATTATCAAAAAATATATATGTAACACATGAAATTTGCAGAACAAATGAGAAATTATATAATTGTCTCAACTGCCAAAAAAATTGAAAAATCAGCACCTCCTGTGGAAAAAAACAATACAACAAAACTCATAACAAACTCAGAATACTGGAGGATCTTCTTATTATGACATTAGATAATCTAATTTTAAAACCTATAGTAAACACCCTTAATGTTAAAATATTAAATAGTTTTTGTTTTTTTTTTACTTATTTTAGAGACTTGGAAAGGATGTCTACTCTTGCCAATTCTATTTCACATTTTCCTACAGGTTTTAGCCATGTGTAACATAAAGAAACTAAACTATAAATATTAGTAAACAAGAGGTGATTGTTTTCATTCACAGATGATATTGTCAATGTTTAAAATTAAAATGTTCTGCATACAAAATACTAGAATGTAGAAGGGAGTGTAATAAGGTTACAACATAGTCAGTATACAGCAATCTATTTTATTTCTATGTAATTGTAGTGAAATCTGCCCAAATGAAAACATTTTAAATGTAATATATTGTAGCATAAAAAAAAATCTAGAAAAAAAAATTTTAAAACATGTGAAATGCCTGTAATTTAGAAGCTACAAATCATTAGTGAGAGAAATTAATGAAGATCTGAATAAACAGAGATATGTCATGTTCCAAATGAGAAGCATTAACATTGTTAAGGTGGTTATTCTCCCAAGTTGATATGTATATTCCAGCCAGTTATTTTAAATAAATAGGCATAATAATTCTAAAATTTATGCTGAAGTAATGAGGGCATAGAATATCTAAAGCAGTCTTTGAAACAAAAAAGCTAAAACACTCAAATACTTGATTTTAAGAATTACTACAAAGCTACAAAAATAAGAACGTATGATAGTATATAGAGTTAAGTACATGTAACTAAGTAGAGTGTTCAGAAAACAACACTCATATATTCAATAAACCAATTTTGATAAAGATGCTGAGTAATTCAATAGTGAAAGAATAATGTTTTTAACGAATGTTGAAATAATTGGATATTCATATTAGAAATAAGTGACTCATTTATTCAGAACCCTCCAAAAAAGCAAATTACCTACTACTATAAAGCTTTTAGAGGTATACATAGGAGTGTATTTTCTTGGACAGGACACAAAAAGCACAACTATAAAACAAAATAAACAAAAAAAATAGCGACAAAAATTTAAATATATATTCAGCAAAGAAAGTTATTAACAAAATGAATAGACAAGCCAGATCAGAAACTGGAGGACATATATCACAACTCTTATTTCTGAAATTTATCCAAAATATATGGTAAAGTTATAAAAATCAGGGAAAAAAATGACTAACAACTGAATATAAAATGGATAAAAGGCATGGTACACACTTTACAGGTTAATATATGCAAATGACCTATAAGCACATGAAAAGATGCTCAACATACATAGTCAATATGCACATCTAAATTAAATCCATGAACTATCATGTCACATGGAACAGAATGGCTAAACTAAAAAATATGACACAACAAAATGTTGGTAAAGAGAAGGATACTCTTATCTGTTCACTGCTGTTTGGAGTATAAAATTCTTTAGTCACTTTGGAGAACTGCTGAGCAATTTTTTATAACTTAAACACATACTATTATTTAATAGTAATTTTATTTCTAGGTACTTACATAAAAGAAATAAAAATGTATACTCAAATAGATTTAGACAAGAATGTATAAGCCTTCTTTGTAATGTATAGATACAGAAGCAATCTAAATAAATGCCCAACACCGGAATAGACAAATAAGCATGGTATGTATCCATCCAATGAAATCTTAGTCACCAACAAAAAAAAGAACAAGCAATAAAAATAATTGCTTACAGACCGACATATACAAAAATACAGAACATCATAAATGAATCTCAAGCTACTGATTTACACAGCACCATGGACCATTCTAAAAAATGTTATGGTAAGGGAGAAAAGCCGGACAAAATGAGTACATGCCGCGTGAATCCAGTGCCAAAACTAATCGACGTGACCGAAATCAGCATGGGGAGGAACTGACTGGAAAGAGGCACAGAGAAACTTCCCGTGGGAAGAGAATGGAACTGTATCTCAACTCGTTCTGGGTGACGGTGTCTTGCGTCTTTTAAAACTCATCTAAATGACTACTTAACACCTGTGCATCACTTTCAGCCATAATGATGAGCAAAAGTTGAATTTCTAAATATATAAAAGCTCTAGCAATATAAAGATCTATACAGGTAACAGAAAAAACTCACTCTGCTTCATCACTACTTATTTGTTGGATGAAATGTCAACAAAAATAACAAAACATCTGCTTAGAAAACCAGTTTTTTTCCTCTGATATGGTACAAAAATACTTGCCACAGGGTACTGAAATGATTTTTTTAATAAAAGCAATGGATAAAGACTGTTTTTCACCGACTTGCCCCTGTTTTTTTTTTAATTTATTTACCTGTTGTTTAAGTAAAACTTGTTTATAAAGTAGATATATTTTATATATTACCAAATTTATACAGTTAATCTCACAAATCAGTAACAGATTTTCTCAACTGTTACCTAAGAGTATGTGGAAATCAATTGTTAATTGCACTGCAGCGTGCTTTTCCCAACCGAGGTTTCTCTTCTAAGCAGCACTCTACCTTCTACAGCCCCTGGGCAGTAAATTCTGAAGGTAAATGAAACAGCAGCTTGAAAACAGGACTTTTCAAATAGAGATGCTATTATTTTCCCAGTATTCTGGTGTTTTTGTGGTAAGTCTATATATCTTTAATGCCTTAATATTCAGGTTATTCTACCTTAATCCCAATGCTTGAAATCACAATGAACCAAAAACCTGAGTTCCTGAAAAAATTGCACACCCAACTATCATACTGATAATTAGCTGGGTGGTTTTAAACTTGAGTGGTCTATTATAATCAGATAAGATTAAAAACAGAACAAGAAAAAAAAATAAGCCATGCCTGGGCTCCATCCCAGAACAATTTAATTGTAATCTTAAGAAGCTGTGCTAAGGCATCAGTAATTGTAAAAACCTTAATAGTTCATTTTAATGTGGAGCCGGGGTGTAGCATCACTGATAGCGAACACTAGATGTTGTTGCCTATACACAGCGTCGAAGAAAAGAAGTAGGGACAGACGGTAAGAGGATAAGAAGGTAAGAGCCACAGCTTCACTAAGCCTTGCACACCTGGGAACGTAATCAACTGACTGAAATGATGATTGGCAGCTTAGAGAATGTGAGCTAGAGAAACCATGAAAAGTATGATGGTTTGTAATCTAATGTACAAAACTTGCTTATTAATGATATTTGCTCTTCTGCACAAAGTGAGATTTAGAGCACGAGGAATGCCTTAAAGCAGTAGTTCTCATGTGCCTACAAATCACCTCTCCTGCAAACCATAGAGAGGGGCCCTAATCTCGAGGCAAAGTTGTTCTTCGAAAGCGTTCATGAATCTGTTTGTAAAACCCAAGTTATTCTGATACAGTTGGTCCACAGTTTACATTTAGATAAATGATGGCCTGGGAATAAAAAGATACTCTAGATAGAATAAATCATGCGGTATATAAAGGAAACTAAAACAATATCAAGGAAAGGAAAATGCAACACAGAAAAGAGAGAAAATAAGAAACTATCATTTGATCGTGTCTAGTCTTCGCATGAAAAACAAAACAGAATTGTCTTTATTATAAAAAAATAAGGAGGACTCATAGGCAGTTTCAGCTGTCATCAGTGAGAAGGTGACAAGATTACAACTAACATCAGCTACAGTACTAACATTCTATGGCTTGGTCATCTTTAGATGATGTGTGGAATTAGCCATATGTAGGAGAAGTGTTTCCTGTTTGTTTATAGGTAAGGACCAATTGATCAATTCTGATTCCATGTGATTTCATTTAAACTATATGTTTTGTCTAGTCCTTGTGTCACTAGTGGTCAGATGTGATTGCAATCAGAATCACGTGGGCATTTTAAAAAGAACACTTGAAGTTACTGATACTCGGATCTCGTGTCTAGGGATGTGCCACAGCAGAGCCTGGCCATTGAGAAGTATTTAAGGTTCTTCAGGTGATTATTAATACACAGCAAATTTTGAAATTAAAGTTGGTTTATTATCATTCAACTAATTGCATATTATATATTACGAATTGTTCCGAATCTAAAGGATCTAAGCTACTAAATGAGTCTTGTCTTTATAAATGTTACCAAATCACTGTAATATGGATAACCTGAATATGACTTAGAAAAAGTAGACTATTGAATGATTAAAGACAATATGGACTTAACAGTTGCCATTTTGTGCATGTTATTCCCTATTTTTCTCTGGCCAGCAAAATGAGTCGCCCTGGAGCCAATACCATAGTATATGTTTGTTTCATTCTTCAACAGAAATATTTATACTAACCTACTTACCACTTCTTTACAAGAAGTTTATAATTAGGTCTTTCAAAGCTAGTCTCATATCTGGAGTCATGTGTCAGCAATAAATAAGAATTACCCTTTGTTTGTGACTCCTTACTCAATGAATATATTGCAGGTCTATTAAGATCTCTTTGACTGCAGAGATTATTTACATCCCAAATATTTACAGTATTTTGCCCTGTATAATATACACTTTTGTGCCTAAATTTGTGAGAGGAACAATAAGGATGCACATATACATGGGTAGTACTAATTCTGCATTTATATAAATGTTAATTCTTTTATTTATGCTTATGAGTTAAAAGTGTAACTCTAGAAATCAAAAATGATATCTGTATGCACAGTAATACCCTGGAATATAATCATTGGGTTTTTAATATAAAAAATTTATACATAAAATTTCTTGTACCTTGTAGGTGTTCTTGTGTTTTGTTATTATCTGTTATATAAAATTTATTGTACCATAATATGTTAAAAAATAAATGCTAAAATACCTTTATAATTCAAAAAACAAGTACTGAAATGTAAACAAATAAAAATTTGAATTAAAAAAAAAAAACAAATGATTTTTTTTCCTTAAAGTTTGGGCCAGAAACATGGGTGTGCATTATACAGTGGCATGCATTGTACACTGGAGTGCATTATACATTGCGAAATATGGTAAATGAAAGGCACATCCAAGGAAGCAGACCTGCACATAATCATGCTACTTAATTTTAAGTCTGTGGCCATAAAAAAGATGTTATTTTTTTCAAAGTGACATAAAAATAGTACTATTAACCTAAATAAAACAATAATACATTTTTTTCTGCTTTTGTGATGTTTTAAACAAAAGCTAGAATATATTCCTGTTAAATTTAGTCACCTTTTTTTTTTACTTGATTTTGGAATAGGTTGGATTTTTCCTTTTTTTAATTCAATTTATTGGAGTGACACTGGTTAGTAAAATTACATAGGTTTCAAGTGTACAATTCTATAATCCATCACCTACTCATTGCATTGTGTGTTCACCACCCAGAGGCAGTGCTCCTTCCATCACCAAATATTTGACCCCCTTTAACCTCTTCTACCACCACCTCCTGTACCCTTTGGTAATCACTAAAGGTGTTGGTGTCGAGATTTTGTTTGTCTTATTTGTTTGTTGCCTTAAGTTTTATATCCCACATATAAATGAATTCATATGGTTCTTGATTTTTTTCTGTCTGACTTACTTTACTTAGCAGGATAATCTCAAAAATCCATTCATGTTTCCATGTATTTCATCTTTTCATATGGCCATGTAATATTCTGTTGTGTATATGTACAACATCTTTATACAATCCTCTATCAGCCGACGCTTCCGTTGTTTTCATGCCTCGTGGTTCATATATCTTTATGAATAAATGTTTTCAGATTTTTGGGGTAGGTACCCAAAGAATAAATTGTTGGATCATATGGTAACTCTATTCTTAGAATTTTGAGGAACCTCCATAGTGGTTGTACTAGTTCACATTCCCACCAGCAGTGTATGAGGGTTTCCTTCACCCCCACAAGCTTTCCAACACTTGCTATTACTTGTCTTACTAATAATAGTCATTCTAATAAATGTGAGGTGGTATCACACTGTGGTTTTGATTTGCATTTCCCTTATATCTAGTGAAGTTGAACATCTTTTCATATATACCAGTAGGCCATTTGTATGTCTTCTTGGGGGAAGTGTCTGTTCAGGTCCTCTGCCCATTTTTTAATTACATTGTTTGTTTTTCTGTTGTGAAGTGGTATGAGTTCTTTATATATTTTAGATATTAGCCCCTTATCAGAGGTGTTGTTTGCAAATATCCTCTTTCATTGGGTTGGTTGCTTCTTTGTTTTGTTGATGGGTTTCTTTTGCTGTGCAGAAGCCTTTTAGTTTGACATAGTCCCATTCATTTATTTTTGCTTTTACTTGTCTTTGACATCAACTTCATAAAATCCTCTCTAAACCCAAAGTTCATATGCTTAACACCTATCTATTTAATTTTGAATTTGCAGAAAAATCAAAATTTGCCTGAAAATAATTTTTTTGTGTGTAAACATACGAGTACATGCTGTGATGGATTGCTTGGTTATTTGTAACTGTACAGAATATAAAAATTGCACAGTGTGATAAATTGTGTATACTTAAAAATATTGAGTTTTGTGATAGAAGTGTGTGGCAGGCATGGAGGTGCATCACTCTTTTGAGATCCTCCTCGGTTGTCTAGTTTCCAGGAACATGGCTGCTAGGCAGTTAGTCTCTAGCTGTTTGTTTCCTGACAGTTGGCCTCATTTTTTGAGCTAGGGTTACATTTTTCTAGGATGGCCCCAGCGAATAACTGAGTGAGGTGGTGCTATGAAGGTCTAGCCAATGCTACTGAATGCAAGTCCAATAGGCAAACTGCTTTGAAACTCCCGGATACGCTAGCGGAGACTTTGTCTTGTCTGTGCAATGACATAACGAGTCCTCCTCCCTGGTGGTGCTTCCTCCTGTGCTCTGCCATCGGTATCACTAACCCATCAAAGTTCTGAACTCCTAAGAAATTTTTCTCCCTGCTTCCCAGCATATTCAACAGATACCAATAGAATACACAGTTTTGATCACAGTGATTGGGAAAAAAAGCATGTTTTCTAGTTATCTTCCTTAACTTTGAAATCTGTTAGCATTTTAGGTTATCCGAGGACTGTCCAGCAAAAAAATATCCAGCCATAAATGCCTCTATTTTTCATATTACCTGACTGGATACTTTCTGGACAGCCCTTATATTTTCACATTATTTTTGTATGCACTGTTTCTGAAATCTGGATGTAGCTTACAAGTCAGGTGGGTAAGGATTGCTGTAAATTTGTTATTAAAATAATGGTGGATATTTGAGTATATGGCCACTTAGAATCAAGAAGATATGACATTCTGAGATGCATATATTAAATAATGCAGTGTGCTATAGAGTGTATTTTATATTTAAAAGGCTGGGAGCTAGTAAACAGACACTGCAAAACAACTTCCTCCTGTATGTAGTCTACATTCATGGGCTAAGCTAATTAACCTCTCTGTCAGTGTCGGCATGTGAAAATATGGTAATACAATCAGTATCAAAGTTGTTATGAAGATAAAATGAGATAATTAATATGGAAGGCCTGAATATTAAAAGAGAACCCTGTGATTTCTCCCAACCATGTAAAGCAATCTTTGAATATAACTAACAAGTATCAAATATAGCACCACTTACCCTCCCTGTGCACAAAGAAAACACCTATGAATTATGGAATATTCTACAACGCCTTAATGTGGGCTGATTCTCTTTGAACACAGCACAATTGGTGACCACCGATGGTTACCTATCATCATTAATTTTTGCATTCCAGGCCTCTCAATACCGGTGTGAGAGAAATAGTGATAAAGTTCAGTGAGCTTAAAGCAGTACATTCTTCACGCAAAAGGGAAGCCAGACTCACTAAGAATGATTGAATAAGCAGCATGTGCTAAAAGAGTAAATGACATTAAAACCAAAACCAAAAACAAACCAAAAGATGGTCTCAAATATTTGTAAAGAAGTCAGAGAGCAGAGATGTATAATGTACTTGTCTTATGCAAAAGGAAGAATAAGCAGACCAAAGCCAGTGGTCTCACATTGGGAAGAGATGCATTCAGATACAACAAAAAGAAAAATTTTATGTTTGAATTAGGGCTTTCCACAAGGTCCCCATTCAGTGATTTTTCTGAAGATACTAGAATTCTGATTTTTTAAATATAAAATTCTAACATTGAGACGATTAAATTTTTAAAATAGCCGTGAGGAATTTTCAATCTCAAATTGAAATTATTGCATGAAAATCAGGAGAACTGAGGGGTGATTTTAGTGATTGAATTAGCACATCAATGTGAACCAGCTATAAATCCTTTTGGACCTGTGCCCAAATCTGTACACACAGGTCAGCTTTTTCACCACTTTCCATGAGAAGCCCAATTATACCTGTGGTAAAATGAAGAGGTATCGGAGAGTGGTCCAATATTATCCCCAGAGAATTTCACTGGAAAGTTCCTTTTTGGATGGGACTCTTCTCACATCCCCTCTCCTGGCCCTCACACTCCTTTTCACACTCTTTTTTTTAACTCCTCCTTTCTTTTTAATTCAGTCGGCTCCTTTGCATGAACTAAATCCTAAAATAACCTCTTTTTATTCTGGTATTTTTCTACTAACACTAAGAAGGTTAACATTCTTTCCATACTGTCACTTTAGCATGGGAAGATTATTATTTTGTTCATTATCTTGGAAGACCCGGAATTAGACTCTAAGAATCCTTACCTTTCTTTTCAAAGCCTTCTTCACCATCAACCCTTTAATTAATGTATATTTACAATATTCAGTTCCCAGTCATACATATACCCTTGCCACATCTCTTGATGCTGTTCATACATCATGAACAGCATCCAAGTTACTAAATTCTCACTCAGTAGGATAATTATGGAAATCGAGTATGCTAGAATAGAACACTAAGTTGTTAGTTCTCAGTACTTATTATTCCTGAACACTCAGTCATATTTGACATTTGGACCATTTCATCTTCTTGAAAACTTTCTCTTCTCTGCCGTGACACTCTCCTGCAGTGGTTCTCAAAATGTGACCTCCAGAATGACATACCAATATCACTTGAAAACTTGTTGGACATTCTGATATTTGGCCTCAACCAAGACCTATTAAATTAGAAACTTTGATATGGCCCCAAAAATCTCTGGACTAACAAGACCACCAGGTGATTCTGATCTGATTTTGGTTTGAATAATTAATGATGCCTCTGAAATGTTAATGTCTTTCTTCTTCCATTCCTCCTATTCCTGGTCCTCCTCTTTCTCTTCTTCTTTTGTCTTCCTAAGTCTGTTTTCTCTTTACGGAAAATTCCTTAGTCCTATTATTTTCTTTCTCATTTCATTTCCTCTTTCTTTGTACGAGTCACACCTAGCACAATGCAATTATTACATCTAAACAGAGGATTTCCAAATTTTCATCTTTATTCTCAAACTCTTCCCCTCGTGCTTCCGCTCCAAAATCTAACTAACTTGTGGATGTACGTTGGCTTCAATATTTATCCAACTAGATCTTTAAACACAAGTAGTTCTCTTCACCTTCTCGAATAAATTATGTTTCTGAATTCTCTGCTTTGAATCACGGCACTGTGTTTTTTTGTAGTCTAAAAAGTTCCCAGACTCGGAGAACTTTAACTCCTCCTTTGACATCATTCATTTTGGGCCAACTTTATTTATTCTACACCTGCCATACTTCTCATACCCGTATTCTTCTCAAGCCTATAGCCTCAATTCTTCCATAGGCCCCCATTTTCACTCTTCTAGACTATCAGAACAGCCAATAAATTCATTGTATACTCATCATTTCTATCACTTTGCATCTGTTGGCCACAATGAAGACCAGTTTGTCTTCAGTTAAAGGAAAAACACTTAACTCTGACTAAGCTTCCCTACACAAACCACTTAATGTTATATTGCTTAACAAGATTCCTGAGCTGATCATGTGATGCTTTCTATTTCTCCACTACTCTTCTAGTCTTAATAAACAAAACGAAAAAAAAAACAAAATAATATAACAGCTTTCAGAGCTCTCTGAATCTTTCATTTTGTTAATACCCCTCCCCACCCATTCTGAAGACCACTATTCTGAAGACCTCTATTCTACCACTACACTGAAGAAGTCCTGCTTACCCTCTCAAGATTTATTAAGATTCTATCATCTTCATGGAATCTCCTCTGATTTAGATGAGACCTCAAATTCCATAACATTGTTCTTAAACTTTCCCACCACATGCTTAAGCTTGATTTAACATAATTATTTACATAATAATTTATTTGTCCTTGCAGATTTTAAACTGCCTGAGGACAGGGACAATATCATGAAATATTCATGCACATTAATGCATATAATTAGTCTACTCCTGCATGATCTTTATTTTTAACTGGACTCTGGTGATCTCCACTAGCTAGTGCAGATGGTATTCAATCAAGTGGGATCATGAAATAAAACACTGTTTACATAAAATAATTCAGCAAGATATTGTGTCACTGTAGACTAGTATCGCCATCGAAAAATTAAATTCAACCATCTATAGATAAACTACTTTAAAAAAAAATCACAATGAATGTGAGAATGCACTAAATTTTATTTTATTTTTCAACCCATATCCAGGCTTTACAATCACCCAAGAACAGTTTCTAACTAATTACTTTGAACTACTTTAACAGAGATCATTATTCTTCTCTAGCAAACTGAGATAGTATCTAAAAAGAATTGCTAGTGGAGCACTGCCTTTTAAAAGTGTGTGTGTGTGTGTGTGTGTGTGTGTGTGTGTGTATTTTTTTTCTTATGTACGAAACTGTTGTTAAAGTTACAACCTTTCTAATAAGGAATTAAGGAATTTTAAAAGGCCTCCAACTTAATATGCATGTGATTTCAAGGGTACTTGATGTATTTCAAGTAAGCTGTAGGAATCTATAAAACTGATTTATTTTTAATTTTATACAATAAACAATAATTACCAAAAATGAAACATAGTCTATCTTTTTTGTCAGACTTCTGCTTTTGTTTGCAAATTGTTCATAAGGAAAATTTTATGCCATTAGTTTTAGAGGTTTCCAAAGATCAAACAGTTGAAATAGAGTGGAAAAAAATCCACTGAAATATTAAAATCCATTTTATTTCTTTAATTCTTTTTTTTTTTTCATTACAGTTGATATTCAGTTATTTTACATTAGTTTCTGGTATACATCATAGTGGTTAGACATTTATATAATTTATGCAGTAATCCCTCTGGTTACCCACCTGGCACTATATAGTTACACCACATTGTTGACTATCTTCTATATGCTTTACTTTACATCCCCATGACTATTTTGTAACTACAAATTTCTATTTCTTAATTCTTTCACTTTTTGCACCCTGTCCCCCAACATTCCTTTCTCTGGCAACCATCAGCTTGTTTTCTGCATCTATGAGTCTGTTTCTGTTTCATTTGCTTATTTTGTTCTTTAGATTCCACATATAAGTGAGATCAAAGGTATTTGTCTTTCTCAGTCTGACTTACTACACTTAGCATAATACGCTCCAGGTCCATACATGTTGTCGCAGTGGTAAGAATTTGCTCTTTTTTGTGGCTGAGTAATATTCCATTGTATGTATCTACCTCAGTTTCTTTATCCAGTAGTCTATCGATAGGCATTTGGGTTGCTTCCATTATCTTGGCTATTGTAAACAGTGCTGCAGTGAACATAAGGGTGCATATATCTTTTTGAATTAGTGATTTGGATTTTGTCAGATAAATACTTAGAAGTGGAATTGCTAGGTTATAAGGTAGTTCTATTTTTAATTTTCTGAGTCACCTCTGAACCAGTTTCCATAGTGACTGCACCAATTTGTAGTCTCACCAACAGTGCATAAAGGTTTTCTTTTCTCCACATCCTGACAATACTTGCTTGTTGATTTATTGATGATCGCTATCCTGACAGGTGTGAGATGATATCTCATTGTGGTTTTAATTTGCATTTCCCTGATGATTAGTGATGTGGAGCATCTCTCCATATGTCTATTGGCCATCTGTATCTCTTCTTTGAAGAAATACCTATTGAGGCCCTCTTCCCATTTTTTAATTGGATTGTTTGATTTTTTTTTTTTTTTTGGTGTTGAATTGTATGAGTTCTTTATAAAGTTTGGAAGTTAACCCCTTATGAGAAATATTGTTGGCAAATATCTTCTCCCATTCGGTAGGCTGTACAGTCTATAATATATCATCAATAAAATTCTTTTTGTTGATAATTTTCTTTGTTGTACAAAAAGTTTTTAGTTTGATGTAGTCCCATTTGTTAAAACCCATTTTAGCTCATTCTTTAAAATTAATATAAGTATGGGTTTTGGGAGGAAATGTCAAATACAAATCAATGTCTTAGAAAACTGACAAACTTTTATGACATATACTACCAACACTTATTTCACTTATTAATGGTTTTTAAAAACATTACAATGGGAAGTGATTCATCTTCGATAATAACACTTCACCTTCTATAATATGCCAGACCTCTCTGTAACTGATTGTTTAAAGGGGGATTTAATGTACATGTTTACAGTGTTAGAAACCTGCTATTACTCCATCATTAATGGTCTTGGTCTCCAAAATTTTTAAAATGTTTAATATTTGAACTGTACCAGTAAAGTAAATTCAGTGTGCTGTCCTTCAAATGATAATTTTTAGAACAGTCTTTATCACTGGAAGGATGATGAAAAGTGTTATTTCAAAGGATCCAATTTTAAACCATGAAAATAACAATTTTTATCTTTTTGGTGAGGTAGTACAGTTAACTCAGAATGACTTGGACTTACACTCATTTCATTTTATCTTCAATATTTGTATTAAATGTAATCCTCATTGCAAGATTTCTTGAATAAAAAAATGAATGAAAAATCTTTATTAAGCATTAATTAATCAAATGAGAAAGGAAGTGGTATACAAAAAGACAAAGGGAAAGTTTAACTTAGGGAGAATTTGTATAATATATGTATAGGTGTCAATAGCACACATATGGATTCTGAAATAATTTGAAAACTGCTAGTGGTTCATGTTGAATATATAAAATACATTAGGGAAATGTAGAAGTGATAAAATTAGTCATTAAGATATCATCAAAGTAAACCTAGGACAAGCTTTATTAGATAAAGCTTCATGGGATAGATGATCTTAAGCTGAGTCATGAAAGACCTGAACAAATACATAACATGAATAAAATAAGAATTATTAATTAGAACTATGCATAACTTAACCAAGATACACAAGTGAAGTTGACACCATATAGTAATACTTCCCTCTCTTTATTATATTTTTTTAAGTTTCAGTAATGCTCGTAGATATTACAAATAAAATCAGTAGCTCCATTGAGTTTTAAATTGATTTAGAAGTGACTTAAGATCAGAAAAAATGTTAATTTTATGGAAAGGACAGAATTTGTCTAAGTGTAGAGATGGCATGAGATATACAAATTAAACTTCAAAATATTGAAAACTTTATCAGACTTCAGAGATCACCCAGCTGGACATTCCTATTAAAGTATGTTTTATTGGTAACCTACATGAGAAATGACAGATTAAGGGAAATAACTTTGGCTTCTTAAATAGCCCAAGGGAGATATCCTATTGATAGAGTTTCTCACATGCTAACTTTGTAACGAAAAGAGAACACACCCATCCATCCACACTTTAATTATTTAAATACTGTTTTCAGTAAAATCCGTTTTACACCCTAATACTTTACTGAGTTTGATTATATATTTCAAATGTTTGGTACTATTTCCTAAAGTCCTGTCCTCACTACCCAGATATAAGAAATCTGGGGAAAAGTTACTTATCCAGCGTTGCCAAACTAAGAGCATTACTTGGATTCTTAAATTATTTTGGCATCTAGACTGTGCTTCTGGGAGGGCTAAGTTTTATTTTGTCAGTAAGCTACATATTCTTAGGTTTTTATTTGGTTCTACAGTTAGGGATTTCTACTTACAGGAGTTGAACTAAATTTATCACAGTTCGTATAAGACCCCACAAAGTTCCAATAGCAGTTCTGCTGATTTGGTTCACTTGCCAGGAAAAGGAAAGGAGATGAAGAGAAACTTTGAAATAAGGTTTGGATTTATGAAAGAAACTAGTTTTGAGAAGGTAACAAAAATCTCCTTAGTTCAGTAGAAGACTGAAACCAAAATGAGAAAAACATATGATATAGGTCTCCTGATTAAAAATTAAACCTTTTAAAAAAGTTTTACTAAATTTATTGGGATGATAATGGTTAGTAAAATTAAATAGGTTTCAAGTGTACATTTCTGTATTACGTTAGCTGTGTATTGCATTGTCTTGACAGCATTCATGACTGACACTTTTCGCAGTCTTCTGTGCCCTCACGCATTTAAAACAGTCCCAGGCTGCTGCTTTGTTTAGAGCAATGTTTGTGTTTAAAGATCAAAATAGGTATCCTATTGATAGAGTTCCTCGTATACTAACTTCATAACAAAAAGAGAACACATCCATCCATCAACACTTTAATTTCCTCCTGAAGTCCCACCACGGTAGCCGGTTTTCAAGGGTACACCACATCCTTTAAGGTCCCCCACAGGTAGAAGTCAAGGGGTGTTAAGTCAGGAGAACGTGAGGGAAACTCAAACAATGTTCCCAAATTTCAAACACCACTTCAAAATGGTCTTGTGCTCCTCAAATGACAACTGTGCTTCCACCATTTTCTTTTACTGTCCTGCCTGTCACATGGTGACACTACTGGCATTCATTTGATTAACGCCATCTTTTGAGCAAACATCATACTACACATTGCTACTGTAATTCAGTCCAACTTGGAAAAGTAATAGAGAACATCTCTTTAAATGTGTCTACATTTTTTGGCACCCCTGGTATGTATGTGTGTGTGTGTGTGTGTGTGTGTGTATACACACACACACCTACATATATATACACATATTTATAGAACATAAATACATGAGGGCTGTCTGGAAAGTATCCAGCCATGTAATATGAAAAATAGAGGTATTTATGGCTGGATTTTTTCTGGTCAGCCCTTGTATGTGATAATGTGGATAGATCTTGAGATTATCATGCTAAGGAAAGTAAGTCAGGCAGAAAAAGTCGAGAACCATCTGACTTCACTCATATGTGGACTAAACTCTGAAAGGAACAAATGAGTAAAACAAACAAACAAACACACTCATAGACACAGACAACCGTTCAGTGGAGACCGGAGTGTCAGCAGGGAGGGAGCATGGTTGAAGAAGGTAGAGGGGGTTAAATACTCGTCCATGGTGATGGGAGGAGAAGTTACTGTGACAAACACACAATGCAGTATAGATAATGTATTGTAGATTGTACACTTAAAACCTCTAATTGTGGTAACCAGTGTCACTCCAATGAATTTAATTTAAAAAATTAGGTATTTGAGCATTTGCAATCTGATATTAATTACTTAAATGTGACTCTTTCCATCTTTGGTTGGAGAACTTAATTTATATTCAGTATGCCATATTCTCTAATAAAAATTGGAAACAAAATAGCAAAAAAAAAAAATAGTTCAAAGAAACTAAGCCTTTATTAATTGTAAGATGCAGCATTATGTGCTGCTAATGGAAATGACCAGTTAAGCAAACATACAATTATATCTTATGATCTTGTCAAAATGTGAAGAGATATATATTACAGCATCATACAAATATGGTTCCTTTGTCATATTCCCCTTGGTGGTTTTGTCTGAGAAGAGAGCAAGTAATTGTTCCTTCTTTCTGCCCAGAAGAATCTCAGTCACGTATCTGAGAGACTGTCTGGCTTGTATTCAGTCCAGGACTACAGACTCTTCTCTGCCTCTTGCTCAACTCCACTTTCCCTGGCCCTTCTCTTATTTTCCTGGTTGTCATTTATAAAGTCTTGGCCACTAAATATTCTTCCTCTGTTATTAGTCAGCACAGGCCAAAGTCTCAGTGACTTTGTTAATAAAAAATGTGTTTCTTATTCACAGTAAATATCTATGGCACAGGTGGGGCTGTGATCCACATAAGTAATTTAGGAACCCAGCCTGACAGAGACTCTACCCTCTTGTAATGGAGACATCTTACCATCCAGCTCCTAGAGGAAGGTGGGGTTCCTCTTCTCTCTAAGCCATGAAGATACACATTACATCGGCTTACATTTGATACTTAACACTAGTCACCCAGCTGCAGAGGGTCTAGGAGTGGAGCTTTTGTTGTGTGTGGAGTAAGGGAAGAAAAATGAGAACAAGTATACTGGCAATCTTGACCCCAGCTAGTAACATTGTTGTAACTCATTTCCATCTCATTATAATTACTGAATGGCGTCATCCAGAGGCCTCAGGCCTCAGAAGATCTCCACGACATTGATTCTACACAGCTGGTCTCCTCTTCAAACTTGTGGCTAATTCACCACTTTGAAACACACCACTGCAATCTGCTCTCATATTGTTATTTTGTTGATCAATACTTTCTGCTCTGGGTACATTTCCTTACCCTTCCAAACCTAGCTCACTTACAGTTTTCACAACCTAAAAAAGATAAAAGCATGTATAATTTATAAATATATTATTATTAATAGGTGTCCAGACTCCCTGATTACTTATTAAAAACACAATAATTTCCTAAATGTTTGTGAAATGGTTAATACACTTTTTTTTTATTGGGGTGACATCTGTTAGCAAGGATTACATAGGTTTCAGGCATACAATTCCACAGTGCATTGTCAACTTGACGTATAGTAAGTTCACCACCTAATGAGACTTCTCTTTCCATCACCTTTGCGCATACATAAGTCTTTGCGGACAAAGGTTTTCAAGTTCTTTGGGTAGATCCCCAGAAGGGGGATTGCTGGGTCAAATGGTAGCTCCATTCCCAATTTTCTGAGGAACCTCCACACTGCCTTCCACAGTGGTTGTACCAGTTTGCACTCCCACCAGCAGTGTACCAGAGTTCCTTTTTCTCCACATCCTCTCCAGCACTTGT